>JAECWI010000442.1:1502500-1607500 GCA_018150345.1 Drosophila equinoxialis | reverse complement strand
CTTCTTGTTGTCGTTGTTGCTGTTGTTAATAAGTTCATTTTTCATTAATAAAAAAAATGCACAAATACACTTAAACGCTCACACACACATACACAAAGGGGAAAAAGTTTACATTCGCCCACACCCCAATACAAATATGCAGATTGATATTTTTTGATACTTTATGCACTCAACAAAATTTAACTTTATTTGTGCTAACTAATATTGTAAAGTCAACTAAACAATTTTAAACTGAACATAGTATTTGTTATTTTCCGTGGCTTTTCAATATTCTCTGCTTCGGGCTTTCTGTGTATGTGTGACTGCGGGTGCTACGTTCACCCACTCTTCGATAACGATTGCCGATAACAGTTGTTTATGTTGTAGCACAGACGGACCAAAAAATTTAGCACAGTTTTTATAATGTTTTTAAGACATTTACGGAACTTACGATTACATGGGTTAGGGTTATCTCGACGCTGGGCCAGCAGCTCATCTGATCCACTGAGTTTTCGAAATGAGAAGCTTCAATCATATCTGGAGACACTGCGTCAGGAATATTACGCCTTGCGAGTGAATGCAGCCGGCAATAGCAAATCCTACGCACGCCTCTCGCAACTGGAGGGCGTGGTTAATGCCCTCGAACAGAGACGCGTCCTGGAGCGTAATCTAACCAGCCAGCAGGACTTGGAGCAGGAGAAGGATGAGGACATGAGAAAACTAATGGAGGAGGAGAATGAAGTCTATACCGATCTGTTGGCCAAACAGGAACAAACCATGTTGCAGGAACTATTGACTCTTGCCGACGATGAAATTTATCCGTCGCTTTTGTTTGGAATCAATTCCGGAGCAGGTGGTCAGGAAGCCATGCTGTTTGCCCAGGAACTGCACGAAATGTACACAAGCTATTTCGACCACATGGACTGGGAGTATGAGGAATTTGCTCGGGAAACCACTGATATAGGCGGTCTGAGACATGCAAACATATTAATTAATGATCAGGATGCCTATAATTGGCTACGTTACGAGGCAGGAGTGCATCGAGTTCAGCGGGTACCGGCCACGGAGAAATCCGGCAGAATTCACACAAGCACAGCGTCGATCACTGTGATACCCAAGCCGGCGGATGTCCAAATTCATATAGCGGAGAAGGATTTGCGCATTGAGACGAAACGTGCAAGCGGGGCCGGGGGACAACACGTGAATACCACAGATTCTGCTGTAAGAATTGTCCATTTGCCAACTGGCCTGGCTGTGGAGGCGCAATCGGAACGCTCGCAACTTAAAAATCGTGAAGTCGCTTTAAAGCGTCTCCAGGCCCGCTTAGTGCAACAGCAATTGGAGAGCTCTGAGGCCACTCAAATGGCAACCAAAAAAGCCCAGCAAGGCAGCCTTAATCGTAATGAAAAGATACGCACCTACAATTTTGTCCAAGATCGAATCACAGATCATAGGATACAAAACGGCACGTTGCATAATCTAAATGGATTTCTGCAGGGTGGCGAGCAACTGAGTGGACTGATTGAAAAGCTACAGTTGGAGCAACGTAAGGCACGTCTGGTCGAGATGATAGAAGCATGGCAACCCCCAAAGGAATCCTCCTTAGCTAATAGCCAAAAGAGTTAGTCAATATATTGTTAGCCCTAGCGAGTTGTTATAATAAATTTAATATTTTGTTGATTTCTCGATGAATTACACTTAATCAAAGACTTGCATAGTAGTTTTAATTATAATATTTGATGAATTTTCAACAAACTCTTGCCCAATCCGCCGCACTGCCGATGTGTAGAAGATGCTCTTTAACCGCTGTCTCTAGAATATCTCGTATTTCTCTGCAGCCAGCCATGGCCGTCTCGATGACAGTCTCCAAATGGTCAATGTGAAAGCGTTCGCTCATCTCCAGGAACGCAATTTTCTCTGAAGTCGGTAGGGCAGCTACGGTCAGTTTGGGCCCTCCAGAGATCTCTTCGACTTGTGAGATGTCCGTGAGGGGAATATTTGATTTACTTAGTGATGCTGTGCAAGCCACAATGAATTCATTAAGGCAAATGCCAGCATCGATCAGAGCCAATGTGGCTGCATTAAGAGCAACGGCATAGTTGGCTCCATCCGCCTGTAGGACCTCCACATAGACATCAATCTGTGAGCGAGGATACAGCTCGGATTTGATGGCTGCACTCAGAGCCTGTTGTAGATACATTTTGAACTCCTGTGACTTGCGATCCCCACGAGGACGATTCTTGCGCTCGGCTGTCGAAAATGTAGCTTGACTATATTGACAATTAATAATGACATCGTTGGATTCCGAAGACTTGTTCTTGCCTTTGGCCTGGTGTGGACCATAGACGGCGGCTAGCACTTTGGTATTTCCCTGCTCCATATAGGCGCTGCCATCGGGTTGCCTGTGAATAATTAAGAAATGAGCATAAATTCGAATTGCCGTGTCGTCGTACTCACTCAAAAACACCCAATTTACATTTGATGTGGCGTAACTCATGCGGCCGCCGACCATCCAGCCGAAGACCCTGCTCGCTGAGTAACTCAAAGTTGGCAGCCATCAAATATAATTAGTTTATGGCCACTATTTACTTCGAAAGTTAATAAAATTTACAAAGTGCACGTGTAACGGCAATTGTTTACAATTTGCAATAGAGATGCGCAAGTTTCGAACTCAAGCATCGATACTATCGATAATTTTCCGTCGATATTATCAAGTGGCGAATTGATTGGCTGGGCGAATTCGCCGTTTCCCAGCTGTATAGAATCGAGAGAAAAAATGAATAATTTAATTTTATAAATCAAAATTAAAAAAGTTAAAGTTATTTATATAATTTATGGTAAATTTAATAACAAATTTAATTAATTGTGGTTTACCAAGAACACATTTTTTCAAATGTGCCCGCCAAGCGAAAATCACTCAGCCCTTAGGACCTCCTGCTTCGACCTTAGCACTTCGACAGTTGTTGGACGTTGTTTATCGCAGGGGAGGTTTGTTTTGAAAAATATCGAAAATACGGAAAAATGCAGAGCTGGTAACACTGTATAAAATCGAGAGTTTGTTGTTGTTGGTACCATTGTTTCTGTTTTTATTAATATTAATAATTTAACAAACCAAAACGTCTAATCTAGTTATTTGTGCGAAAAAGACAAGAGTTTGTTGTTGGCGGGTGTGTGTGTGTGTTTTGTTGTGGCGTGGATACTTACATATGTATGTACATGCATCATCGCGGGTAACCCACGCACTCTACGAATTTGACAAATATTTCAATTCTGCACTACTAACAACCTATACGATTCAATAATCCACATAAACAGTTCAGTGTTGCTTCAATTAATGTGATTAGTCTTGTCTTTAACGATAAATATTCCGCATTTATCTGAAAAAAGACCGAATTCTATAATTAGCACAAATGCACAAACGAAAACAGTGTTGAAAAAAACCATGGAAACTGTAGCTTCTTTTTTTTGAATTATCACTAGAATACTGAAGGATAACTATATTTTCAATATTCTTGCAAACATTCGGTAAATTGCAGTGGCGCTCGGAAGAAGTCATAAGTTAGCCCATATAGTACAAAAATAATGTTTAATATATTGAGGGCCCCCCGGATATAGCCGCGATCCTTATATACTAACTCAGGAGACTTTTCAAAACAGTGGGGCCATTCGAAGCAGATTTAAGAAACTTCTTAATTTCACTTGGATTTATCCTTTAAAAAATCACGAATTATTTTTCCTATAATTTTTGCACTAGTATTCAAAACGAAACTCCATATATCATATCTTTACATTTTAGTATTACCTGTGAAAAACCTGTAGAGAAAATCATTGAATTAAAATAATAATATTGAGAGTGGCGCTTGGCTCAACTAAAATACATCATGTCCAAATCAAGCGCAGGTGAGTAATAAATTTTGATGAATTGTGTATAGAAATTTGTATTCATTTTGTTTTATATCCTCACAGCAAGCTGGGTAAAGTTTTTTAATGCCGCTGGAATACCATCGCCTGCAGCAGCCGGATATGCCCATATCTTTGTGGAAAATCGCATACAAGATGATATGCTCTTGGACTTGAATAAGGAATATTTACGGGAGATGGGAATAACGCTTATGGGCGATATAATAGCCATATTGCGGCATTCAAAGAGCGTTAGTGATCAACTGGCCAGGGATCAAGTGCTAACGCCGGAGGCGAATAACACTTTGAAATCTCCCACAGTGAGAAATAAGGTCAAATCGGTGGCAACTTCAGCAGTCCCGACCCACAAATCAACAACAACAACTGTCTTACCACCAATAAAACCGGCCAGACGTGTCCTGCCCGAACATGAGGGCAAATACAAGGTAACCTTGCCATCAGGGACCACCGAAAGAAGCAAACAAATACTGGCCAAACGCGAGAAACGTAAGAGAAATCATCCACATGATCCATTTATTGATTTTTAACCCGTCTCACATCACCCCTTGTAGTGTATTCGGATCGTGTGAGCAGCTCCAAAAAAGACGGATATATTCTCACGTCTGCAAAAAAGTGGCATTAGTGAAGACGAATCCCAAGAGGGCATTGTCTCCAGTTCAGTGGTACACAGTAGCTCGATCAGCGGCGGCGGCGTCGTCAAGAAAGTAGCAGCCACTTCGAGTAACAGCTCGGTCTTTGCTCGTCTTGGCGGCAAAACCACAAATATTGAGCAACAATCCCTAACTAAAGAGATCAAGTCTATATTGAAGAACACCCAAAAGTCAAGCGGTGCTAATGCAAGAGGGGCTACAAAGAATTCTCCCATTATTAAGGCCAAAAATATTGCACAAAAGGTAATGCTTGTCCATAAGGTTCCTCTGAAACGCGGCGACGATGACAGCGAAGAGGATGAGAGTAATGGCAGTGCAGATGATCGGAATTTCTTTGATAATAATGGCGAGTCTGATTATAGTGATGCGGATGTCGATATGCATTCAACACCGACTGAAAAAATCGTCAAATTCGCCTCCACAGCAGAGGTGAGGGAAATTGCCCCAGAGCTAAGCTGGAAAACGCGAGAGAACAAGAACTTTGCCCACAATATCAAAGCCCGTTTGGGTAAAGGTAACAATAAGGACTAAACAAATCTTAAAACAAGTTATTTACTTAATAATATTTTCTTCTTTTTAGTTTCGAAACTTCATGCCACGCGTAAGACCTACAACATGAAGGCGTCAACATCGCAGAAAAATCATCCAGTTAATCGTCTTAGTCCCGTCAAAGGCAAGGCAATCCGCCTACGCAGCGATGAATTCTTGACCCGTCAGGATACCCTGCCCGTCCACAAGAGATTGGGCAGCACACCTGCCGCCGGTGGCGCTTCCGCCAAAGTTTCTGCACCGCGTGAGCCGCAGAAGAAATACATGGCACCCCGACGACATAATAGCATGAATGCTGGTTCTAATCGCAAACCACGCGATCAATCTGGCTCTGTTTTTGATCGTCTGGGATTTAATAATTCAATGTAAATTAGTCCAAAATATGTTGCCTACAAGTGAACTCGTAAAAATAATAGTTTTTCTTTAAGTTAATATTAAAAAGCAAGTTTTAGTTTGACCTTACACTTATATATTTACAATTCGGAACAAAACAGATTAAAGCAATTCATTTCAAATATCAAACAGCCTTCACAGTCAGCAGCTAACTTGAGTATTTCTTAAAACTAAATTAAGTAATGTAATCCAGAAGTGGTCACATGTTCAAAGCATTTGAAATTCTTCAAATTTAAAGCCGTGAAGAGAGTGTCTTTAATATTTATGAATTCAACAAAAATAAGTAGATAAATCTTTTGGCTCTTCAAATGATATGGGCCTAGAATTCCAATTTTAGATGATTGCACTGTGGTGTAGGAATGGACAGTGGCTTCCACGCTGCTGAACTTTAATTTTTTATTTGTTTTGTACTCTAGGAACCTCTTTGAATACGGAGACTCCCTTCAGTCTCAAATTCGTCAAGATTTGCTCTGAAGCTCAAAGACTTGTCCAATTTTGGATCACATCACTAGATCCCTTGCCTAATCGTTAACAACTTGATTTCAATTCCAATTTATAAATCACACAAAAATATCTTTTGTTTACACTTAAATATTATTTTATTCAATTTGATTTTCATATTTTCAAAAGTATATACAATAAGTCTAAAGAGATTAGGTATTTGATTCAATGTCAATTCTGTACAATCATTGTGTGTGTGTTGGGGGTCACTTAGTAGTCTATATCACTGGTTGCTAGGCAAAACATAAATCACGCATCACATCGACTCCAACATTTGCTCCCATCCTTGAGGTCCTTTTCATGTAACTTATATGCAGTTGTTGGGAAGACCTACTGCTGCAGCAGAGATTGTAGGGCTTGACGCCATTCCAATGGCCAAGTATTGGCATCAGGATTGATGCTGAGCAATTGGCGCATTTGAAGGACAGCTCTTTGCTTCTGTAGCATCAATGAGTAGGCTTGATGATTAATAGGCATGCTCAGATAGGATTGCTGATGATGTGGCTGCTGCTGTTGTTGCTGCTGGTCAGGATGTGGTTTATAGGCATATTGTTGCTGGAGAGGTGATTGTTGTTGCTGCTGTTGGATCTGGGGTGGTGTGGTTGGTGGGGTTGGTGGCAATTGATGCTGCGACACATGGGTTTGCTCCTCTCGCTGACGACGTTTCCTTGGCGTATTCTCATTCAGGGCATATGGTCGGAAAAGTGGTGTTGTGGTCACTTCCTTGTTTGATTTTTTACCAAATTTCTTGTGAGTATAGTTAACTGCTTCGAATTTCTTATGATTGTAATTCATAATTTCCGTTTCGTTGTTTTGATAATCCACATTTGAGGGTGCCATTTTGTAAAGATTTCGTGTCGGGTTTGATTTTAAATATATTTCTCAGATATTTTTAGGATCTCTTGGCGATGTTGCTCTATTGGTATCTCGTTTCGAACTGTGATTGAGACTAATGCGCAACCTGGTTTTTATATATGTGGGCGATTCTTACCTGCTGCAGCGCAACACGAGCATTTTTGGGATGCTCATTAAGGGTCCGACTCCGACTTGGTCTTCTGTGTTTTTATGGGAAAATCATGTTTGACAAAAGAAAGGATTTCCTTACCTGACATCTCGAGCAGGTCTACCTGATAAGTCCTTTGTAATTAATTTTTCATTTACCAACTCTCGCACCTTCTTTCTACTGTCTTCTGGTTTTGGTTCTGTTATTTTGAACGTTTTCCTGGTATTTTGTCCTCTACCTATATTTTGAAATTTTCTCTAGAAGCCTCTTCTCGATTCCCGATGGGTACCTAGGTCAGCGCCTGCGCTTTGCTTCTCTTTGATGTGTGTCAGTGTCTGTTCAAATACATTTTCTTTATTCTTCTATCTTTTGTGATTTTTTTCTTTGGGTTTTCTTATCGTTGTCTTACCGCTAATCTGGCTCATTAAGTTTCTGGCAGCCTGCAGACTGGTCTGGTCGGTTGGCTTAGTCACAATGGTCATTGAATGGAAATTTATTTGGGATTTTCCCGAAATCATGGCACAGCGTCCTCAGACATTGCGTGTGTCTCTGCATTTCGTTTTCAACTTAAATCCTCTCATATCAATATGCAACACGTCGCATCGTAGACAATTTATTGATGTTACTCGTGATGTCGATATAATCCCAAGATAAACATACACAAATCGAAGGTTGACCCTTTTGAAGTATATCGGAATATTTAGATTATTAGCTCAAGAAAGAAAATTTAAATTACATTTAGTTAAAGGAAATGGAAATGCTCGGGGTTAAGCAAAAAGGGGTTAAGCAAAAACATGTCGTAGTTAAAGGCTGTCTGAAATATTAGAAGGAAATGTCCTATATAACTTAGGTTACCAACCATTTCAGCTGCAAGTAAGGCTGTTGTCTTTCGAATTTATAGTAATTTATTCAATCTAGTCAATAATATTCAATACTACTCAAAAGAAGGTATGATTGATTACTTAATTCGAGTTTTGGAACATTTTTAAAGATATTCCAATCCACAGAGGTGAATGACACGAAAGTTCGTTATGGGTTCTTGAATTTATCATTCGTCGAATGTCACACACAAAGATGACACACACATCGCATCAGTTATAAAATTATTTATGTAATTTCAAAATGAATCGAAAGGGCTGCATTTTTTAGAGGGCCAAAGAGGCTACATTGAAGGACCTCACAAAACATAAACGATTTAAGTCGCACAAGATGACCAATTTCTCAGATGAGAATGTATCTCAGCTCCAGACGTACAAATGGCTCCTGATTAAATTTAACGCAGCAATATGATTAGGATTTGCTCTTTTCTTTCTTTTGTTCAAACCAATAAAATTTTAAAATTTATAAACATTTTTTGAGTAAGGTTTATTATTATAAATCTAAGAACATTTGTATTTCTTATGTGACATAAAAGACAAGAGCTTGTTTATAAAGGATTTTAAATCTCGACGGTGGGTGACATAATTTCACAAAGAAAAAGAAATATCGGACATATCCTTTTTCCCATAGACAGTTTTAGCAAGAAAAGTAATTGTTCCGCTCCTGCTCTGGATAAAATATAAATTGTTTATATAGGGAAAAGCATGTAAAAAACTAAATCATTTATTGCAACGACTTTCCCACATTTTTCCCCGCGCATTCAGAATAATGTTCCTGGAACACCTTTTCAAATGATGCAACACTTCCTGGTAGGTGCATTTCTTTTCATAAGGTCATTCCCCCAAAAAAATAGAACGAACGGACGAACAATCGATCATTGTGTTAAGCAAAACAATATACCAATCTTTCAATGTGATACTTTAGTGTAAGCAATCGCCAAGAGTCTCTATGAGGCTTATTGACTTGAGGGCTCGCACTCTGCAACGAAACTCAAGCCCACCTCAAGTAAATCCGCTTAGGAGACTGAAACAGCATAAATCAATGGACAATGGCAGACATGTTGAATGAAAGAAGGGAAGAGGAGAAACTGTCGACTCTCGACATAATGGTTAAAGGCAGCAGCAATTGGCGGCTAGAGAAGAGAAAATTGTTTTCTGAATTTGGAAAACACCTTTGTGAAAGAGAATTTTCAGCTGGCATCGACGACGACGTGAACTGAAGTCATAAAAATGGTTTGAGAGCGCCAGGATTACTTACAAAGGAGAGGTCTGGTCAACAACAAGAACCATGACAGGTAATTCCGAAGAAAATCGCGTCTCAAGATGTAAACAGGACGCACACTGAAAAGGACAACTGGTTTATGACACCCTTGTGGAAGATGCCAGCCGGTGTCGGATTAGTAGAGGACAACCTAGCAACTACCTAACCTTTGGGTGATATTTACCTGACCCTTGAAAGGTTGAATGAAGTGCGATGGGGAAATACCCAACAAATCGACAAAACCCATGAAATCCGAAAGGATTAAAATGGGAATACCTCTATTGCTGCTGGATTGTTTGATTACCTAATGTTGCATAAAAGATTCCGATGCCTGGAAGTGTCAGCACAGTCGCCTCGAAGACATCAAAGCTTAAGGATCATCATCAGCGAGAATGGATAATTATACGCATAAAAAGTTCACAGGAGCTCTGAAACGTAAACGCGGCCAAAATGAGGATTCAGACGATGAAGATGTCATCTTCATTACTAAGGAGTCTCCTCAGCCCTTGGCCAAACGCCAACGAAAACTCTTTCGCCCTTGGCTGGACAATGACACTGAAACACAGGAAAAGACATCGCCACCACCAACACCACCAGTCACCACGGCCACCACATATCATGCCAATATGGTTAGAGCCCACATTTCCTCACGCCAACGAAGTCCCCAGGAGCAATTGCGTCGTGATCGCAATACCTTGGCCAGCCTTCGACACCGTCGCAGCAAACAGCAGCAACAATTGCAGCTGGAGCAGCAATATGCTGCTTCCCGGCGCCAACATGAAGTCAATCTGGAGCAACAAATCCGCTTGAGTCTGTATTATGTGAGATTCTTGCAACAGACTTTGGCACAAAGTCATCCCATCGATGCTTCAGAACTGAAAGGAGTTCCACAACATTTAACACAACAGAAGTCATCCCTGCAGAAGTCTTAATCTGTGTAGTAGCCAATAATTGTAAATATAATTTAATTTAAGTAGTTAATATTCTTTTTTTTATATGCATTGTATCTATTCCTGTTGACTTACAATACATTACAAAATATGAAATTGTTAAAAAAAGTGTTTAAATTGTTAAAGGGGAATTGGATTTTTCATTTCAGATTCACATCTTCATTAATGATCATGAACCAATAATTTAGCAATCAAAAATTTTAAATCGTTTCTTCATCCACTTTAAATGATAGTTGAATGATCTATAGAGACTAGTTTTCTTTGAAGGTGTAAAATATATAGAATCCAAACTGGCTCAACTTAACATTATAGGAGTTTGGTTTAGTAAACACAACAAAATTTTGTAATAATAATATTTGCTTAGATTCAATTATTCTACTTAAATTCCCATCGAATTATTTTGTCACCTCAGGCTGAAAGTCAATTTTGCCTTTGATTTACAAAATTGTTGTTCGAAATTCCCTCTTGATCCAGTATTAAATGTATTCTCTCCTCTTTAATTCGACTTCCTTATGTTTTGGCCCTCCGTCCTTTGCCGAAACCTTGTTGACTTTTTCTCGAAACATCTTTCAATACTTATATATCGTTTATTACAGGCTGTTAGAACCTCTATTTGGGGTCTATTTGCCAACCCATTTGCCATGCATCATATTCATATTTGAATACTGATTAAATTTTCAATTTGATCTTTCTGTATCCAATAAGAGTAGAAAAAGAAAAGTGCCATCTAATATCTGCAGATCTATTGTTAGAATCTTTTAGTAAATAAAATATAAAATTCCGTTTTAAATGTGAATTTTGCTTATCGAATTGTTTTATATTTAGCTATAATTACTAACCGTTGACTGGCTGACCTGTTTAATTGTAGTTGCCGTTCTAATAATTAGATCAAGCAACAATTTTCTAGATAAGTGAGATTTACGACCTTCTCCAATGATCCCTTTTTGAAATGATCGTCGAAAAGGTTGTACAATTTTCTATTCTTCTATGTTTATTTCTGGTTTGCAGTTTTCATGGAAATTACTGTAGATTTTGTTGAAAGTTATTATCCACAATTAAGTAATAAATTTTTATTTCCATATGCCAACTATAAATTTTCTATAGGTTGACACCCACTGATAAATGGAACTCATTTATCAGTTGTGACATAATATGCATTCGATCTTAGTTAGTATAAACAAGCGATTAGTTAATTTTATGTAAATATGTAGAATCTTCATTTCATGAGGGAAAATCCGCATTCTAGAAATTCAAGTGTGATTGTGTCTATCGAACAATTGAACTGAGTCGCAAAATTGTTATTAGAGCATAGCATGAGATCCGGTTGAATGAAATCATCATATTGTAAAATTCGAACCAACAAAAAGAAGGCAATAATTATACCATACACCCATAGGGTGAAATGGTATATTAAAGTCGCCAAAATGTATGTAACAGGCAGAAGGAAGCTTTTCCGACCCCATAAAGTATATATATTCTTGATCAGCATCAACAGCCGAGTCGATCTAGCCATGTCCGTCTGTCCGTCCGTCTGTCCGTCTGTCCGTCTGTCCGTCCGTCCGTCCGTATGAACGCGTAGATCTCGGAGACTATAAGAGATAGAGCCACCAAATTTGGTATGTAGGCTCATGTAGTATGTAGAGTGATCAAGTTTATTTCAAATTTTTGCCACGCCCCTTTCCGCCCCCGCAATTCAAAAAAAACGTTTATCTCAAAAACTATTGTAGCTAGATACACCATATTTGGTATGTATATTTGCTTAGTAAATGCGCTCATGTTGCATGTATAAAGATTTTGCCACGCCCCTTTCCGCCCCCGAAATTTGAAAAACTCGAATATCTCGCGTAATTTTTTACCTTGTGCAATCAAATTTGGCACACTTAAATTTGATACTAATACCCAGCAAAATACCAAATTTGATCAAAATCGGACAAAAAAATAGCTGAGTTATGCATATAAACGTTTTTGCATAAGGCCAGAGATGGCCGTTGGCGGGTGGGGGCGCTAGGGTGCTTATATGCATAAGTGCGCGAGATACTGAAATATGCTTGTAAAAAGCATGTGAACAGAATTTCTTAAAATAGGCAAATGCATTAGTTATTACAAATTTGAAATATTTGTTTTTACTGGTGTATGGTATACCCAAGTCGGCGAGACGACTTACTTACTTCATTTAAACCCTAAGAAAGAAATTCCAGCTAAATGAAAACCTCTCTTAAATGCGGTGAGGGGACAGATTTCCAAAGATATTTCCAAGAATTGGTCAACAAAAAACTACAAGCCAAGTGTCAGGGAGTTTTTGGGACCACCCGCAACAAATGGCGTCAAGTAGGTCAATAAAAATGTTGAACACAAAATCCTTAAAACATCCATAAGTTTGCATCTTTTGAAGTGTTTTCCAGTTCCGGTAGAAACATTTGGTTACCTACGCCAGGCAGGATTAACGGTTAACAGGTAATCACCGACAAAAAGGGCTAATTAGCGGACAGCGACGCAGGTCATAAAAATAAGATGAAATCCCTTTTACTTACACATATATTAGGTAATAAAGATGTGCGCTAATCCGTTTGTTGACAAGAAGGAGAGGAAGGGGGATGGGATACTACCTGATCGGTGGGTGGGTACCTACAGATGGACATATGTCCAGGATATATAAACACTTTATCAGACTTAAGGTCACACATTCAGAGAACAAACATCAAACGAGCAACATCGTCATCATGGAGAATATTACTCAAATTAACCAATCGACATATACGCACAAAAAGTTTTCCGCAAATAAACGCCAACGTGAAATGGATTATTTGTTGGATCAGAATAAGGAGAATCAAATACCACAAGGATTGAAGATGGAACCCTCCACTAAACGCCGCCAAACCAAGGGATTCTTTCGTCCTTGGTTGGATAATGACCAGAATCGTGAGGTGACAACAACAACAACAACTCCACCACCAGCTCCAGTATCAAAGACTGCCCCACTCCCAGTCAGTCAATATCATGCGAATATGGTGCGACAATCCGTGTGCCGACGACAACGTAGTCCCAAGGAGCAACAGCGTCGGGATCGCAACACTTTGGCCTGTCTGCTCAGTCGACGGGCCAAGCAGGCCCAGGAGCAACGTCTTGGCCAACAATACGAACAATATCGTGCCCAACAATCAGCCATTTTGGAGCAACAGGTTCGCCTCAGTCTCTACTATCGCCAATTGCTGCAACAGGCCATCTTCCAGCAGGGCATTAGTGCTCCCGAGCCCATCGCCCTGCCCCAGCAGCAGCAGCAATTCCTCCAGCAAATGGCCCTATCCCAGCAAATGCTAATCTTCGGAGCCCAGCATTGACAGAATTGAAATGCCCAGCAGACAGAGAGATGAAAAATGACGAGTGGCATTTACTATTGACTATGACAGCCCTCAAATGTGATTTAGTTTCATAAGCATTTATTTATTTATATTAAGAACAAATTGTTGAAATAAAAAACATGACAAAATACCCATATAAATTTCATGTGTTATCATTTTAATTAAATCCTTTGCAGATTAACATAACAGATTCCAAAATGGCCTGGAAACTAGAGCTAGATTCTTCAGTGAATCTTTAATAACTCTCAAATCACATTCAGGTGGTCTTTGGTGCATATTGAATGATACACAAGCTACGTGAGATTTGTTACAGCAAACTTAAATTTAGTTTGTCTTTGAGGCTAAAAAACAAAATGATGTTCTTCATATATAATGGCCTTGAATCTGTTGGCCAGCTCTAGTCGATTACCATGCAAAAAAGGTAAGGTTCAGGGTGGGCAGGTGTGCTCGGTTCAAAACCAAGGTTTTTGCAAAAACTAGAGAAACTTCTCCATATTTTTATTTGGTCAGAGTTTTCAATAGAAACATTCAGAATCAACAAGTCGTGATTTATCCGTATATGTCTTACTTAAGAAACTTATTTATTAAAATATACAAATGCTAAATATCATTTTATATTTACACAAACATACAAACAACATATTTTAGATAAATAAAGAGACATGAATATATAACTAATTTATAATTCAGAGAGCACATATTAAGAGTTAAAAATTTATTTTTAAAAACTAAACCCAATGAAATACAAATTACATTATTAAATAAGTTTTTTAGCTCACTAAACGTGAATAGGTTTTAAAAATGAGTTTGCATATACATATTTATTTTCTAACAATGAATTGCAAAATCCAATTAGCAGATTTAAAAAGATTTTTCCAAGCAAAATTCTCATTTGTTTCTTTTTTACCACAATCCAAGGTCAAGTTGGCCTACAAAAGAACAAACATCAGATGGAGAGGAAGCTTTTGGTTTCAGTTGACTTGTGTAATCGGCCCCTCTAGTTAATATTGACTGACTCAAAAAGTAAGTAAAGTAAGTAAAACACAAACTGGAAAAAAAGCTTCAAGTTCAAACAAAACTTGGGCGAGGTAGTCAAAACTTTAGCAACCAAAAAGTAACTTGCCGATGCAATTTTCAATGTTAAGCAACAAAAACCAAAAAACAACACTAAGAGAGCCAAAAGAGCAAAATGAGAAACAACAAAAGCAAACAAAAACTTGGTAATTAACTAAAATTTACGTGTAGTTGGCTTACTGTGCAAGTGCAAAGTGGTTTGTTTGGGGTGGTGTTGGTTAGTTGCAGCGGAAATCTTTAGTTGCTCTTGGATTTTCCTACCATGTTGCCATAGGAAGTTGCCCGTTTGGGGCATTGCTTATCAAATGGCCTACAATGAAAATTAAAAGTAATTAACTGCAAGTTGCGCAATGCCAAAAAGAGAGGGAAAATGAGCAGACTTAATTATGAACATGAATAATCAAGTTAAATTATATTTTGCGCCAACTGTACGCAACTTTCGGTACAGTTGGCTGCATTCGAAAGGTATTTACTCTGGGAACTTCCTTATGCCGTGGACCAGGGGACCCATTATTTTCTACTTGGCTAAACATTATGCAAGAGCCAAGTGCAATGCATTCAATAAGTAGGCAAAAGGGTTGGCCTACAACTTCAAATTCAAACAAGTGAAACAAATGACATTTATGGCAATAAATATAAAGTGATTTCCAGGAAAAGGGTAAGGATAAAAGGATATACACGTGTTCATTGTACAAGTTGGAAGCGATTGGGAATACCATATCATAGTTCCGTCTGCCTGTCAAAGTCTTGGTCTTTCATAAAATGTAGGTAGAGCAATTCAACAGATTTGACAAGTGGGATCTTGAAGCCCTTCTTTGCTCCAACACTAACAAATCAAATTATACATTTTCCCGATCACTTAGGGTACCTACTATATATATATTCACAAATTAGGTTAGCCGAAATATAGGCAAGCATGTTGCTTAGTAAATGAGAAACGATTCCACTATTCATTGATGTTAATGTCACTATTTGTATGAGCGTTGTAAGAGAATAATCTAAATCGAATTTGTTGCCATGTTCCGCAATAAATATGATAGCGATGTGACAATATGGAGTCCCCAGGGACGTCTCTTTCAGGTCGAATACGCCATGGAGGCAGTGAAGCAGGGAATGGTTACTGTGGGAATAAAGAACGAAGAATATGCAGTCCTGGTAGCACTCTGTCGCGCAGATGGTGATACGGAGGATACACAGCGAAAAATCATTGCCATCGATGCACATTTCGGTATGTCGATTGCTGGTCTAACTGCCGATGGGAAAGAAGTGTGTCAATATCTTCGCACCGAATGTATGGCCTATCGCCACTCATTTAATTCTTCATGTCCGGTGAAAAGATTGGTCTCAAATCTGGGCAACAAAATGCAGCCCACGACTCAACGATATGATCGTCGGCCATATGGAGTGGGAATGCTGATAGCCGGCTATGATGTAAAGCCGCATATCTACCAAGTGATGCCATCGGCCAATGTCATCAACTGCAAAGCAATGGCCATTGGCGCACGATCTCAGAGCTCTCGCACCTATTTGGAACGCCACTTGGATAGCTTTATGTCCAGTTCGAAGGATGAGATTATCTGTCACGGCATACAGGCTATTCGCAGTTCCTTGGGCAATGAGTGTGGGGAGAATATAAAAATTACAATAGCTCTTGTAGGAAAGAATCAATTATTCCTCATTCTACCTGACGCGGATTGTGTCAAATATTTAAATATGGCTCGAACTCTGGCTAATCCAGTTGTGGCAGTTAATGAATCGGACGATAACTTGGATGACGCCGTTGATAATGGAAATGATAATAATAATGATGAAGACACTGACGATGAGAACTTCCCACGTCGCAGAGAACCTATCTCAGAAGGTACTGATTCGGATCCTGGGAGAGATATTTAGATGAATAAATTAACAAAATATGCCAAATTAGTTGTACCCAAATTATGTTTTGTGGTTTGCATTAAAAATTAATTATTCTCGCATTCGAGTTCTTCAGTTTGAAGTTATTTGCTTGGAATAAGAATTCTTCATTAGATAAACCAACTGACAAAATGTAAAAAAAACAAGGAAGTTGAAGTATTTAATTAGTAACAACCAACTTTAACTATAATTAAAGGTAATATATGAAAAACAACAAAGATAAACGTCAAAAAGTTTAAACGTTCTTGTGGAACACAGTAGCTTCTTAGCAATTTATCAAAGTTATTTACCAACTTTTGTCTATCGCACAGTGGTTGTTCTCGATTTTAAGAGGCAATTTTTGTAAGCAAAACTTTAATGGATTTGAAATATATATTAAAAATAAAATAAAACAATTCCTTTCGTAAGAAAAATTGGCATAGAACAGCCTCAAATGTTTTCCTTATCTAACAAATTTACACAAAATATAAAATTGGAAAATTTTATGATAATTTGTATATTAGATTGTAGATCAATTTCCTGTTTACTTGCAAAGTTATATTTGCCAGTAATTTTGACGAAATTAGTCACTGTGCATCTTTTATATATCGACATAATTGAAGTTTGTCACGACAGACGATAAAGCGACAAATTCAGTTTCAGAGTCTAGCCATATAATTTATCTATTTAAGTCAATTAGTTAAGTAAGTAGACTATTTGGTTATTTTACTGTAAAAGAATATTTAAAATTTACTCGACATCGCTCGAATTAATATTAAGTTATTAAATAACAAGTGTAAATATTTTGTCAATAAAAGTTTGCAACCGAAAGGAAGTAAGAATTGATCTAAATAGGAACATTGCTGATAGAATAGATACAGTACCTACCCAAAGAAATATAATTGAAACAAGAATAACTTTCAAATGGGTCTAGGAATAAACAAAATTTGAACGTAGACTTAATAATTAATATAGAAACTAAGGAATATTCATCTAGTAATTACTAGGTAATGATAATAGAATTAATATTAAAAATAGTATAGTATCTAAAAAACAAGACTTCAATGAGATGAAACTTTTTCTTTTGCAGGCTATGTCGAAATCTATGATACAAATTTTTCTACCTACCTCAATATGTTGTTTAACAATTGCATTTTTTGTCAAATTGAGATATTACTACAAGTAATCAAACTCGCCCTTAGATAAGGTTTCGTTTTGCTTTTTCTACCTAGAATAACCATAAATATGTTCATACTTGCCTTAAGTATTCAAGATTACTATCATTCCGCCTTATCAACTAATGGCGACTGCCTTTTGCAACCCGAGTAAAAGTCATACAGCAGACAACTTATTATCTTAGGGCACACATTCCAAATTCCGAGAAAAAATCCTCAGCAAAAAGAAAAAACTATATGTAGGAACAGAAGGAACAACATGAAGTCAGACCCAGATCAGCATCTTATCAATAGAGGGAAAGACAATGAAGAATGGTGAATGATGGAGGGAGAGAACAAATGAGCCCACAAAAATACTTGTACATGCATTTTTGAGCAAAAACTGATGGAAATTGAACAATAGAAAATTATCTGCAAAAGAGGAACAAACAACGATTGAATGAATTGAACAAACAAAGGGTGCGGTAAGTATTTTGCCACCTACAGGGATGGGCAAACAATTAAATCCGTACGTCATGCAAGCAAGAACAAACGTGCACAAAAAAAACAGAACCATCAATTGAAACTTAGGTAGATATGGCTGCAAGTGCGAAAGAGTAGACCATAGAGGTATTTTGCTAAGAGTGGGAGAGGTAGATTAACATACGCGTGCGCGAAGTGCAGGCAAATCAGCTGATCGGCAGATTTTATGGCTTTGTTTTTGTTTTGCAAGAAAATTCTTCCAATAATTTTTGGTGTAAACAAAGTCGTAAACTTGATAAGCCACCGATGCGGTTTTCACTACGTGCATATGTACATATTTATATATAAGCTAGGCTAGCGAATCACAGGACATCAGTCAAGTTAAGATCTTCAAGAAGAAAGCATCATGGAAACCTATCGCCATAAGAAATTTGATTTTCAACGCTCTGCTAAGAAAGAGGAGAAGATCGAAATACCATCACCTTGTACCACCCCATTGGAGCTGGATGATTCAAGTAGTTGCAGTGACTTTGGCGTCTTTTACGAGCCTCGTGTCAAACGTCGTCGTCTCAACAGCTCAATCTGCGAGTCCATCGAATCGGAATCCACCACATCGTCCACACTATCGGCCATTAGTCCTGCCGCGATGCGTGACATCTGCAAGTATCATGGCAACATGGTAAGAAAATTTCCCAAAAAAGAACGCACACCCAAGGATCAGGAGAGACGGGACAAAAATACAATTGCCTGTCGTATGAGTCGGCGTGTAAAGAAACTAGAACACTTGGCCATCGAGGAGCAGTACAAGGAATTCACCAGTCAGCATATGAAGATTGTTGAGCAGAGCATGCGAGCGACCGTCTACTTGAACTATCTGAACCAATTGGCCGAGAAACAGGGGAAACAATCAAACAGTGGAAGTTTCCCACTGCCCGTTTCTGGCAAGAATTTCAGCATAGATTACTTAATTGGTAGCAAAAAGAGGGAAACCGTTTACGGAATTTAGTTAAAGACTTTGATTTAAGTTATATATTTATCACTGTGTGACTAGAATTATCTATGAATAAGGTTAATTTGAATACATATATATATTTTTTTACACTTCTATGAGAAATAAAACAAACAAGTTTAATATTAAAACGGAATTTTTCTGTGTCATTTTTCATTGAAATTCTAGGTGAAAAAATTAATTAGGAAATCAATATTTTATTCAAATTTCTCATTACAAGTTGATCTTATTAAATTAAAGGTTGTCATCTACTACGGAGTAACGTTGGAAAATTTCTAAAATGGAAAGTTACCTCGTTTGCACCTTTGATCTCTATTTACGGTGATTTAAATTAATTAGTTGTCTAATTTAAAAATCGCTGATCATGCTTCAAAGTTCCCAAATTAAAGCATCAAAACGATTTTGTCTGGTTTATGGTAGACTCAAAAAAAAAAAAAAACTCGCTTATTTGTTATAAATTTTATTTTTTCTCTTGGTTCTAGTTAACGACTTAAATATAATAAGCTGAAAGAATTAAATTTATTATAATTAAATGGACAATTCGCAATGTCATCCTAGATTTCTTGTTAGAGATTAACATGTGTGTGATGGAGATTTAATGAAAAGTAACTAGTTGGGAAAATATAGGCAACTTTTAATTACTCTTTTTGAAGTGAAAATTACTTTTAATTGTATTTCAACTTAATAGAAAATGTCTTAAGCATCTCTATAAATAACGCTTGGAGGAGAATCCTTTTAAGCGATGGAATATTTAAGAAAGGAATACAAACGAATAATAAACAATTTAAGTGATCAAATTATGCGTATTGGCCGTGTTCAGTCTTACCAAGAGTTTATTGGTAATATGTATTTTTTAATACCCTAAGATCGTCAGGTTAAAGTTTCAAACTTAACAAACACTTTGTAGCTGCTTTAGAATTTTATTTATATCTAAGAAAATGTTTCACTGATTTCAATTGATAAAATGCAAAGGAACAAAAACTGATTATCGAAAGCCTTGAAAATTGTTTTGTATTTTTTAAACTTTTTTGAAATAATTTAATCGCTTTCATCTGTAGTTTTAGTCTAGAACTTTATTCATCAATTTAATAGATTTGTACTTAGATCCTAAACTCAGCTTCATTTTTATGGCATTAATCATAGGTTTCAATTCGCAAGTTACCTCTATCTGTGCAAATTCGAGACCCTAACCCTAGATTGAATGATGCAGTTGACTTTTTCAATTAGATGGAAGTCAAAGTAAGTGTTCCAGAGTCAGACATACATCGAGACAAATTCACGTGTCAGACTTGCCTGGGCAGCAGCAACTGCTGCTTAGGCAGCATCTCATTAGCCTAACCAATGAGGCAGAGCAAAAGCAAAACAAATGGGCAAGAGATGAGGAAACATCAACTTTGCTTGAAGCGCATCGGACAGCTGCCGGTAGTCGGGTTGCTTTTCAGCTCGGTGCGGATCGGTTCGTGGGTGATCAGTGATCAGGTCGGCTGTCTGGTAGCTTCCCAACTTCACGACTTTGTGTTTTGCTAGGGAATTTAATATTGTCATTTGTATTTTATTGCTAGCGTTTTGCTTTGCTATCGTTTTGCTTTTACGTTGCTTTGTTTTTTTTTTCTGAGTCAAAGTGAGCCCGGTTCCCGATGATTGTTATTTCATTTCATTGTTTTTCTTTTCGATTTGATTTGTGTTTTTGTTTTGTTTCACTTTTGGCATAAATACAAGGCTGCCGCGAGTCGTGGGTCTCAGATGTCGTTTCGCATTTGCATGGAGAGTCGTCAAACTGAAAGTGAAAATTGCGTGTGAATAGAAATAATAAGAAAGCAACAAATAAACTTTTAATTCAGAATGTCGAGTGTATTGAATACTTTGATTTTAGTCACGTTGTGTGGCAGTTTTTGCTGGGCAGCCGATACAGGGATTGAGCTACCACATTTGGAATTTAAGCCGATCAAACAATTGCGTGAGTTAAAGTGAAAAAGTGATTAGAATTTTACACAGTTTGTGTCTTAAGTCATTCGTTTAAAGTCTCAGCTAATTTAATTTGGTAATTCGATATATAAATAGAAGGCATTCTTAATTAAAAATAATTTCCTTTAGGATATTGATATCTTTGATCCGTAGTCAGATGGAGTTTAGATCAAGTTTCCCTAAAGCTGCATAAAATGTTGAGTTTTTTATCTGTATAATTTCAGTCTGCCTTATTAAAGGCAATAAGAATAATTGTTAATATTGTTTGGAAACTATTTAAGAGAACATATTCTAAAAATCTCTCATTAAATGAAATTTGAAACAGTGCATTTAGAATTTACATTTAGTTCAAATTTATTGGTTGGACAAATAACAAAATATTTAATTCTTTAATGAGTAAGGGAGCTAAATATATTGACAATGATTTGGATATTTTAAATTTGTTTATTTAGTTAATTTTGTAAGAATTAAAAACGCTTTTATGGATTTCATAATCATTGCATCTTTAAAACCTTCCACTCTAGCAGACAATAGGCTGGACATGACATGTAAAACTATTAATTAGTTAATGCTGTATAAAATGTTCTCTTTCATTTTTAGTCAATATTAGCTTATTGGACATTGCTTTTATAAGCTTCATTAACAAGTTTTGTTGCTCTTTAATCAGATAGTGCTAAAGTCTATATGTGATTGACACTCCCCTTTGGGGAGTATACATACATAGATTTAAAACACTTAGTCTATCTAATTCTATACCCCCTCGAAATAATCGTGTGAAACACGCTATGACTCAATTTGTCATTAGAATATCCGACAAAAAGTTTCAGCTAATTAGATTTCACAATTGTCATAGATTGTATAATCGATGCAATAGATATCAACTTTTTCAACAAAAGTCCAGCAAAATTGTGTTAAATTTCGTGCACTCGACTGTAACTAAATTTAATCAAATTATACTTTAACAAAATACATTTTGTATTTAATTCTTTTTATTGCCTTTGTTATCATATCTAATTGATATTTTGTGAGATAATGTGTTAAGGGGGATCATATATAGATGTCTATATTGGCTTGGGTTTATATAATTATATGATTAGTATGCCAGATGGGCAATCAGATCTTTAAACAATTTTGAGAATATTTACATAATTGAGAAATAATTCTTTAAATGGTAAAGGCAATTGAAAACCACAAAAAATAATAACTTATTGTTAGACAAAACAAAAAGTAATATAGAAACGTTCTTTATAAGGCTGAAACGTAATTTCTGTGCGTTGCCAATACCATATTCATTTGAAAGGGGAAAGAGGGGAAAAAAAACTTACCAAATGAACACATTTTATAGCATATCGGGCAAAATATGTAAGCCGAACAAAAAATCAAATAAGAAGTCAAAAAACAAGAAAATACTGTCAAAAAATAATAAAAAAGAAACTCAAAGTCAAAGAAAAAGAAAACTACAAATAGGTTTCCCATAGGGTTCATTTAATTTGTTTACTTGTATTGATTATGAATGAAAATGAAGCATAAAGCAATCGATATGAAAATTGAAAATGAATTTATAATTTTACTAAACAAAAAAACTCAATTATTGAGAATTTTACACTTTGCAAGGACGTTTTTTTGTCTATTTAAACTTTGCATATAAAATCTACAAAGAATAACGAAGGACATTAACAAAGAAACTTATTTGTTTTCAGATATATTTTTATAATAATTTACTTAACTTTTAGCATAAAGTTTGTTTTTTTATAAATAAATTGCGTTAAAAGTAGATAGATAAAAACTAACATTTACACAAATGTGGCTTGTCATGCTGATCAAAGATATTCCACAGGTTGTATTATTTTTTAATGTTCTACACGTATTTTTTGTATAAAGATGCAAATAATTTGCCAAAAATAAAAGTTTAGCAACAAGATCTTAAATCTTGCACATTGTTCAAACAAAAAGTCAAGAAATCCCCTTTTAAATAAAACTTATCGTGTTGAAAAATCTAATTATATTTTTGCCAAAAATAGTAGCACATCAATGCATAGTTAAATTTAAGCCAAGAACAATAGCAAATGTCTGGGTTTTTGGTTTTTTTTGGGCAAGGAGAACAATTACCATTGAGATTTTGTTCATTAAGTTGCACGTGAGATGAGTTGAATGTTATAAAAATATCGTACTTATAATAATAATAATAATAACTTGTTTGGCGAACATAAAAATAGAATGAGACAAGTCGAAGTCAGTGGGAATGTTGAAGCTTAGGTCTCTCTCTGTTTATTCAAGCCAATTGCCGCTTCCGCTCGACGACCTTCCTCCTCGGCAAAGATTTAGCGACAATAACAATAAAATGAGCTTGATATAGCTTCAAAATTCTATTCAGCGAAGTTTTTATACTCTTCCAAATATATTTCTTGATGTAAAGTATGTAACTAGAGCTCAAAATTCCTCCTAGTCA
Organism: Drosophila equinoxialis; assembly: GCA_018150345.1. Lineage (NCBI taxonomy): Eukaryota > Metazoa > Arthropoda > Insecta > Diptera > Drosophilidae > Drosophila > Drosophila equinoxialis. The sequence goes on along the minus strand of JAECWI010000442.1, from coordinate 1,584,029 downwards.
TCTCAATATTGAGTTACCTTCTTTAGAAATGAATCAGAAAGGACATAAAACCATTTTCCATTCGTCGAAAGCAAAGCTCGAAGTCAATCTATCTAATGAAATGCTTAGGATAGTGTATCTAGTAAATGCTTAAACAGAAATGATTTTTAATTGAATGTAGGAATTTCAGTTGCGATTAGTTAGTTTTTGTTTTGTTTTTCTTTCTGTTGCGTTCAGCAACAAATAAATTGCGCATGACGTTGACAATTAAAACAAAATACAAATAAATGTTTAAAAACTGAAAAAAAAAACAAATTCTCAACTAGAAAATTGTCACGTTCTGAGCATAGATCATAGAATAGATATGAGATAACTAGTTACAAAAATTTTATATGTCAAGGTCGCCAATGAAAACCTATTAAACCGGCTTCAAATTTAATGTGTGTGTTTTTTTCGTTTTTGTTCAGCTGCCGATATACCCACATGCCAGGAGAATGATCTCAATATCAACGAGTGCATTAAACAGGCCTTCCAACAGATAACGCCACGCATGAAATATGGCATTAGTGAACTGAACATACCAGCACTCGATCCCTATGAGTTGGGCAAAAGTTCATACAACTACAATTCGGGCTTGCTGCAGGGACGGATTGCCATGAAAGATGTTGTGGTTCATGGCTTGAGCGAGGGCATTATGGATAAAGTGGATTTCCGTTTAAAGAACAATCGTGTGCGGATGGAGTTGAATTCGCATATTCCCAAAATGTTTGTCGAGGGCGTGTACAAGGCGGACATTAAGCTAAACGATCTGAAACTAACGCCGAAGGGCAGATTCAATGTGACTCTGAGTAAGCAAAAAAGAATCAAACTTTTTTAGTTTTTATTCAAAATCATTGTATAATTTTTATGAAATTTTTTATAATAGCCGATGTCTCCATGAGGGCGCGACCCATGGGCGAACTGTATGAGCGTGATGGTCATACTTATTTGCGTCTTACCAAATTCGAGACTGAACCCAAAGTAGGTGACCTGCGTTTCTATGCCAATGGCCTGGTGCCCGACCCAGCTTTAAGTAAGTTTTGCAAAATAGTTTTTGCTCAAGAAAATAAACTAATTTTCATCCTCTCTTTGTAGACGATGTCATCTTGGACTTTATCAATCAATATTGGCGCCAACTCTATGAGGCAATGTTGCCCGAAACATTGGCCACCTGGCAACCCTTGATCCTAAAGACAGCCAATGATTTCTTTGCAGCTTTACCATTTGATATGATTGTGACCAAGCCATAGAACTTCTATGCTCTCTAACTAAACAATTGTTGTAGGATTTGTAATTAAAAATGGTTGCTTTAACTTTATCCTGGTGTTAACATAGTTTGTATGAAACGAAATAAAATATTTAAACTAGTAAAAAAATGTAGTAATTTTAACTCTTAGGCATTTCTTTTTTGCTTACTTGCAATTATGTACATATTCATTTAGATCTCACTTTTTTCTCGTTGGCGTATTTTTAATTGGGATATTTCCCGAAAATCTGGAATAGCATACTTTTAGGACAAGAATAAGGTAAGAAATGGTTCTGACATTCTCTATTTCCCGAAAGAAAGAGAGGAAGTAAGGAATTTAGTATCTGAATTGGTTATAATTGGGTGTAAGAATTGTGTTTGCAACTCATTAGGACCATTTCATAGAACTCCTAAACGAACTACAGTGAACACTCATGTATCGAAAGTTTTTGTATCCCTGCACAGGGTATTAAGCAATTTGTCAGATGTTTTTAAGGCACAAAAGGAGACGTTTCCGACCCCATAAAGTATATATGTATACTCTTGTGACTTTTTATTAACTGCGTGAGATAAGTATAAAGTATGAAAATCGCCCGGATCGGACCACTATATACTAAAGTTATATAAGGAATAAAGAAGTTGGAGTAAGAATTTTACTAAAGTGAATGTGGGAAGAAGAAAAACACTTTAAAAGTTTTGCTTGTGTATTACAGAAAAATAATTTTTAACTAACAATCCTAAATAAAAACCTAGTGGATATTCAATGGAATTTAGATTAATTGGATAGTTCCCAAAAGTATACTAAAACAAATTAAAATCCTACTGACCTTGGCTGTCTTAGCATTTATTTCTGATCAGAAGTTTTCAAAAATCTTGATGGAACAATGTTTCAAGTGGACAAAAAGTGATACAAGGTTGGATTAAATGTCTAAAGTTTGACATTTTGGTTGATCAGAGCACGTCAAAAACACGAATAAATTGTAATTGTTAGTTAACTGATATTCACTTGATAATCAAGTTAGAATAAACTACAATTAGTATAACTAACTCTGAATTTATTGCATTGTCTATGGATTTTAATTAAAATGTTATTATAATTAATCGACTTCTGCTTTCTGGGTAGCAATTGTTTCTGAGAGAAAAAGAGGAGAACGCTTTGAATAAAGGGGGAAGTCCAAATAAAGTCTAAAACATTTCTTAATTCCTGTCGAATTTAAGCACCATTGCGCGTGCTAAAGTCATAAACTCAGGTAGTTTACCTTATAAAATATAGGTAAAATGCTTAATAGCTTTCATCACTTGCCAGTCATAAAAATTGTAAAATACAAATTAATGTGCAAATCATTTAACTTTATAAGATTCGATTTAAAGACCTTGCTGACATACAAATAATGTGGAAAATTATTTATTGAAACAATAAAATGAATCAATGAGAAATTTAACTTTGGGTAATTATATAATTAAATTTAAAAGAAGAAGTAGGTAACAGAAGTTTTTGCTTCTCGAATCTCCAAAAGAGTGAAATACTCAAACTAGACTAAATGACTCAGAGTGATTTGGCATTTTTTAAGGCTTGATTGAATAAGATCTTTTTACAAGCACAAATTATATATTTGCCTTGCTATTAAGAACCATAAACTATTTGTGTTTAATCATATGGAAATGATTTCTAACAGTTGTAGTTAGAACAGCTACAAGTATGAGTCACTTTGTCATAAAATATTCGTAACTCTCTTTAGGCATCATCTGCTAAGCCCTTCGATGCGGACAATTAAATGGCGAACCAAGAAATTAGTAGCCCATGATATAGTAGTAGTATAGGTAATTATTAAATATGAAACAGTTTAAATGCAAAATCATGTTTGATTTGATATTTTTTTTTCCAATAATAACTTTGTTTAATAATACGACATTAAATAGCTAGAGAGAAGCGAAGCCGGTTTTGCGATCAGTCAAAGTCTAACCGTGAGTCGATAATGTTTTCCATTGATTTACAAGTAAAATTGACTAAGTCTAGTACAAGCAAGTAAAATTGTTGTGCTAATTTTTAGTTACAAAGAGAGAGAATAAAATAGCTCGACACAGTGCCTCAACAATTCAGTTGGAAGACAAACGTTCGAATAGCAGGTTACATAAATGAAGTGCATTTTAGGAATATTGTGTTTGCTGGCTTGGAGAGGTGCCACTGCGGCACCTGCAACGGATACCGAATACATTTCAAGTGATGACTTTGCCAAATGCTCAACCGAAGATGAGCATGTCGGGGATTGCATCAAGGACATTATAAATGGGCTAATACCTCGTCTGCAGAATGGAAATCCTAAACTAAAAATACCTCCATACGAGCCATTTTTACTCAATCGCACAAGTTTTCGATACGAAAGTGGCGCAGTGAAGGGTCGCATTAGTGTACGAAATGTTAAAATCTATGGCTTTGGTCTCTATAGGGCCAAAGAAGTTAGCCTCAAGGTCAAGGGAGATAAAATAAAACTTCGCCTTGTCGGAGAAATGCCAAAGATGAACATTTTGGGCAACTACAAGGCGGACATGCAGGTCAATCAATTGCAATTGAAGCCCAAAGGGGACTTTAATGTTACATTGTGTAAGTGAACTAGATTTTAGCTAACGCACAAAATCTGTGAATAAAAAAATATATTTTTTTTATATCTCTCTTCTAGTTGATGTTGAAATAACGACCGGAACAGAAGGTGAAATCTATCGGAAGGATGGCAAGCGATTTGTGCGACTAGACGAAATCGATTCCACTCCCAAAATCGGAGACTTGACCATCAAGGCCAATGGCATATTCCCAGATCCCGAACTGGGTAAGTTTCTTTTTGAATATTTGTGCAAATGTATTTATTATTGGCCCAGCAACCAAAGTCGCTAGGCTCATCGAAAAATTCAATTCAGACTCATTAGAGTGCCCCTCTCCACGGAAATCTTTAGTAAAAGGCGAAAGATTTATTCGACAACTGAAGAGAAGCCAGAGTAATTTTTAACCACCAACCAAGAGTCCTCTCCATGCATAATATGCTTTAACTGGTTGGGAATTCTAAGCGAAAATTGAACAAAATTCCTTGTTTGTCCTTAGCATAACTTCAAGGGCTGAAATATTTAACTAGGCATTAAAATTTGTATGTACTAATCGAATGTTTTTTTGTTTTGTTTCAGATCAAATTGCTTTAAATGTGGCGAATCAGTATTGGCGCGATATATATGGAATTATTTTACCCGAGACTCGTCAATATTGGCAGCCTCTCATTCTACGTATGCTCAACGAGTCTTTGCAACAAATTCCCATTGATCAGTTTCTCAAGGAATAAATATGTACATTATATACTGATATTTATTGAAAAGCTTTAACTTACGTAGATAGTTGTTATGACTGCAATTTAGTTGTTAACTATAAATTTCACATTGCTGATAATTAAAAATGCGGTTAAATTTATTCTAGGCGCCCTTTATTATAAACAATTATCTACCTGTATGATGGAAGAAAATAGTTTTTCGTTATTTTATCGTTTTTTTATACTTTATGACTATTTTGTCATGCCCCAGTTCAGCGTTAAATTGTAGTTTTGTGCGTAACTAACTAAAAATTCATTGACGAAATGACGCCCAGGGGTCAAGCATATAATGGGCGCAGAGCAGCAGCAATTCAGATTACTTGTTTGACCTTCAATTACGCCGGCTTTGACGGACAACTTGAAAATGCCGCCGCGCTACTATTGAGTGCGTCACTTGAGAGTAGATTGTGCAAATTCACCTCTTTCTAACAAATAGTCAAACGGGATCAAAAGTTACTAGCAACAATATTATAATTTGTAAATTTATTATTCAGTTGGGCCGAAATCCCGGCGGTACTGCAATACCGGGCCAACCCGCGACAGAGGTGGAGCAAGCCCCTAGCACTCCGTCTGTTTCCAAAAATCAGTTTAACATTTGTTGTTCTCCAATGGAGAAACTATCAGATGTTAAGCTGATAAGAACAGATACTACACTTTGATCTTAGCCATAAGGCCGAGAAGCGATAACTTGACACAGTCAACGGCTTGCCTCTCCATAAAGGAATTGCTAGAACGAGTTGAGAATTATAAATGACCTAGTTTTGATAAAATTGTGTTGCCGACTTTACGGTGCTGCATTTACTTTCAGCATAGAATTGCTGCAAATTCCCCTGCTCTACTTGTTAAGTAGAATTTACAAAATGGCATTATCTAATTTTAGATTTCTTATTATTCAGGTATGACTACATATGTAGAAATGAAAAAACGAAAGTACAAAACTGATTGAAACCGCTTTACGACATTGATTCCAATTAATTTTAGATTAATGCTGTTTTACAAATAATGCAAAATGCCAGCAAAGATTCTGGCATTCAACTTTTTTTTTTAAAGCATTGTAAATGGAATTTCTAAATGCTTATTTTGCTTAGAAATCTTAAGAACTCTTTCGATTGTTTAATTTCATTTAAGGGGGTTTTCTACCTTGTGTTATAAAAATATTCGATTTTTTTTTTGCATTTTCGGATAGAAGAATATGTGTAAAATACTGTGTAAAAATTTCAAGTTGAAATCTGTAAAATTACGAAAGTTATCGGTTTAATTTTTCATCCTTTTTTCCCAATTCTACTATCAGCGCTTCGGAAATGTGTCTAGATTAAGAAAAAATTTTCATTATTGGATTCAGACTTCATTTGCGAACGGTAGGACTTCCATAAGGACGAAATGGGGATGCCATTGGAAAATTCTTACTAAAAAACACTTTTTCGGCCGAAGAAGGTAGAAACCCTTAATTTTCAACTTTGCCAACAAATTTTTTTAACAAAAAAAAGAAACTGTTAAAACTTCAATTTGTCAACTTTGTTAATATAATTAATTTTTAAAATTTCAATTTTATATTCAATCGATGAGATGGAAATTATGTATTATTACTTTTTAGCTGTCTGATTATACGGATTATATTGCTTATAAGAAAAATAATACTTAACAAACAGAAAACATTTGATACAATTAGTGTTATAACAATTTAAAGATTGGGTTGAGTTCTAATGAATACCCAACATATTTTCACGCAGACATGAAATTGAATGCCATGTCGACATGTCGTTTCCACACCCAAAGATATGTCAGTATCCCAGAGAACAGGAAACAGAAATACTTACTTGACACATTGCCAAATCCTCACCCCAATCCCAGCTTACAGTTTTACAGTCACTGCCTTATAGTTAAGGCCTAATAAAAGAGGGCATTGCCTCCATACAAAACTTATTTACGTTTAATGTAAATGTAGGTCATTTTAAAAAAAGATTTATTTATTCATTTATATATAACTTTTGCACCATTTTATACACACAAAAGAAGAAGCTCTACATAAGTAGATTCATGTACTTGTCGAGTTTTGAGGCGTTCAATTAAAAAATCAAAAATTCAAGGTTAATGGAAAGACGTGATGTCTGTCTTCGTCGTCTCGTTTGACTTGTGCATAAACAAGTGAAGTTTGCAAGGCAAAAAGAAAAAAAAACTAAAGAAAAGTCAAGAGAATTTTTACTGCAACTCACTTCCTTTTGCTTATTGACTCTTCTTTTTGGCTCAGTTGTTTGTCTCGCTAAATCTTTATGTATACTTAATTGAAAATAAATTAATTTATGCTCAGCCAGTCTTGTGGCAGGCGACACAATAAATTTGGTATGCAAAACATTATGTCGATAAGCAATAAGAATAAATAATTGTATGCAATAGATGAAACTAATTTATGGCACATTAATCGCCGTTCACGGTTGTGAAGAGGAAAATTACATCACTTTATGCTAAACTAAATATTGTTTTTATGTTTAGTAAAAATTCATTTATGCTTATGAATCAAAAGTAGTAACAATGTAAAACTATAATCCGTTGTTCTAGAAGAACCCAGAAGGGCTTTGCTAATGTACATTTCTTCACATTGTTCTTTTTAATCTTTGTTTAATACGTTTTATTCGTGAGTATATACTTTGTGTGTTCATAAAAATTATACTTCCCGAAAAATCTACTTACCAAACATATTTGTCTGCTCATTTGACAAATTCTTTAGTGAAAACTAACATTTTTAGGGATGCCAATTTGAGTCTGTTTTCTTTATCTAAAAATCAAGTTTTATACTTGTTTCGTACTAGATATAGAATTTTGATAAGGTGATAGGAATTAGCTTGTTCTATAACTTTATATTACTTATAAACTTTAATATCTAGCATTAAAGGTCGACAGTGTTTCTTACATTACTTGGAAAACTTGTAAATGTAATCTTGTTAAATAAAGCTAATACATGATAAAACTAATAACTAAAATAAACACAATGTGACACATTTGTAAGAATTCGCCTTTGACCCTATGGTTACAATTTAACACCCAAAATACCCAACTGGAAATCGGCGCAAAACTCTAGTTTAGAGTCAATGAAATAATCAATGATGGATGTCTATTTTTTGGGCTCCTGAAATTTTTGTTTACTCTTTTTATTATCAGGGGATTTATGAAAATGGCATCTCACAATATTTTTATTTAGCTGGCTCAATGGTTAGAGATCTTGCCCAGGATTTGGTCAAGTATAGGTTCGAGTCTTAAGTAGTAACTTGGGGTGAACTAATTATCATGGCTTTATTTTTGAAATATAAAAGAGCTTAATTAATATTTGTGGTTTTTTTGTATTGCATTGTAGAAAATAATATAAGAAACGCATGTTTTAGTTTCATATTGATGTCGAGGTTGTGAATAGGGATTCCCGGAGAGCAGAGAAAATAACCCAGTCTTCATTCGTTGAATTCAAAATATGAACTGATTTTATTTAAAAAACTCTTAAACTCTAAGAAGCGACAATTGTTCTTAAAAATGCTTATTCTAATGCCCCACGTTTTCTGGGGTTGAAAATTGTTTATATTTCATGCTCAGCGCTGGTTACTTGATACCGCGCCGCTGTTATAGTCTTAAGTGTTTTCCACAGAATGTGGATGCATGTTTTGTTTGGTATTAAGCAATAATTGTCATATGAATTTTATGACTCACTTTTGTTTATGTTTATTTGTATATTTCTTTGGTCAATCTGATTTGGTGAAGCCAGCTCAGATGAACACGATGTTTATTCTTAAACATTCTGCAAAGGGCCGCCAAATGCGGCGTTTTGGACTTTATCTTTATAGTTAGTTGTCATATCCAAATTATTAAAATTATTATCATTAGTAAGAAAACTATTGTTAAAGAAGCATGATAGACGTTGAACCTAGTCAATCTGATGTTCCTTTACTGATTGTAACTGACTTCTTATTCTTACCGATTCTCCCATATGTATTACTATGTTGGCTTCTACTAGTTTTTAGAATATTTGGCATATTACCTAACAATTTCTGTTTTGGGATATCTACCCACTTCTGATGTGTATTACTGTGCTGACTTCTAGCCTTTTTATACGGTGGAGAATTTATAAAATAACTATCTTTATTTTTTGACTTGTTCCAATGTGATCGCTCCACAATTTTTAAATATCGCTGATTGCTAAAATTTGATTGGTTATTCCGGTTACCATTAAATTTTGGCCTTTTATAATTATTTTGCCAGATCTGCCTTTTTTGTACTACAGTTTCGAACAATTTGTTACCGGAATCTATTTTGATATTATTTTTTAGATAATCATTATCTAATTGAGCCATTGCCTTCTGAATATTTTCATGTTTTACTGGCTCTGGGATATATACTTTTTCTTTTCCAATTTTCACTTTACCTCCAATGTGAGGTCCTGCCGGGGGCCATAAATTTATTTTTTGAGTTTTGCTGTTGTATTTCTTTGGAAATGTGTGATTTTTATTTTGATATTTATCTTTCTTTTTCTCCCAACTTTGTTCAAAACATGTGACATCTATTGTTGTTGCCACTACAGATTTATTCTGATTGGATTTGGTGCATCCCGAGACGATCCAACCGAATTGAGTATTTTGGCCTAGCAGGCCATCAATCTTTGTAATTCCCCCTTTTAAGATTTGGGTATATACGTTAACTCCCATTATTATATCAATCCTACCAGGTTTATTAAAGGTAGGATCAGCTAGAACGTAAGTTTGCCATTTTGACATATCCACGTTTGCTATTTTTAATGGAAGAGCTTTCATTAATTTTGGCAACACAATTGCCTCAACCTTAAGATGTCCTTTCCAAGGATTTCGCGTCTTCACATCTATTTTTACCTTATATTTTGATTTATTAGATTTTATTGAGGACACGCCACTTATTTCTGTATATTGTTTAATTTTAGGTAATTTCAATATTTGAGCGGCCTCTTCAGACAAAATGGTGCTCTGTGAACCACAATCAATAAGGGCTCTTAGAGTCTTATATCCTCCATTTATATTTTTTACTTGTATTAAAGCTGTGGCCAACAGTGTTGGTTGTGCGGTTACACAAGTATTAGCTCTCTCCTGTTTGTCTTCAAAATGGAGTAAGGTATGGTGTTCTTTACTACACAATGAACAGACCATTTCATTAGTGCAAACCTTATTGCTTGAATGGTTCAAGCATCTTATGCAAAGCTGCACTTTTTTGGCTGTTTCATACCTTTCAGTAGGTGTCAAACCTTTAAACATATAGCACTTATACGCTTTGTGCCCGGCAATTTTGCAAATCGGACATTTATCTTCGATTTCCGCATAATTTAACACAGTTTTTAGCGGTCTTTTCTCTTCTTTTTTATGGCACTTAGCGAGCAATATCTTTGCTCCAAGTATTCCATTACATCAGATAACAATTGTATCTGCCTTGTTTTTCTAATTTGACTCTCATATAATTGTAGAGTCTCTCCGTCGAATTTCCGAAGTATGAGTTGAGCGACTATTACGTCAACTTCATCGGACAAATTTGCTTTTATTTTAATTAAGTAAACTGACTCATTAACTATGTCAATCACTTCTTTAACACTTTTTGCGGATTTATTGTTGATCATCGGTAAATCAACGATCCGACTTAATTGTTCGGAAAATACCCTCCGATTATTTTCATACCGCTTGGTTAACAATTCCCAAGCGGCACTATAGTTATCAGTTGATCCTGACAATAGATGGGCTACCATGCTCTTTGCTTCGCCCTTTAACGCGGATTTTAAATAATTGAACTTAAGAGCAAGACTTAAATCCTCTCTTTTTTCAATCAGTTCCGCAAATAGTTCTACAAACAGGTCCCATTCTCTAGGTTCCCCAGAAAATGTGGGTACCTGTATTTTCGGCAACACCGGTAGTTCGCCTCTCACGGTTACATTCTCAATCTTACTTTCCTTATTGTTTATTTTCATTTGTAACACTGATACTGAATTCCGGACATCGAATTCTAAATCATCCAAAGTATTTTTAAATTTTGCGTCTTTCAACACAACCTGGCACGCCTGTACTTTCTCCCATAAATAATTGATCTTATTAATATATATTATGCATGCCTCATTGCCTGTTGAATTATCTATAGTGCGTAACTCTTTGGTTACCCTATCCAAATATTCCTGGATCTGCCGGACTCTATCCATAAACATCTCCTGGTTTCCACTACCGTTTTCATGACTGGAGGTCGCATTCCCGCGCGACTCTCCTTTGCTATCATCAAACATTTCTGACATATCCGCTTCTGCTTCAACTAACACTGACTTACTAGTGCCTGGTTTTTCTGACTCTCCTGTAGCTATTATTTTGGCAACTATCGTTAAAACCTCTTCATGTACTTTATCTCTGTAGTACTGATGATCGAAAATACCCTGCTGGAGCAATTTTTCATGGTTAGGCATCCATCGGCTACTAATCACTTTTACTTCCTCAACCACCTTGCTAGTAATGTCTCTGGGATTCAGTGCTTCCAACTGCCTTAACCTGGTATGCAACTCTACCTGCTTCTCTAACAATTTAGCAGTCTTATTACTGAACATTTTATATAGTGGATGTATATAAGTGTGACAATCAATTGATTCTCTTTTTTTTTTAAATTCGATATATTTATCCCATTTTTTTTTTAGAACGAGAGAGAAAAAAAAATATCTCAACTGTGTCTTGCACAGTGAGCCAGAGACGTGGAAAAAATGTTGATAGCTTATGTGGTTGGCTCACAATTCAGGTATACATTTCATTTTTCAATTAAAGAGGTTTTTTTTGTTTAATCTCCAACCACATTGTTAGTAAAAGCCTATCAAGAAGTTAGTAGTTCGCAACTTGCACTTTCGTGCATCAACTTGCTTATAGAGACTTATCTTTAAATTATTAAATAAGGCAAGTTAAGGCTTGCGCATTTCTGCGGCCCCCTTGCGTTTCTTCGCTCTTCGGCGAAGTTCAGTTTTCAGTTGGTCAGCACGCTCTATGCAGCGTTGTCGGTCCAGACGTTGAGCAGCTTTCAAGTTGCCGGTGCTGGTCTTCGCACAGGCTGTTGGGGCGCCGATGCTGGTTTCTCCGATCGCTCTGTTCCGGGGTCTAGCTTGTCGCGCTAGACGGTGCCGGTGCTGGTCTTCGCACAGGCGTATTCGCAATAAGGTGAGTCGAATGGTCCAGGGCAGTCCTTGGGACCCGTCTTCCCCGGTATGTTTTTTTTTTTGCTTTGTCGTTGCTCAGCTGCTGTTGTCCAGGGCCTATGGGCTCAGGCGGTACCGGTGCCGGTCATCGCACCAGATTTTCTCCTATTAGCCACCTCTTCTCTGCAACTATCTTGTTGCTCTGCTGTTTTTTGTAGTTGCTGACTTGCAACTACATATGCACTTTTAACTTTAATTTTTTTTTTTTTCGATATTAGGGCTTCGAATACGCCACACACAAAACTCCCGCCGCCGATATTACTACAGTTGCTCCACTAGCCAAACTGTCTTTAAAATCGGACGCACGCACTTTTTAATTATTAAGCAATATTTTGCTTTTTATATTACACTCTGTCTCTTACCACGGGTGGGGGAAAACAAGAGTAAATTTATTTTTGCTACCTTTAGCTGATCTTAGCATTTACACTTGCATAAGATCAGACTTCAAGGAGCTGATTCACACTCTGAGTCTCTTACCACTGGTGGGGGAAAACTACAGAGTTCCTTTTTCTCGAAGGACCAAAATGAATCCGGCTCGAAGGACCAAAATGAATAGGGATTCCCGGAGAGCAGAGAAAATAACCCAATCTTCATTCGTTGAATTCAAAATATGAACTGATTTTATTTAAAAACTCTTAAAACTCTTGTTTTGTTTGGTATTAAGCAATAATTGTCATATGAATTTTATGACTTACTTTTGTTTATGTTTATTTGTATATTTCTTTGGTCAATCTGATTTGGTGAAGCCAGCTCAGATGAACACGATGTTTATTCTTAAACAGGTTGTGTGTTAAATATATTTTTTCAATTATTTTATATAAATTGTCTAACTAATTGATTACGTCATGTAAACCCAATCGAGAGAAAGAAAATATGGTTGTGGTTCTATGCATTTAGCATAAATGCAGTCATTTTAATCTTTTTAGTTAGGTGTTTGTAAGGAGAAGAAGTTGTTTCCAACACGATATGGTATATATGTTCTTGTTCATCAAAAGACACGTCTATGCAAGTGCACTGTTTATTCTTCTAATTATTTGTGACTAACAATCGGTTATCAAGGAAATTTTTACAGTAACTTTTTTGAAATGGATTTTGTGTTTGACCCTCAAAAGCAAATAGCTGCTATAGATGAGTTACAAAAGTAGTTGTTGTTAGGATGTTATTGGACTTGGGTCCCTAACCCAGAAAACTGTGCCATATAGCTTCCATAGAAATCTTAATTCTAATGTTTATAAAGCACGCCTGAAATCAAGTCACCTACTTGACCTGCCATTCAGACCAGAGACGGACTGGTAATGTCACCTCAATTTTATGATTACCTTTGACAATATTTGCTTATTGCCCATTTAGGATAGAATGAAAAAAGGAAAATTTAATACTGCAGGTTTACCATATTTATAAGTTAAATTTCAAAATTTTAAAGGGTGTGTATTTCACATTAATCTATTTTTTTTTTTACGATCTTTGTGCGATATTATGAGAGCATTTCAAAAGAAATTTTCATAATAGGTATGAGCACTGACTAGTGATGCTCAAACTGTTTGCACAGTTGTTCTCCAACCCCAAAAATTCTCTTAGATGCTATCAGCAAAAAGCTTAACTCGAACAAAAGCTTTGCAGCTCAATCGCAGCCGCTCCGGAAAGCCTTCGAATGAAATTTTTGGCTAAACGAAAACGAAAACAGAAAAAAAACCAACAAAGAAAAAAAAAACAACCAACTGTGGAAAAAACTAGGCAGCTTGAAAACTATAAATAAACGTGAATTTTATGCAGTGCTCATTTGAAGATTTGCAAGCAACGCGACGGCATCAACTCCAAAAGCAATACAAATAGTTTCTTGGCTGGATTTTTGTGGGCAAATATTTGGCAATTAGCAAGAGTGTGTGCCTGTGTGTGAGTGTGTGTGTGTGTGTCCGTGTGACTGTGTGTGGGCAATTGCAGCAACAATTGCAGTTATCATTTTTGTGAAGCCGGTTTGAAAAAATTACGCAAAGAAAACAAAAAAGCAAGCGAAAAACAACAACAAAAGACGCATTTCTGTTTGTATTGGCGTGCACAGAAAAAAGAGCAAACAAAAAAGTAATCAATTAAAACAAGTTTACTTTTTGCCAATTGTGCAAAAAAAAAAAGAAAACAAAGTAAAATACAAAATACACACAAACTCAACAAGTTGTCCAAACAAAACAAAAACAAAAAATGCTCGGAAAAATGCAGTTGCTTTACATTTTTTTGCTATTGATCGCAGTCGGAAGTGCTTTGCCCACATCCGCGCCAAGTGTCTTTAGCAGCGATCCCAAGGATCCTTCGGTGGTGGAGGACGTGGTGGTGGAAACGGGATCATCGTATGCCACATCCCCGCTCAGCATTGCGAATGGCGATGGAGGCCTTGTTGTGGTCTCACCTGGTTCGCCAATTGATTTCGGCGGCTTGCAGTTCGACACAGGTAAACAAAAAGGAGCTTTCCGTTTTCGCTTTTTTATATTTTTGAAACTATTATGCAACTGCAACACAGCAAGACAACAACACGACAAGAACTTGATATTCAAAAAGAGCAAAAGTACGAAAATGCAAAAACAAAGTTGAACTGTAGTGAAAAAAAACAACAAGTTTGTTGCCTAAGTCTTTTGTGGCAATTGAAAAATTGGTAATTGAAAATTGTTGTCGAGGTTGGCGCTTTGTATATGGTTTCTTTTTAATGTTAGTTTGGCATTCAAAATGCAAAATGCAGTTCACTTTTTATGATTAATGCCATACTTATTCGATGGAAAATCATAACTATTCAATACAATTCAAATCAAAAGAAATAGAGTGAAAACGAGTCTATTCAATTGAAAGTTGAAAGCTACTCGGTGTATGCTGAAATTAGGAAAAACAAACAAACCTTAATTTAAGTTTTAGTTTATAAAATATTAGGTCTTTCTTGACTTACTTGAGAGAATAGATTATCAAGTATTTGAATATGTGTGTAAATGACTTTGGGGAATAATTTAAATATATGCTATACATTGTCAGCATGAGCTTTTAATTAGTTCTACCTTTTTCGGATAAATTGGAATGAATCTGCAGTAGTAGAATATTATCAAAGGAGCAGTTCCAGAACGTTTCCTTGATTTCGATATTGTTAAGATTAAATTCTGACCACTTTTTTTATCTTTTAAGAGAAGGTCAATACAAATTAATTTGTACACTTAAGCGCAGGTAGAGTGGAAATAAGTAATTTAAAAATTATTTCTGTGTTTTAGCATACATATATAAAGAAGAATCGAAGTCCTTCAAGTTTATTCAGGTTCAGATTAAGCAAGATAAATATCAACGATGCTGTGGTTCTTTTTAAAACATTTTAAAATACTTAAAACTTATTGAATCTTACAAAAAACTAAGTGCAACTCAACATGAATTAACTTATGTAACTTCAAACACTTACCTTAAAACTGAAATGTGCAGCAATAACACTTGTCCAGTATATTAAGAATATTAAAAAACTGAATCTTAATGCATACATTTAATCAATTTCAATATATACGCAGATCTGTGGGCAGTGGAAAACGTTTTTTTTCGAAATTCAAGTCCTACTTCGCCCACGGCCCAAAATATTAAATTAAACATTTTTAATAAACTACGAGTTTAACATAATAGTAATAATTTTTAAATTTATAGATATTAATTGAAATATAGTAAGGTTAATTTAAATGTACCCAGTGAAAAAGCATTTAGTCATTAAAAGAAACATTTTCTAAGTTTTAATATTAATTGCTCATGCGATTCCCTTTAATAAGAAGTCTTTCTAAGAAAGAAAAGACACCTGCAAAGTTTCCACACAAAAAAAAGTACAAAAAAAAGAACTAAAAC
This sequence comes from Drosophila equinoxialis, assembly GCA_018150345.1. Classification (NCBI taxonomy): domain Eukaryota; kingdom Metazoa; phylum Arthropoda; class Insecta; order Diptera; family Drosophilidae; genus Drosophila; species Drosophila equinoxialis. The sequence goes on along the minus strand of JAECWI010000442.1, from coordinate 1,568,353 downwards.
TCCCTTATTCGTTTTTTATTCCATTCAGCTTATGTTTCGTGTGTTGGCTATAAATGTGGATCCGCTGACTCATTGTAAGCTCTTCATAAAAAGCAAACATTACACGAAATTTATATGCCGGTAACCTTCAAGATTTTTTTTTTTTATATTTATTTTAATGAGATTTCCGAAAGCCGATAAAAACTTGATGCGTATCTGTAGAAACTGAAATTGCAATAGAAATTAGCAAGTCTGGCATAAGGCAATGCTTGTCAAACTGCGCTTGAGTAAATACAAATTCTCAGGTGATGATTGATTATGAAAGTTGAAACAGAATAAACAGAAGAAGAGGTAAACAACATTTTGTATTTAAATATTGGCAATTGCTTTAATTTAATCAACCACAAAGTTGTTGCGAAAAGAGTTCAGCAGCAACAGCAACAACAACATGAACAGAGAGAGAGAGAGAGAAAAAAACGAGGCATAAATTCACAGAAAACCGGCTGCTGCTTGAAAGAAAAAAAAACAGCAACAAATGAAAATGAGATTCGAAAAAAACTGACCTACATCAATGCGTAAACCTCTCTGTTGGGCTTTTATAAATTTATTGTTGTTGTTGTTATTGCAATTGTAACATGTCTCTAATTGCGCAAAATAGCAGCAGCAGCTGCAGCAACAACAACAACAACCACAAAGATAAATTGACAAACAAAAGACTTAGGCAACGAACTTCACTTGCATGACTCGCCCAAAAACAGAAGGAGACGAGAAAAAAACCAGTCGGCATATAAAAACATAAAAAATTGACCCAACACCCTTTCAAATCGACACCAAAATAAAACAACAACAACAACCACCAGATTTTTGATAGCCGTCCGTTTTGTCTCTCGCTTTGGTTTTCTTGTTTCTTTTTCTTGTTCACTTCACCTTTGACATTGAACTTGTCATCCATCGGGCACTCGAGCGCTTAAGAGAGACTCAAAATCCAAAATGCTTAATAAGGGGTACTCAGGCATTTAAATTGTCATGGAAATTAACCAAAGAAACTTACTTTAATTAGGCATTTTAGCTTAAGGAATATAAAAGATAATTATTTAATAATTGTCATTTTGCTGTCATTAAACAAATAAAAAGCTTTTAGTTAATAACATTTTTGTTTTTTTTTGTTTGTTCTTTTCACAAAAATGCTTATGAGTAATTATACAAATTTTTAATTGAGCATTTGTCGTATATTCTCTTGATTATTAGTTTAAAAATGTCCAAGGATAGAGATAGAAGAAAAAAACCAGAGAGCCGGGGTTAACTTCGACCGCGTCGAAGTTTGTATACCCTTGCAACTGTTTTGGTAATTCTTTCCTTATCCATCAAAGTGTAAAAACGTTTTATCCAAAAAGTCTAATGTTTGCGAAAGAACGGCCTTCAATCTTAGCATAGGATATAACGAACTTTTTGATGAAAGTCACTGTTTTCCACCTATCGTTTCTATGGGAGCTATATGATATAGTCACCCGATCTTGACCAAATTTGGCACATTTATAGCTTCAATAAACTAACGTTTATTAAATTTCACGACAATAGCTTAAAAAGTAACGAAGTTATTGAGAAGTCACTGTTCGTGACTTTGCCGTTTGTATGGGAGCTATATGACATAGTGGTCCGATCCGGCTGAATCCGAGATATACAATGCCTGCAGTATATACAAGCCTACGTGCAAAATTTCAGCTCTGTAGCTCTTACGGTCTCGGAGGAGTTCGCGTTGATCCAGACGGACGGACGGACGGACGGACGGACGGACATGGCTATTTGAACTCGTCTCGTCGTGCTGATCAAGAATATATATACTTTATATGGTCTGAGATGCTTCGTTCTATGCGTTGCACACTTCTGACCAAAATTAATATACCCTTTTTGCAAGGGTATAACAAGTTATATTTAACCAATTACAATTTTAAATGCAATATCTATATATTAGTTGATTGGTTAACTGGTTTAGAAAAATGCTATTACAGTTGCATATGAATAAATCAAACTTGATTGACACTGTTAAGATTAAGCCAAATATTGTAAGATAAGATTCAGGTCACTTGCCATGCCATTGGAGGAAGTTGAATAGATAAACTTAGCACATTTCGAAATAGTAAAACTAACTATAGACTACACATATAATGAATTTTCTTTTTCTAAGTAATGCAACTATTTCTTATTGTTTGTTATTTTTGTCTTGCTTTATTTTTTAATACTTTTTCACTAATCTTTCGAGTAAATAGCTCGAGAAGAATGACTAAAAAGGTGTTCTAATTCTCAGCTTTTATGAAGATCTTCCAAAAGTCAGACGTCATACGTTCGTTTTACAGGGATAGCAACTGCTCTATTAAGGATTATTTTATAATAAAGACAAGAAAAATCGGTTTGTCCTGCTTTAATATGGGCATTGATACAATCAACTTAGACCATTTGAACATTTTTACTAGCAGCTGCTTTAAATTATTGAATACTAGAAATAGGTCGTTATTCTAAAAGTTTACTTTTTCCTTATATTAGCTGTAGTCATATTGTTAACAATAATTGTATGTATATCAGTTAACAATTGTTAAGAATTATTTAAAGTCAAGGACCAATTTGTATGGGAAAATGCCCACACACTTTAAGTTGTTAATTTATATTCGTGCTAATTAAATGTAAGTTTATTACGGGATAAACCGCATTTGGCTTTAAACATTTTTGGTTAAATCACAAAATTTGACTTACCACCCATTGAAATTACCTTGCCACAATTTTTTTTTTGGTTTTCAAGGAAACCTTGACAATAGCTGATCATTGTCAAAGGGGGAATTCGTGTGTTTGTGTGCCAGTGTTTGTGTGTTTGTTGTGCGTGTGTCACCCTGACACAGAGATTCGTCGAATGTCAAAGTAAACTCATGTCAAACTGTAGACACGTGAACTTTGTAACGCTTCGATGATTTGCCAACTCATTCCCTCAGAGAATAGAGGAGGAGGTGCCAAGGCGTCAAGGTTTATGCCCCAATGAGCTTAATAGCTTTAACTTGAATCAGTGCCCAGTAAGTGGTGAACTAATCCTCAAAAATATATTTTACTTTCGCCATTTAGTTACACCATTGACGACAGCCACACAACTATCGAATGGAGTGGTAATGCCCTGCAGTCTCAGTTCGCCGGAGCTTAACGAATGTGTTCGTGGTTTGATTCAGACATTTGCCCCACAATTGAAATATCGCGGTGTACCCGAATATAATCTGGCATCCATTGATCCATATTTCTATAAGCGAGGAATTTTCCGATATACCAATGATGGTATCCAAGGCGGATTACTGATCAAGAACATGGAAATATATGGCATTAGCGACATTCAAGTCAATTCGGTGAATGCCAATTTCACGGATAGCGGATTCGTAATCAAATTGGGCGTAGAATTGCCCCAACTGAAGGCTGGCGGACACTTTAAGGCCGATGTGAAATTTGGTGGCTTGCGTCTGGTGCCCAAAGGGCCATTCAATATAACCATTGGTGAGTTGTTTCTCCAAGATGTTCCAGGATTTCCTCTGTATAAATTGCATTTCAGATAACATCAAGGCGACCATTTTGACTGATGGCCACATTGAAGAATTGCCAAGCGGACAGCAGCGACTTAGTCTGCATCGTCTGAATGCAAATGTGAATATAGGAAATGCCCAAGTCATTGCTAATGGCATTTTCTCGGATCGCAATTTAAGTGAGTTTCTTTTGTTTGCCTTAAATGTCCTTTTCCAAACATTTCTATCTCTTTTTTTTATAGATGCCATGATCTTGAATTTGGTTAATGAAAATCTGCCCGAAATCACTCGCGTTGGCATTCCGGCAACACGTGAACAATGGGCTCCAATTTTGATATCTCATATCAATGATTTCTTTGCTCAGGTTCCTATAGAGAAATTCCTGATACAATAAGCACAAATCATAAAACAAAGTTCAAGGAAAAACAAAAACTTAATTTCTAGTTAGTTTTTAGTTTAATATTTACAATTTTTAATATTAATTTTAAACGCTGCTTCCAAATAATTTGTTTTATGCACTCACAATTTGGCAATACAGCAAAAGACAATATTTTTGTTGGTATCAAAAAGAAGAAAAGAAACGGAAGAAAACACATTTTGTATTTATTTAAATTCCATCAGTATAAAAATAAAATCCTAACAGATTCATAAAAAAACAAATTTTTACGTTAATATTTTGTATCTTAATTGTTTAAATGGAATAAAAAATAGTTACTTAATAAGATCTTTCTTATGTCAACAAGGAGTTCCTGATAGATGATTAAAACCCTCCATCTCCTGCTTGACTCCATAGACACATGGCTGATAATTTGGAATGTGATGAACAACCCCAATCGGTCCACTCAATCTTGCTTTGTGCAAACGAAATGAGACTATCCTTCTGTTCATAGCATGAATCTACAGAAACTTAAATTGAAATGGAACTTAATCAATAAAAAGCAGCTACTTGGGCTGCCGTTCCAACTTCAAAACCATTAAGAAATGAGCAAATAGATATTTGTAAATAATTTTGAACAATTGTCTGTTCAGACAAATAGGAAAATCCACAAAAGCTTGTTATGATCCGCTTATTTCCTTCTCTGCAATCCATCATCGATCACCGGCTAACTCGTATGGTTTAGGAATGGATTCGACCTCGATGGATGGATCAATCGGGTAACAAAAAATTATACAAAAAAACGTTACACTTACTTACTTTGAAATTAACAATCAGCTGGTATATTCACTAGGATCTACCCACCCTACCTTGGGCACCGTACTCCTTGGCAGCCCCCATGTTCGGTGGACTAACCCGTCGTCATCTCACCCCCACATAGACAAGACTCTACTCAGACATTTCTGCTTTTTTCATTATATATATATTATATTAAACAATTTCACTTTTTCAGTCACAATATTGGCAGGATCGCCATGTAATAGGCGAAGGCAAGGTTTGACTTGAAGTAATTTATTGGGGCCGCAAGCCCCCCATTTACATTGGTCTTATGGCTAGTGTCCTTAACGGTACCTAAAGCTAAACATTATGCTTAAGTTCTAATTACTTATAATCTACCCCTAAAAGTATGTGGCCTAATCCTATCCCTTTATGTATACTACAAAAGAACCTAACCAGGGTACCCAGAACTAGCTCGGTTCTGTTCTTTTCTTTCCCGCCAAATTCCTAGCTAATTTTCTAGCTAACGAGCCAACACCATCGATAACCGCATTATTGTTATTAAATTATTTGGCCCATAACAAGGTCTTTGCGATTCTTAGATTCCTTACATTAATTCTATGCCGCAAGTAGACAGGGGGAAACATAAATTACTATAGTAGCATGTAAAATAGAAAAAGGAAAGAACTATATATATTTAAAAAATCAGACTTCTGGATGCATGATACTATTAACTCCATGAAGTTGTGGATAAGCTTTAACTGCTTAAAATTGAAATAAGACTTTTTAAATATTATTTTTATACCCATTCAAATATAAATTCTTGTCTTTTCAATAACTTTTTCACCCAATCACGATTTAGGTCCATCTCTAATTCCAGCAAACAGCTGTTGTTGCACATGTTTCTCGGTTCACGTAGATAAGATGTAAAATAAATGAATAATTCAATTTTATAAATCAAAATTATATTTTATAACAACGGTTGAGTGTTGGTAATATAGATATATGGGTTTAAGTGTAAAATGAAGTTTCCTATCTTATTGCTCTGGTTCATTAAAAAGTTATTTTAAGTTGAATGTGTGTAAATTTAGAAGGGCGCCACTGAGTCATATTAAATTTACTTGACATTAGGATTTTTTTTTTTTCAGCTCTAAAGTAAGTAGGCTGTTTCTAAGTTTTAACAATATATCGGTCATATGTAAATAATATATTTAATTGTGTAGTTTTCAGTGAAACAAAAGCTGAACTGTTCTTATTTCCAAAATTCACTGCAGTTTTTAGAGGCAACAAAGATCTAAGTAAGTGAGTAATGAAAAATCAATGCGAGGGCGGCCGCCGGTTCATATGTATATTTAGCGGGTTGGAGTTCTAATTGATAAGGCTTGCTTGCCGACTATTACACAATTAGTAAGTTTATTCACAGATCACACCCACATCTCTATATATCCAGATACACACAAGAAACACACACTGACAGGAACGATGGCCATGGCACTCAATTTCGGTTCTGTAAAGCTCACTAAGTGGCAACTGGCCCTAATATTGGGAACTCCCTTGGCCATTGGATTGGGCATGTATGTCTTCAATCGATCTAGTGCTAGCGGTGAGGGAAAAGGAAGGAAGGGCAGCAACAAGGTGGGCGGAGACAGTGCGGGGAATCGTTCAAAGGGCAACTGGACAAACAGAATTTGTCCATAGATGGCACTGCGCCCGATAAAGAGCTGGAGGTTAAGAAAAAATCGGCCGAGCTGGGTGAGAAAATGTCACCGCTAAAGGAGGCCAATAACTATAAGACGGAGGGCAATAATTGCTATCGCAATGGTAAATACGATGAGGCCATTAGTTTCTATGACAAGGCCATTGATAAGTGTCCCAAGGAGAATCGCTCGGATTTGGCCATTTTTTATCAGAATCGCGCCGCCTCCTATGAGATGCTAAAGAAATGGAATAAAGTCAAGGAGGATTGCACATTGTCGCTTAAGAATAATCCACGCTATGCCAAGGCCTACTATAGACGGGCACGGGCCAATGAGGCCACAAAGGATATGATCGAATGTCTTGATGATGTCACGGCCACTTGTATATTGGAGATGTTCCAAAACAATAATACCATAATGTTTGCTGATCGTATTCTCAAAGAAACGGGCCGTGTGGATGCACAGGCATCGATGAAAGATCGTAAACCAATTGTGCCCTCAACCAGTTTTGTGAATACATATATGCGTTCCTTTATTGCCGATCCTTTGCAAAGAACTGATCTGCCGAAATCGGATGGTGCACCGCTACGTGGTTTCCTAAAGGCTCGGAAAGCATTTGAAGAAGAGAAATTTGATGAAATTATACCCGCCTGCACTGAGGAAATTGAATCATCGGAAGCAGAATCCCAATACAAGGTGGAGGCTTTGCTGATGCGTGGAACTTTCCATCTGCTATGTGGTTCCTATGAGGAGTGCAAACAGGACTTTAATGCCATCATTGAAAATGGTAAGTTATGGCAATGGTTTATAATTTTATTGTTGATTACTTAACTTTGTTATCCATTCAGATGATGCGGATGCCAATCTGCGTTCCTATGCCTATATGAAGAGGGCAGCACTTTTCATTCAATTGGAGGATCGGGAGAAGGGTTTGGCCGATTTCGACCACGCAGAAAAATTGAATCCCAAAAATGCTGATCTGTATCACCAGCGTGCACAAATCTTGTTGCTTTTGGAACAAATTGAAGCTGCTCTGTCTGAGTTTGATAAGGCTGTGAGTTTGGCTCCAAATCATGCCATTGCTCTGGTACAAAGATGCTATGCAGAATATCGTCTTGCGCTCTTGTCCGGCGATCAGAAGCGTTTGGAGAGTGTTATGCGTAGTTTTGAACAGGCCATTGAGAAATTCCCCAACTGTGTGGAATGCTTCAGTCTGATGGCTCAAGTTCTTGCCGATCAGCAGCAATTCCCAGAAGCACACAAATACTACGAAAGGGCTATGAAATTGGCTCCAACTAATCCAGCCCTGATTGTCCATCAAGCCATCATGATGCTGCAATGGCGTGGAGACATCGAGAAGGCTGTACAACTTCTAGAACACGCAATCGAAGTTGATCCTAAATGTGAATTGGCCTATGAAACTCTCGGCACTGTCGAAGTACAAAGGGCGCATCTACCTCGCGCCGTTGAGTTGTTCGAGAAGGCATTAATCTACTCGAAGAGTCAAGCGGAATTGATTCATGTCTACTCCCTCCGCAATGCTGCATTGGCTCAGATAAATGTGACCAAAAAATTGGGTATTGATATGAATTCGGTCTCGGCAATGGCGCAATCTGGTTTCGCGGCCCAGGCGGCCATGTAGAGCACAAAAAACGCAGAAGCGCTTGATGGAGGAAGTGACCAGCATTTAGCCAGAAATAAATCCCAAAATAAGTTTATCTTTTACGTACCCCTTAACACAACCTTCACCACCATTGGACCTGTTATATAGTTAGATATAACATAAAAATTGAAAACCATGTTTAAGTTTAAAAAGAAAACATAAAAAAAACAAAAACCTCTTAGTTTTTAGGCTATAGATCAACGTTGGAATCGTTTTGTGTATTAATTATACATATATATAAATATATATATACATGCAGATATAGATATATCTAACTTTAGAAGATGTTGCCTAAGGAAATCAACAACTAAAGAAAATGAAAAAACTCAGTTAATTTGTAATTACCAAATGTTTTGTGTTCGTGAATTGTTTGTGATCGAAATGAAAGTGACAATTATCATTGTCAATAATACGAAAAATTTAAATGAATTCAAAAAATTGTCAGAGAAATTGAAATAAAACCCATTAGTCGCGATTGTCAGTTGTCACTTTGCATTTTTAAAATGATTTCAACTTTAGCTCTAATAAGGAGATAAGGAGGCATGTCCTCACAACTAAACTACAACTTTGAGCGGTTGATACCATGTGGATACAAGTTCCTATCAATGTCGAAAAGGAAATGCATACAAAGTTTTCAAGACTTTCGGGTCTTGGGCACAAAAGTTTCACCACAGTTGCCGGTTGTGCCTTAAACATCAAATGGCTTATTTCATAATTTAAGATATCTCTTTTTGTTAGGTGAGCAGTAGGGTTTCCAACAGGCAGCGCCTGAATTTATGCAACACTTTTGTTATTACTCTATGGAACTGCTCGCTGTTTTATCCAGTATATGTATGTAAGTGTGTGGTTGTTTGCTTGCACTTCCTTTTTATATAGAGCATGGTGAGAACATATCCCTTTGTATTTTCATGCGCTGCTGTTTTGTTGTCGGGTATTTCTTTTTATTTCTTGCCATTTGTTTCTGACAGCTGACAAAGGATTTGGTTACATTCTATGGAGTTTCTTAACAACATGTGGTCGGTAAACCACTGGGGCGAATAAGTAACTATTGTTAGAATATTAGGCAACATTTTAAAGAATTAAAAGACATTTACACAATTTATTGTTTATCTGTTTAAATCTCAATGATTTTAAAATCAATTAGGCAGATTTATGCATTTGGCAGCATAGATATCTGCTGACTCTAACGTAATTCAAGGTCTTTTTCTGTATAAATGCCATTACTTGCACACATTCACACACACACTGCATAAATCGAGATATATGTATAGACGAAGAGCCTACTATTTGGCAGCCTTAGTCCTTTGCTGTCCTCTACTGTGTACGTCCTTCCTTTCTGCATCTTCGACACTTTTAGTCTGCGTGGCAATGCGTTTTGCTGCCTCTTTGCCAAAGCAGATTTTTGTACATCTTGTATGTGTATGTATGTGAGCCCTAAGGCTATGCTTTCCAACTTTCGGAAGAGGAAATTCTATTATTTTACTCCCTGCCATGTTCCTTGATAGATAACAAATTCGTTTAAGCAAAAATTTATATACATAGAGCTTGGGGAATTCGGATATGTCTATACATGTGTATATATATGTACATATCTAAGTAAGTACAGAAGTAAATTTAGATGTTTGCTGGTATTCTTAAGCTGGAATAAAACTGAATTTTTGGCTTTAATAATAATCATAATATCTTCAGAATTTATTATTGAAGTTTTAGTATCTTTTTTCCCCTTCAATTGATGGCGAAGGCCAATACATTTTAGTGGTTATATATAAAAAATCAAACAATTAATACTTGTGTCAAGATTTCTGTAAAGATTTCTATATCTAAATTTTAATCAAAATTATTACGGTTTTGTTAAAAATTGATGATTTTTGCCTGTAATTTTTATTTATAAATTACGCAGAATGCCTTTGCTTTGCTTTTAGAACAAGAAATTAAAGTCGCTTATAAATTTAATTGTATATAAATGTTGCATAATGTATAATAAACAGCCAAAAACTGATTTAAAATGTAAGTTAAAACAATGTGTTATGTTTATATAAAATTGGTTTTCAAGGTTTTATTAATGAGGTAAATATTGGCATATATTTTGTTTCTACTTGTATGTTGCACGATGTCAAAGTAATTTGAAAGAGGACAAAATTGAAAACCTTATTTTACTTCTCACTATGAATAGGTTGCATCTATGAGTTTTTCTTCAAAAACAAATTGCTGTTGCATTTTCTCTCTTCTTCTTCCATTAGGCATTTCGATTTTGCATTTTAATTGACAATTTTTCCTACAGACTACGTATTCCTTGTTAGTTTAGTTAATCAATAAACGCTTCGACGCGACGATTGCTTTTGTGCAAATATTTAATGAATAATCAAATTAAATTCTTAAATAATTTATTCAATTCATTCTGCCCACTTCCGTTCTGCCTCGCTATAAGTAAATATTAATGTTTGAGTAATTAAGCCAAAACACTTAATTATAATTTAATATTTCGCACAAATAGTGTCAATAAAATTTATAGTGCAGTTTTCCCTTTTTAGCTTGCTGTTGCACATTTTTCACTGGTCATGCAATTCCAAAAATAATTTCGTTAATGATCAAAATAAATTATTTAAACTGCACGAATGCATTAAATATAGTCATTGGACATAAATAACTGCACACATACATATATACATAGTGTAATTAAGGCCCATAGAATGTTGTAAAATAGTATGATGATAAATTTAGTTAAATATTTATTTGCTCAGAATTTAATGTACAACGTTTCTATCATAATTTTAAAAAGTCTACGTTGCTCTTTGTTAATGACTCTTAATAATGAAACTTTATGACAATTTTCGAAATGCATATAGTTACAATTATATACTATGTATAATAAAACTATTAGGAATCGGGAGGCATGAGCAGACAATTTTAAAAATGTTTTACCTTGCCCTTTTATTTTAAATTCATATCATTTACTAAGACCGAACTTTCGTTGTTTGACTTATTGTCGCTTTGTTTACATTTATTAGATCAAAGAGTTGCTATTTATAGAGATAAAACTTAGTCTTCAAAGGGTCATACAAGAAAATACTTACAAAAAAAGAAGGAGACACTAATTTTATTATATTATTTGCAAATAACAAATACTTTCATAATTCAGCGGATATTTCCTTTTGTAGATTCAGTGTTGAAGTGTTGTTCTGGGTCCTTTTTAGTACACTTCAAGTAGCGAGTGCAGCAAAGTGTTCAATAAATTATATGCCCTCTCCCCTTGTTTGTGCAACAAAGAAGAAGGAAAAGAAAATATAAGAGAAGCACAAGCAGCAGCAGCAGAAGCAGTGGCAGACGCAGAAGAAGTTGCAACAACAGCAATCGATTTGTCTTAGCCAGTAGTCTCCAGTACAACACACGTCCACCATGTCGTATGTGTAACAAGTGTGGCACATAAATTTCCCAGATGCTGTTTGCAAGCCACAAAATAAATTTCACAAATAATAAAAAGAAAAGTAAAAGAAAACATTGCACATAGTCTGAAGTTTTGTGCACTTTTAGCAGATACTAGATTTCATTCAGTTTAAGACTCTGCGGTAGGAGTAGAATTTTTGTCATCCCACCGACCATTTATAAAGTTGACCAAACAAATTTGAACCAATTTGTTAAACAGAGAGAACTTTTATCATGGCTCACACCCTCGAAGGGGCCCAAAGTGCGGTAGGATGGGCCTACAGAAATAAAAGTGAAAGTTATCTGGAGGTGAACAAAGGAAGTTTATTTAAAACTCAAACAAACCGCAGCAGGTCAACTGACATCGAGACAATTCACCAAAGGGAGAAGATATTAAATTTTTAAATTAAAGCTGATACTCTTAAAAGTTTTTAGCCCGTATGGCAAAAAAATTTATATATATGTTTAACTTTCTGGCTAGCAGCAAGTCCCCAAAGACCCAAAAAAAAAAAAAAAAAACAGACACAATTTTTGTTGGTCGTCTGCTTTAGATATTCTATATATAATATGGAGTGCTAGGTTAAAGTGTGTTAAGTGCTTTTGGCCCTAGCTCAGGGCAAACTCAACGAATTTTGAACAAAAATTTTAAATTGATTTTGTTAATTTGTTGGCAAGAACTTTTGTGTAGCCATAAGGGAAATGTCGGCGCAAGCGTTAGATAATAGACATCTATTTATTTAGTATTTACGGCATGTCATCCAAGGGTTGAGCACTTGAGAGTTTTGCATTTAATTGGTATTTGAATTACCAATGCAATAATCAAGACATAATAGTGAAAGGAAAGTGAAAAACTAAGATAAGACACATAGAATCTAGGGTAGAAGATAAAACTGCTAAACTGTGTCGTTCTGACTTGTGTATACCCTGTAACTAGGAAAAACTATTTCTTAAAAAAACACAGCTAAAATATGTTGTATCTGGCAAATAGCTTTCTTTGCTATGCAATTGTGATTAATTTGCTGCAGAGATCTGCAAAAAAAATATATTTATCAACAAACGAAACAGCAATTGGTGCAAAGATAAAATGATTTGACCATTTTTAGTTAGTTTTTGGCCAAAACGAAAATAAAAAGAAAACATACACAAAGCATTGTAGAGTGGAGCAAATACAGAAAGCAAAAATGCAATGAAATCAAAATTAAATTGTACAACAATTGCATTCCTATGGCATTGTGTGAGTATTCCTTTGCCAAAACCCCAAATGAATAAACCATTTAGGAAAAAGGAGAAGAGTTTAGTTTGTGAGATAAACTGAGTCGGTGGATAAATTTCTTTGTGCTTTCCAAATTGTTAATTTAACTTGATTTCGTTTTTAGTTTATTTTTACCATGATGTCTTTGCAGTTTCCTTCAAATAACAAATTTTTGCTTTCAACTTAATTGTTTATTAGTTTTTCTTTTATAATTTTTAATTTATATACTTTTTTCTTTTTTCATTTTATATTTACATTACACTTAAGATTAAGCTTTAGCTAAGAAAAATTTAAAGTCAATATTATGGTTGTTGCCAAAAAAGATGGCGAAAAAATTTATAAACGAAAAAGGTCATCTTCAATTAAACGTTCTAGACTTTCTAAAATTGATGTAGTATCAAGGCCAGTGAACAAAAATTGAGTATATAAAAGATGATCGATTGAGCAATGAATATGATCGCGATTCTGAACCCAATATTAAGCACATTAAAGAATTCCTTGGATCAAATTCTTCAGCTTCGAGTGCAGGAAGTTTTCCAAGCGATATTGTATCTGATGAAATTCAGAGTATACCCTCAGCAACACGTATTACATTTTATGATGATTCCGGAAAACATTCAATGTCAAAAAGGAAGAAAATTAAAAAACACAAGTTTTTTTAAGTCAATCAACATGATTCGAGTTGAATTTTTGCTATACAACGGGCCAAGGTAACAAACAAATCTGTTGATAATGAACCAACGGCAAAAAATTTGATTAATTCCGAGGTAAACTTGTCATCTGAAAGCTCGGATGATCTAGATGATCTTTCTTTGCAATCAGATGGTCAGAAATCTGAAAATATCTTTGAAATTTTTCGCAATTTACCTAATTTGAATGAGTTGAGCTTGACAAGTAACCAAAATGGTTTGCTTCTGAAAAAAATCAAGTATTTAAAGTTTCAGTTCTAAGAAATCGACTACCTCACGAACCGATTATTCGTTAAAAGGTACATAGCTCTACTTCTTTTGATGGTTTAACTTCTGAACAATTGGTTTATGAATCTAAAGATGCATACCCAGAGGAATACAGTTCACCTCAACCAAGCCTTTTAACCTCAAGTGAGTCGAAAATTGAAACTGATGTCGTCAAAAGTCGTCGGACTTGTCCAAACTAGGTGCCTGTTACTTGGATGAAACAAGAAAGAAAAGAAAAGAAGAACGAAAAATGACGAATGTATCTGTATAATTTAGTTTTGAATTTGCACCTCACAAATAAACAAAATTCAATTTATGCAACGTTGTCAAATCTAGACCAGAAAATATTCACTTTCAATTTCATTTATTTTGGCAAAGAATGGAAATATAATTGCAATTTGTAAATATATTAGGATTATTCAATTTATTTCGTTTTTAAATTTTTACAAAGAATTTAATTTCCGGAAATTTCTTTCCTTTCATTCATTTTCAGTCAGCAAGTCATTTATGTAAGTGTCAATCATTTCTTTTGCGCCCGTATAAAAAACTCTTTCTTATTGCTGAAAATTGTGATTAAATTTGCTGTGCGTTGAAGAATATATTCATAAAGTGCAAATAGTTGCCAACACATGAGATCTTAATTCAATGGTATCTATTCAGATTTATCCACATATTACTGTGCCATTTAATTTATGCCAATTTCCTGTTACCCAATCGCTAATTTTATTCCTGCAAATTACAAAATTAATTGCATCAGTTGGGGGTCGCCAACTTAAGCGGAGCTTCCTGTTTCCGGACAACTAAAAGGATTCAGTGAAATCGATCAAATTGCAAATCGAAGTGGGTAAGTATGTATGCCCAGGACACTACAATTTACGGCAACAGTTCCCTATTTCAATATGCATGAGGATGGGGAGAAGCTAGTTAAAGGATTTTAGCTTACAATTTGCCAAGTCTAATGACTGAATTCATTTAGAAGCCACTACAAAGGCACATAATTAGCATGTCTAAAGTTAATTGTGAGACAGAAAGTTGTTGGAATTAGTTTTTGTTAGTTAGTTACAAAGGCTAGCAAACACTTTGGACAAATACAGCAAAAAGTTGTCTGATGACAATAAAATTTTACATTCAAATTTAAAATAACTTTAAATAAATCTTTTGGTTAGATAGTGCATTGTTTTTCATAACTGTACGGTAAAGTTACTCATTTTACTTCTCGCACCACTCACAATGTTAATTAGAAAAGTTTATTTCTCTTGAAAAAATAGCGCTTATATTACTCTTACAAAGTGCTGGAGACTTTGTTGATTGATGCTAAGCAGATGAAATTTTCTAATTTATAAAATGAGTTGAGTTTGCGGCCACTAAATGCATTCTGAACAGCTGCTCATACTCGGGCATTGAAAAATTAGCCGACACAAGAAAAAGAAAAAGGAAAAGAATATATGTTTTATTTAAAAGCCGACTTGGATATCCCCTGATTCAATTATTTTCATAATCATAAAGATAAAACTTGAATTGAAAACGACCAACGAAACTTTGGTCAACACAAATATTCACATATTTTGTTTAATGTAACCTTCATGAAAAACTGTTGCTTACAAAAATTGGAAACGAAACAGTATATAGAAGAGTGAAAGCCGAAAGATGTTTTGAGAATGGATCCGGAAAATAGGGAAGTAAACTCCAACACACATATATAGCCAGAGCTTCAATACAATGACCACGGTTTCACCAACTGGAGTTCCTTTTACACTTAGATGACCCATCATAGTGATTACCCGTCCCAACTAACCCTCACAGAGATGAGAGACCATTTCGTGCATCAAACACTTAACATTTCTTTTAGTTTATTTTCCTGCATTTGCCTTCATGCTTCCTACCTACCCTAAGGCTCTTTGCTGTCCTTTTAACATTATAATCCCCGAAATGGTAAGACCTTGAACCAGTCGCAAACATAAATGGGGAACAAAGTAATCTTAAACAGAATGTATATCCCCAGTCTAGTCCAGGACAATTGCTTTGCTGTGCGTGTGAGATGACGCAGCTTGAGCGGGCATAAAATGTGTGTGTTTCTTTTATACTTATTGTTGATGAAATTATGGCAATATATATAAAGAATGTGAAGAGATAGAGAGAGAGAAAAATTGAGAGATTGTTGTTAAAACGAGTTCCTTAAAAATATAGCATACCTATTTAGGCATCTGCAAATACATTTTTTAAACAAATTTAATATAATGGTTTAACGAACTAAATTGACCACATATGATAATATATCCAAAGTATATTATGGATTGAATTTTAATCAATATACCATTAATAGCATTTTGCTTTCGAATGTATCTTCCAAGGTTTTATATTTTCCTCTTTCAGCGTGTCAATTAGTTGAGCTCTTGTCCTTGCTGCACGCTTTCAATGTGGTTTCATTAGTGACCAAGTTAATGGATCGGCGAATGCGGTTTAACTTTCAGTTGCCATCACTTGGCTCTTGGCACACGAGCCATACTTATTTAACAATTTTAGCGGTTTACTTTTTTGTTGCAACTGAAAAACTTTCCATCACCAATTTTTCTTTCAACTAAAAGTTTTTTCATTCCTCTTACCCAACATCTCTGTCGCAGTCTCACATTATCCTTTTCCCTGTGTCTTCCTTTGTCGCTTGCTTTGTTACGTATAAATTGCTGTCAATTAGTTTAATTGTTTTCGTAATGTTTTCTTTCCTATAGTTTCTTTTCATTCATGTTACGCTCTCGTTGCTGATAGGAGTTCTATTGATGACCCATCATTGATTAGTTGTGCAATTTCGGTTTCTTTTCTTTTTGTTGCTCTCTCTTTTGTCTTTGTCGTTTCTATTCTTAAATATTGCGTGCGGTTTTAATTGCCAACAAACCTTGAATGAAAAGTACTAAAAAATTCAATTTCATTAAAGCAATAATGTCCAACTAAGAGGCATTCAGTTGTGAATTATTCAAAATATCTTTAGTTGACCAGAAGATTAAAACGCATATAAGTAAGCATCTCCTACCTTAGAGAATATATGTCTTGATCTTTATTTTTCGAGTGTTAGTCATCAATGAACTTCAACAAGAAAAAGTATGATCCAAATAGAAAATCTTGCCCTCATGTTGACTTGTTTTCTTATTGACCATATTAATAATCTTATTCATACATAAATTTTCCTGCATCAAATTTTAGCTCAATTGACAGTTGAATTGATGTTTGTATATAAGTATGTATGTATACATATTTATGGCAGGTTTTTAGTGATAGTAAATTTCGTTCTCTCTGTTTTTTTTTTTTGGATTTTTATGTGTATTTTCCTTGCTTATTGAATGCACAAAATTGGCCAATCAATGATGGAATTTATTTATATGAGAATATTTTTATGTTTTTCGGAATTAAGTGGGATGTATACATTTTTGATTGGGCAGTGAAATATGTAAGACCAAAGATTAGTTGGTCAACAGAAATGAAAATATTGTGTTAGATAAAAGACTTTAATGCCTAGTGAATTCGCATTGAATATGCAAAGGCAATTAAATGAAATCACTTTATATCGATAGACTTTTTTGTCTGTTATTTTAAATTAATTTCTACAAAAACAAACTTCTTCGACTCTAACATAAATTACAAACTATCAGCTTTTCAAGGAAGGTCACTTCTTGTGCTTTCTATTGCAGTTTTTTCTCTCCTTAGCAGAGTCCTCTTATACTACATATTACAGACCATTACCCAAGAAAAGCTGTTTGCTGTCCGCATTGCGGTTTGTTATTTGTTTGTGCAATTGCATTAGGGAATTTAGCTCTGTCTGCCTCTCTATATAATATTTATTTGATTTTTGTTTACCTTTTGTAAAGTTTAATAAATTTTAAAGCTTCCCGCTGTGGTTGTGTGCGAATCTTTCATTCTCAAATTTATGACCACAAAAGCAATGGAATGAAAAAAAAGAAAGTGTTGAAAATAATACATGACGAATAAAATGTGTTTTCCCATGCTGTGAAATGATTTTCCCAGCCATTCGCTTTTATTCCACCTACGTCCATATATTGTATACTATGCGAAAATGTCCTGCTGTTTTGCTTTATTTTCTAGCTGCCTGTCTCTCTCTGTTTGTATTTATTAGCATATTTCTTTATCACTCGTCACCTAATGATGTTGAGGTAGGGGAAACAACTGTAACCATTATCGTAACCCCTGGATTAAGCTACTATATTCGCAGATGATTTCCAAGTCATTGCTTTTCCACATGTGGAGTGGATTTGATTTTGTTTGCGTGACGAATTTGCAATTTCTCGTCCCCCATATTTCGTTTTATTTCCCATACGTGCAGGGAAACCAAAAAACACCAGCAAAATTATAGTGAAAAGCAATGTATATTGCAATGCAATAATCATATAATATTATCGGAATTTGGTTGTGTCATTTCATAGTTGGCAAAATAAATAAGTTTGTTATATAAAAAAGCTTATTTGATCTACAGACTAGCCAGTTTGCCACCCAGTTTCCGGTGGTGAAGTGAAACTAAGTTAATTGCTGTGTTGGTGGTGCACAAATATCGAAAGGATATCACTGGAATCAGGTTTAAACAAACTAGAAGACAAAATTACGTCTTGTTTTGTTAAGTCATTAAAATCATGGAATGTATAAAACTTAATACTTTTTGTTTTACTTTTTTGTTTTTTATTTATTTGTGTGTGTTATTGAATAGCAATTAAAATAAATTAAATAAAAATCAAATATAATCAGAAGAAAGGAGGTTATTATTGATTTTCATAAATATTTTATATCTATGTAAGTAGAAATAATTTCTATAAAATCATCTAAACACTATTTGTGATTCAATTACCTTTAATTTTATTTCAGAAAAATGGTTTTAATTTCATTTTGATTAAAGAAAATGAAAACCATTTAAATGGATCTGCTCAATATTTAAATTTAACACAATTTAAATTTAATTGGCCTTTAAACAAATTTTAGCTTTTTCTGTCTGCCAATTTTTGCTTCATTTGTTCCTGTCCCATCGATCCATTCCATCTTTATAACTTTCCACCCCTCCCTCTCTTATTCCCTCCTAAAGATGACATAGATGTATGTCGTTCAATAAGATTTAAAAAAGTTAAGTTCATTTTTAAATATTTTGCAATATAAACCTTAATTTAGGAAACTGTTAAAAAAACTTAAATTTATTCCCTCTGGAACAATATAAAGTTTGACCATCAGAAAAGTTACTTCCGCTATATACACAAACACATATGCATTTTATAAGTACGCAAAACCATTATTCATTCCTTGGAGAGTTTGTGTCGTAAACATTTTCGTGAGATATATGTACATATACACACACACACATTGGCATATATATGTATATATATAGAAAGCTGTACATATATAGCAAGTAGCAAATGCATATAGCGAACTTTTCATCAGTTTTTCTTGCCTTTTTTATTTTTGGTTGTTGCGTGTTGCCTTCAAAGAGAAAGTTGAACTTCAAACTTTGGCATGGCACTCAGCTGCACTCTCGAGTTACTATCGCGCTTCTGTTTTCGGCAATCCTTCGCTTGACTGAACAAGTTTTGACAACAACGCCCGGGACGTTGCAATTTATGCATGCCCCCTGGAGATACAAAAACAATAGCAAACAAAAATCTGGCACAATCAATCTGCAATGTACCGGAGTATGCAACAAGGAATGTCTCAATTTTCGTTGAACTCGTGGACTCAAAAGCAGCTTTGAGCGAACGCCCTTAACGACAGAAGAAATAATTGCAAATTTTCTCGCCATATTAGTTAGTTACATATTTCTCATGCAAAATTCCATTGACTATGTATAAAGACGAATTTTGAAATCAATAATTCTATCTTGGAGAAAAAAGCAACAGCAATTGATGGGATTAAAGACAAATTGATTAACTTGCTTGATCGCAATTAAAGTTTGCTTGGGAATTAATTTAAAGGAAAGTCTGACAGAGAAAATCATTTGAACTTTAAAAAGAAGTCTTTATTTCATGTTTTTTTTTTCTACTTGTTTAAAATTTATTATTGATAAAAGGTCTTCTTTGCCGTGAAGTACGTCTGGAAAACGTAAACCAATTCCACATGGTAAATAGACAAGGTGAAAAAGGGTCGGCAGACACATTCAGTGTCTCGTCAAATATTTAAATTGAATTTTATGGGTCTGTCATGGAGTTTGAAATGAATATTAACTTAGCATGTATTCTATTGCCCTAATCGTATTTTCGTTATATTTTAATAAAGTCAGTAGACAGCTTAGCCTATTTAAATGCCTATTATGCATAATAAGCAGTGAATCATTTCTATTAGCTCTTCTCAGATTGCCCTTTGAGGGTGATTATGATTGATTTTTTCACACAAAAGATCGAAAAATCATATATGTATGTATATCAATTTGTGTCGTCATTTTGCCAAATCGATTTAATATCAGATGGGAAATTACGCTTGAAATAAATTGCATTTAAAGACATTGTCAGCAAATGTGAAATTGCGTTTCAGGGGGAATTTAATATTTTATACATTATTTTTTTTCCTCGCAGATGTTAATTAATTATGGTGGGCAATGATTTTTTTGTCACTTGAGAGAATACAAAGAGTTCATTAACAAAATGGAAGTGAATAGAAAAGCAATGAACTAAGTGTTAAACAAAAACTGCGCAGAGGGCATGGGGCAATTTTTGTTCATAGCGGCTGTTTAGACAGCCTCCAGTTAAAAGTCATTAAATGCCTGAATGCATTGCAAGAGAAATTCAAATAGAACGGCATTTGAATGAATGCTTTGGGTAAGTGGAACTGGGCCAAAAGTGAATGCGTGAACAGTTGACTGGTTAAACAAGGGCATAAAACACTCAACGGCTAGGCCAGATGATGATGACGATGATGATGATGGGGGTAGACGGCAAAGGAAACCAAGACCAAGAGGGAGAAAAAAAGGAGGAGTACAAAAAAGTGAAATCTTTTACTGAAATGCCCTTGAACTGTGCAAAATTCACCCACAGTTGGCGTTAAATCTTTAACTAAAGAGATTTCAATGCCAAAACAATTTTGATTTACTGCATTTCATTTATTTTTCTCAACAGTAAGTATTAGATTCCCATCGAGCCACTTGTAAATGGCTGAATAACTCATACGCAGTGTAGGTCAGAATATGGATTGCACTTATTGAAGTTGAGCGAGTGGAAAATGTATATTCATGTAATTTACAATTTTATATACGCATATTTAAATTTTAACTAGAAAGTGAAAAACAGAAAATAGAAATAGAAAATTTTATCCCAACTGATGGCTAACTGTTCACCATTTGGACACCTCAAGCGTCTGTTTAATGATGAAAGCCACTCAAAAGTTCGACATGCAATTAATGCAGCTAAACTGGTACGCAACATCAACATGTCCTGGCTGCAAAACTCTCATATATGTCCTGAAATAAATCTCCAGCAAAAAAGACCCAAGCCTCATCCTATACACATTTTCAGTTAAAAACTTTCCAGCAACAGTTCCACACCATTCATTAGCATGCAAATTTGAAAATTTATCAGTTGGTGGTCCTCGGTTCTCTGATGTTAGACCTGGTGCCAGAGCCAGTGCTCCTGTTCATGCTGTTCGTGCTGCTCATGCTGCTGTTGCTGTCGCTGGGTATTGGTTGAGAGTTTTTGGGTACAGAGGCACCACAGATGTGAAAGCTTCGCTAACTGCATCAACTCGCATGACAAAGTTTGTCGCACAAATTATATACACAGATGGAGAAGATAGAGCAATCGAGTAGAGGCAAGAGACAGCTATACCACATAAGGCCAGACAAAAATTTCTAGTCATATGTTAACCAAAACTCACACTTTCACACTATTTCCAGTCCCGATGGGAGTTGGCAGTGGCAGTGGCTGAGTTTCGGTTCAGGACATATGCTATAATAACTATTTATGGTCCTGACCTCAAAACTATGCTTGAGTGCATCCATTGGCCGTAGCCCGAGAGTTGATAAGTTGACGTAGTTCAATTAACTTTTTGGGCAAATTAAACTGTTTCAGTTGACAATGAAATTCAATCTAAAAAAGACTTTAACAATTTTATGTAATAGTCTTAGACTTAAAATTATCTAGGTGTTAAATATTTATGTGAAATTAAGACAATGGAAATTATAGGGCTTAAGTTAGTTAACATTAAACATTGTTTAATTACGAGTAGGCAATTTTTGACGATGGACGATTCGTCATTCAATGGATTAATGCCTGGGCAACGTAAAGCATCAATGTCAATTATGACAGAAGACCATCCTTAATAATGCGAAAAATGGTCATTGGTTTGCCAGGATTACAAGTGTCCTGCCCACTTATTTTGTGAACTCAATGGCTAAATTTCAAGATTAATTACGGTATGAAAAATATTGATATTGATAACTAAGTAGCAAAAAACAATTACCCAAAAAACTACACGGTCAAAATCTGCCCCAGATCTGAATGCGCGTATGACAGACTATTATACCTGATAAGGATAAATGTAGATGTGTAATTCCATTTATGATTCACTACATGAACCTATTTTTTTAGTGGTAGTGGCCTAGCATTCTGTTTAAGACATTTATTCTTAGTACCTTATTAATGATTAGCTCTGCCTCCAATAAATTTTCACTTTTTCTGTATACTCAATTTTAGGGAAGGATATGAAATGAAAATAGATAAATGGGTTTAACTTGCTGAAACAAAAATATATGACATACGATAGGTAGCTGCATATATCTAAGACTTTGTTTACTCAAAAAACTTACCCCACATGCAGGAGCAAATTGTCAATGTGAAAACTTTGCAGACATAGAAGATGCATAGATGCATAGAAAGCCAAGGTATGTACATGTGAAATAAAATTAGACGTCAGTAACTTTTATCAACTACTTTAATTGAAGATTGGTTACTGGTGTGTTTGTTTAAAAAGAGTAAGCGAGAATAGGTTAGTTTTAGTTGCTTTAAGCTATTTGGTATGCGCATAAATTTGTCGCTCGCTCACAAAGTCAATTCGTTTGGCCAGGAAATCCAATAAACTGTCGCTGTCAGTTGGTTGGTGGACAATTTTACTCCTAACTGTTTTTTAACTTGGCTTTTCTGTCCTTCATTCCGGCTGTCAGGCAGTAACTGCAATATACAAAACGCATCCTGCAAGGAATCAATTTTTATTATTTCCACTACATAGCCATAGATGGTTGTTGTGAATAGTTATTTGTTTTTTGCTTGTTTCCCTTTTAAATTTCTTCCTTTTTATTTTCGTTTAGCCGATAAAAAGCGACACTCAGGCATTGGTTCAAATCTATCAAAAGTTGCTCACCGCTTTTATTTACTCAGATTTACGAATGGTGGGCGCCTAAAAGTATGCTGTGGGTAATCTTTGAATCTCAAAAAAAGCTAAGCCTTGTAAATTATCCAGGCCATGAATATTTCGAAAACAAAAATTTAACAAAATCCATAAAAATGCCATAAAACATTGTGAAAACTCCTCCTACTACTCGAACCGCCCTTCGACCCTCTGGATTACGTGTATCAAAGTTATCATAGCCGACATCAATCTTATGTGCGGCAACAAAATAGAAAAAACATTACACACACACAGACGCACACACAAAAAGAAAAAGTGAAGGCAGACAATTGACAAATCGGCGTTTCCGGTTTCCTGTTGCTTGCCACGGTAGCACAAATTTGACATGTGAGTGCGAGTGAGTGTGCGTGTGTGTCTACGAACCTGTGTGTGTTTGTGTGTGTGTGTGGGGGTGCGTGTGTATCTGCTTGCCGTCGGATTTTCAAATAGAGACATTAAGGTAAATAAAAAGGTATTGTACCATGAAGGTTGATGAATTGACGCATTTGAATTATGTATTTTTTCCTTCTTTTGGGGCCAAAGTTGGTTGCCTGGGTTCTTGGTATATCAGAATTTGGCATTCATCTGTGCACATTCAAGGGGGTAATAAACGAGCAATTTGGGGTTAACAAATCGAGCGATCTGAGCCAAAAGATGTGAGTCGCATATTTATTGAATTCATATTGAGGCCCGACCAGATAGAACAGAAGCTTAAGAGCACATAATCAATTGAAGGCTCATTTCTGCACAAAAAGTGAAAGCCAATCGAGATATGGATAAATTTAAATAAATATATTTATAACATTTCCTGCCTGCAATTCTCATTTTAAATGTCACATCGATACTGATGGCATTATTGTTGCTTAAATGTATTGTACATATTAAATTCTTATCACGTTTGGTTTAAATTCACACTCGATGGTGTTTCTCACACATGTCGAATGCGTGACATTCAGAGTATTTAACATACAATTACCAAGTGTATGAATAATGCACAGAGATGGCTATAAATTTTCAAACAGACTACTATATATCCTTGTGTGTGTATATGTTTCAGTTTGTATGCTTGTGTGTTTTTATATTCACAATTTAAAATTGATTTTGTTGCCACATGATGGTAGTATAATGTTGTATATTTTTTTAGTGATTATAACCATATTGATACAATTTCTTTCGATTTTATTAGTAAATCTATATAATATATAATATACTCGTAGTTAAAAGAATATAAAATTTTACGATGTGATTGAGTATTTATAATAGAACATTCACTTCTTTCCCGTGATCAGAATTTCATTATTAAACTAAGGGAAAAATGGGATATTTCACAACCTCAATCAACCAGTTACCATATGTTAAAGTCTTGACTAAAAGATTTTAAATAGCAAAGCTTTTTTGATGCTATTCGATTGATTGGATCAAAATACTAGATCTTGAAATATACTTTTATCTTCTTTTTACATAATTAGGTACATATTAGAAGATATTATTTTAGTTAGATAAACTTTTTGAATAAAATAACTGATTTTATTTTAGATAGTGAAATAACTATATTTAGAAAGTCTAAACCATTTGATGATTTTGGTTGATTTGTGGCATATTCTGTAGGCAGATCGAGGTCAATTTTTGTATATGTAGATGAAAATGAAAAACAGTTTGTTCATGTATTCCTTTCCGATATATTTCGTCCACTCATCGGTGGAGTGGAACTTTTGAAAAAAGGGTGCTAAAAGTTTGTTTATTAATTAAAGTTGATCCACTGAAAATTTGGGCTCAAAATTTGTTCACCTGATTAATAAATACAGGGAAATGCTTTAATTTTAAGGTGTCAACTTCCTTTGTCGACATGTTGGCTAAAACAGGTTGTGAGCGGTTTGGTACTTGTATTTGCCATGCAATATCAAACACCTGTTGCTTTTCGAGAATTGTTGATGCAACATGTTGCTTGCCACACAGTTGTAATAAAATCGAATGAAAATTCTTTACAACAATCTTTTGGGAAAATTCAAAAATCGTTTGTTCAACAATTGTTTCCAACTCCAATTTTAACTTTTATTGACTTACTTGCTTACCTTAATGCAAGCAACTTGTAATTACAATCCACTCAATTAAGTTAATGTGTTGTATTAATGTATCATTAAAAGTCAATTACAGAACTGAAAGTGCAAATTTCAACTCGTTAAATACAAACAAACAATCAAAAAAACAAACATCAAGGGGAAATAAAACTGAAATTGCAAGTGCAATTAGCAAGGGGAATAGTGTTAATTACAGGTGCCAAATGAAATGTAAGAGAGAAAGGAAAATAAAAATGTAAAATTTCATTTTTTTGCATTAGCATTGAAGTGAACTAATTTATCAATAATATGAATATCCATTTAGACAAGTTCATAAATTAAAGCGCAAAAATATTTCAAGAATATCTACCCTGCCCGAACCTTTTCCTCCTCTCCTCTTATCTTCCTCTGTCTACAGCAACCATTGTCAACATTAATAAATCAGTGGAAGGAAAATTGCAGTCGATGGCATTTTTTATGATGCCATCACTCGAAAGCAACGACTACAACTATGCCAGATGTCAACTGCTACTTCTTCTCCTCCAAAACGGATCTCTGGGCTCTGGCAAAATGGAGAAAGGAAAGTTGTAAATGGAAATGACGCGGAAGCAGCAGCAGCACCAGCAATAGGAGCAAAGCAAAAAAAAGGAGGAAGGACAATGACGGGACGTCAACGAGATGACGAGAGTTTGATGTTGACATTTTCGTCTACTAGGCGCCTGCCTTGGCGTAACGCAGGAAATGACATCTCTATGGAGGTGACACTACATTTCACTCCATTCCATTCCATTCCACTCCGGGGCTAAGGCGCTGCCATCGACCGGAAACGGAAATTTAAAGCCAAATGGCTAAAAACGGACAAACAACTAGACAAAATGCGAAATGCTAATCAAGATGGGAAACCAGGCAAAAGTGGATGCTTTCATCCATGACCAGGAAATGTTTCCACAATGACGAAAGTATACCAACTCGAGTTTATCATTGCAACATGAATAAACTTATATACAAATATTAATATACTCCTGAATAACAACAATTGACTCAAAATTGCGGGTACTTAGTGTTTAGGTACTGAAATTGTGTTACAAACAGGACGATTTATCTTAAATCAGTAAACAATTTCATTTCCAGCAACAGTCTATGGGTTGACTTAAATTAGGTGTTACATTTTTACTTAGTACAAACTGGACGATGAGGCCCTGATGTTGCAGTTGACCTGCAACTGTTTTCTTTTTTACAATATTTCTTTATTTCAATATTTCAACAGTATTCAATCAAAATTCGGGAAAAATTTTACGAAATGTGGACCCAAAAATTTAAAATTCTGCCTGTGTTATCCTATCGTACAGATAAAATAATCTGCACATTCATATAATTAAAATTTCATTTATATCTCTCAGTCATGTGCACAATATCTAAATGAGATTCGGCATGCTAAAATTGCTGCTAGACCTCATCTGCATAGATACATATGTGTGTACAGAGCTTTCAAATTTCAACTGACCGAAAAAAAAAACATAGTTGGGATATGTTTAGTTATACCGCACTAGAGTCCACAAAAACCAAACACACACACACACACACAAACAGTCTTGTATTTCATTGGGCCACAAAATTTACATATAATTTGGGTCCTTTTACCTATGGTTAAATACGAATTCGACTAACATTGCGGTCTGGCGAGTTGGTAAGTTACCAAGTTAAATGATTTACTACATTCATATTTAAGTCGTGTTCAATTTGAATCTTCAGTTAGACCCCATTTCGACACACACATCATGAGGAAGGAACTCACCTTATTGCATGGCAAAATTTGTGAAGATGCCAGCAAACTTAAGTTATCCAGTGGATGAGCTATAGTTTCTTACGTACTTCTGTTGTTCGAAACTTTTGGTCTGTGTTTGCGTTTAAAGTTTGACGAAAGTTATTTCAAACTTTGAAAAGTTTTCTGCCCAGATGTTTTTTTTCATCTTCTCCTCAGTTGGATAATTTTCCATGCTTATTCATATGACTAGGACTTCAAAGGCCTGAAGTTATAGGAGTTAAAAGAGTCAAAAGGCAAAAACTTTAAATGGTTTCCAACACATTGATTAAATTCTTAAATCAAATTTAAGCTATTTTGCAAACGTTTTCTTCTGCAATTTTTCTTCATTTCCGACAACAATGCAGTTGTCCTAATGACATATAAAACCATTTACTTACACTCCCCTCTCCACAGCAAGAAATGGAAAATGAAAAGAAACCAGCAACACGTAGTTCAAGGATACACAAAACGAAATACTAGAGTGTGTATAGTATAGAAAGACATTCTGTGGCATCCAAGGAATTGGGAAAACTAATCACGTAAGACACGCACATGGTTAGGTAGAAACATTAAAAAGACACAATTAACCTTTTTAAAAGGGCAAAAAAAAAAAGAATCTCAAGAGTTGTGTGTCTCGATATTCTTCGTTTGGAAGACAGAATAACAGTAAAAATGCCCAATGCAAATGGTTTTTCTTTTTCTACTAATTGGAAACGCAAATTTGTTGACAGAGGATTTTTTCTGCCTACTTTTACATACCAACAAAAATGTTAAATTAAATAAGTGGAGAAGCTTGTTAGCCATTTGTGCTTTTCCTTTAAACTATTCATTTGTTTTACTGTAATTTAATCTACTTTAGAGAAACCAAGTATAAAAATGCATTAAGCAAGAATAGCTTATTACACACTTACTCGCAGCCTTCACCATATACATATGGCCGCAAGGAAAAGTTTGTGCAGCATCGCAGGGTAAATTGTTATTAAAAATAAAACGTTATGCTTCTGTTCTTCACAAGCCGAAGATTTAATGCCCTTGGATGTCGAAAGGCCATAAAATTTGCATGTTTTCATAGCTCTTTGAATTAACAATACAAGGCACTTTTCCAGTCATAACTCGTTTCGAAGCTAAGAATTATTAATAATGTAGATTTAATTGCATATTTATCAGAGATGGTTAATGATGGATAAGAGAGTATGCGTATATCATATTAGGAAAAAACTCTGCCACTTTCTATTTTGTTTAATTTTTTTTCCGCTCAAAAAAGTTGACGTAACATGAAACTCTTGTCCTGAAGCTGTTTTGTAATAAATAACATTTGCCCACATAAGTATGCTACACATTGTCGTGACCCTATTGAGGGCTGAACAATTGATTGTCATGGTGATAAGGGAAAAATAATATGGCTTATCCTCGTTGGTTTTAATAAGATTTTGCATATTGTTTTCTATTTTTTCTCTGCGTTCTTAAACCCAAATGCATGTAAAATGATTAGACGAAATGCTTATATATTCAGCTTCAAAATTCTTTTCCTAGAAGTTTTTTATGAATGGATACATAGAAAATAATATACTTATTATAATATTGGAAGTATATATTCGAAGTTAAGCAAGTTTTTTTGTTAGTTAGAAATCGATTGATTGTTTGGAAAGGATAAATTAATATTTGAATAAGAAGTTATAGCACCATGTAAGTGTTTTCAATTGTTCTTCAAATATTGTATTTGCAATAAAAAATTATTTGTTAGTCTGTTTGGTAGGTGTAAGTCGGGTCTTTTGATTGTATTAACAAAAATAATTGTTGTCAAAAACTTAGGACACGTTTGGCTCACATACGAATAGTTTATGTTATAATAATATATATACTGTATATACATATAACTTGATTTTATGGTGGGAAAAATCATTTTCAGTATGTGTGAAAATGTCCAGCCAAAAAACAATAGAAAATAAACCAAAAACGAAGTCAGATATTTCATTTCGGTTGCAGTTATTCCATCCATCCCCTCACCGACCATAAGATAAATGTGTCCTGCAGAATAATAAAATATTTATACAACAAAAACATGAAAAAAATCCCAAAGCCCATTCTGTAACAAAAAAAAAAAGACTAACAAAAAGGGAGCAATCTGCAAATGGTGTGTATGTGTGTTGACTTTGTAGGTAGTTTTGTTGTTGTTGCTAACAATTGACTGATGGACATTTGATGGAAGGGTTTGCATCACGTATACGGCTCAGTGGACGTGCCAAAATTGAAATTTTTGATTTAAATAAAAACTTCTTTGTTCAGCCCAACAAATGTGACGCATTTTGTCAGATTTATTGTGGTGAATGGCTGTTGTTACAAACTAAAAGGAAAAAAGAAAATAAAAGAAGATTTTGTCTTTTCTTTATTTACTATTTATAGAAATGGATTTGCCATGTGTGAATTGACTGAACATAGCAGACATAAGTTATTCAAATTGTCTGCGTGGCAGAAAAAACCAACTTAATCGTTAGACTAATGTAGTGTATCTAGCGTAACAAAGTTGTTCAAATTGCTGGTGAGTTTATTGTGGTTTCAACACTTCTGAAAATTTCAAATTACAGGAATATTTGAAATGAAACTTAAAAGCAGAAAGTGAATTGGGATCAATGTTGATTCATTCCAATTTGGTTCAATTGTTGCCGAAGCAAGAAGCACATGGTACTTCAAATTTTTATGGCGAATTGAACCAACAATTGCTAGTTGTGAATGAATTATTCAATGGAAGAAACAACTGAATTGGCAACAGAATGGCAATTTCGCTTTATTACCCCTTTTCCAGTTCTCGCTGGTCATATAAAAATGCAATTGGAAAACAATAAAAATGTTATCCAAGCAGGCGGTCTGAAGCAAACATATATCATTGAACAAAATATAACGAATTATACTCGATGAAATCAAAATCAAAAATAATTGACATTTGCAATAAAACTAATGAAAAATGTCAGTTGCTACAGAGGATGCGTTGTTAGTATATTCAAGTATATATATATGTATTGGAAATTATTCAAGTTGAAACTGATTTCCGAGTTATTTCAGGATATTAACTTTGAAAGAAAATGTCTTCAGAGGCCATTAAGTATTGCATATGCCGCCGCAATAATGCTGATGGTTTTATGATGTACGTGAACCGACGAGGTGACTTAATTGGGTAATAAACTCTTTTTGAACCTCTTTCTTGATTTGCAGATGCTGTGACGAATGCAATGAATGGTTTCACGGTGAATGCATTGGCCTAAATGAGGATATGGGCTTGCTCTATGATAACTACTACTGTATTGCTTGCAAGAAATGCAAAGCTGAAAAGTACATTGAAAACTCCGCCCATTGCAGAGGCCAGTTTCTCCATACATAAGGGTGTGGTTTCACCAAACGAATTGGATAAAGTCAAGGTGCCAATTAGTCCTGAGAGACGTTTAGACGCAAAAGAGAAAACAAGACAAAAACAAGAGCAATCTTCTGGGTATCCAACAGTCGAAAATACTGTGGAAGTGCCAATGCCAGTTGTCAGCATAGAAAACAAAGTCCACTTACGTGAAAAGGTCGTGATAGGAGAATCGAAGGGATGTCAATGTAATCTGTAACTAGAAAACAGCGAGGAATCGAAAAAGCGACTAATATGCTGGGGTTATATGTGTAGGGAGATTGCCAGACCCAAGTCAAGATACTGTTCGGACGAATGTGGTAGTGTGGCGACAGTCACTCGTATATTTTCCACCATGCAGCCTTTGGGCTAATGGCTGGAACATTTCCCATCCAAACTTCACGTTCCCAGATGATGGCGTAAGTTTTGTGATACTTGAAAACAAAAGGGCAATAAGAATTTCATTTCATCTTTGACAGATTCAGAATGTCTTCAAAAGGTTCGAATCCAAAACAATTAAAAATGTGAAAGCGGCAAAATAACAATAGAAAACTCTGGATGAAAAGCTGAAGAAATCCATCCTTTTTCTAGCAGTAAGTCCGAATCCAGCCATGATATCGGTCAAACATAGAAACTGAAAAGCATAAAAGAAAGTTCAAAAGTCGATGAAGCAGATAATATATCAACCAAACCAGAGCTGAAACATAAAGCCAAATCAATATCACCAACGGCAAGTAGCTGCAGCGATCAAATTTCCTTAGAATTTGCGATTCCAGGCAACAAAGTATAAAAAGAAAGATCAAATAAATTAAATAATTGTACGTATACAAGATGTGGTGTAGATTTTCCTTCTCAATTTCATAGTTGTTTTAGAATGAATTGATCCAAAGGCACGGATTGGACTAAGGAATGTTACACTCTTCTGTAGATTTAGCTTTTTTACAGTGACTTATTATATTTTAATATTTTGGGAGTTTTAACTTTGCTTCTGTTTTTTTTTTTCTTGCTTACTTTATAATTGGATTTTTTTTATGTACCCTTAAGACCAACAAATTGTAGACAGATAAAAAAAAGGCAACTGACTAATGTCACTTTTTATGCCCAGCATGTTCTATGTTATCCATGTTTTCCCAGCTGCGCCATTAACTGTTTTGCTTCTATGTCTTGATGCAATTTCAGTGATGCATTTTAATGGAATTTAAAATAAGGTTAGTTGACTTGACTGATTCAACTAAACAATGAAACTATATTTAAGCAATAAGAGACCAGAAATATAACCTTGGCGATGGGTAGGTTATTTCTTATTCTTTTATGTTATCTATTTCGTTTCGGTTAGATAATGTGAAAAAATCAGAACAGAATTCTCGCGTTTAATAACTATATGACAGACGTCTGCTCTAACACTCTTCACACGGAGATTTAAGCTTTTTATGTAACGTCATGTGGTTATATTCTCCCAGTTGACAGACAATCTAGTGCTAATATTAAGTGATTTCCGTGTTGTGGTCAGCGAAGGTGATAGTCATAAGCTTGTAGATAGGTAGGTACATACATGCAATTATCTAGATAAACATTTATACCCCATCAAAAAAGGTAGATTGATTATAGTCAGGAGTGTGCAACATCTTATAAAAATTTAATTTTAATAGACATTTTGTCAAACACATTTCTTTCAAAAAGAGTGTCGCTAAGGTGGTCTGTTTTTGTGTCCGACCTTCTGGTTTAATTCTATGTATATTGCTTTTGACAACATTCGATGATACAGTTTTAAATAGCTTTTTTCGCATATTTGCAGAAGCACTGAAGTGCTTGTGAAACAACAAAAAATTATGTATGTACATTATATTATACATAAATGCACACAATGCAAGTCAATGTATGAGTGTATATGTACAGAAAGGCCAACCAATACATTTCATGTGACGCATGTTTTGCGGTTATGTGCCACACTTTCGGTTTAACATGGCGTATGAATAATTGAAAATATTTTTTCCCCTTGTTTGTTATTTGATTAATTGTGTACACATTGTGTTCTTTGTGTATGTGTGTGTGTCTGTGTAGTTGCCGAACATCAGCAAAAAACGTGTGTCCAAAATAATTTGAAAAGTGAATGATTTCAATTGGATTTTAACCGCACAATGACATGCAACTGACCTATAAAAGCATTAAAGAGGACGACGATAAAGCAATAATCGCCCAAAAACGGTAAGCCATAGCAAACAATTTATTCATTCAAACACAAGAGAAAAAAATAAATTCTTGGTTAACAATTTTTTTTTAAATTTCAGAATTATCGAAAGGGATAACTATTTTTACTAATTTTTGAGTATTCATTTTACAGGTAAATGTTTGCAGTTTCCTTTGACAAGTGCCTGTTGTTCCAATACCAATACCTAATTTTACACAGCCATTGTATATGCAATATTTTCACATTGAATTTACTTTGATACTACAAGTTTCTCCGTTTCACCATGGCAACACATGCAAATGTATGAAAGCCATAGCAATTCGATGTATATATTTTCTTTATTTTTGCATTTTCTCTCAAACAACTTTGATTTGCATACACACACACACCCACTCACTCAGACTTGCACACTACACTTATACGAATGGATGTCGAAAACTTTGATGTAAAGTACATTTTTGCTTTGGCCGTTGCGAAAAAAGGAATGTACTTTCTGTAAGTCTGGCAAAGGTATCGGGCACAAGGCAATCGAAAAGCATTTTAAAAGCAAGCATCTTGTCTTGGCCATTGAATGCAATAAAAGGAAATGGTATGAAATTACCTTTATATACCTAGGCAAATCGAATTGGATATAAATAAGAACCAAGGCGACTAAACTAACCAAAGACTTTTGATCGCCAAAAGTTGATTCAAGTTCGTACATTTAAATATTTGCTTAAATGTCTCACCAAGTAGCAAAATGTTTCAATTGCCATAGAAACCTGAAGAAAATAAAGATGTTTTCAGATTCTATTCAGAAACAGATTAAACGGATAATCGAATCAATCAATTGTGTCATTAGAGAAACAGACTATTTAGCTCAATATTATGAGTTTTGTATTTATTATATTCAGAGTATGCAAACGATTTAAGTGTTGACTCATATTTATTTATTCAGTCGTCTGAATTTGCGATACGAATTGACTTTTTAGTTCAGAAAATTTTCCAGTTATCTATTGACTGGCCCTCGTTGATGTCTTCAAATGCGGCTTACCAAATCAAAGTGCTCACTAAATCAGTTGACATGTCTACGCACTCAACTGTAATGAATCTAATCATAATATCGATTCGTGGCCAACATTAATTCTCTGCACATAATTTATAATTGGCCTACAAACCGCAGGCAAGGAATAATTAACTGTCTCCTTAAATTCTTAATTAAAAGTATGTAGAATAATTTCAACAATTTCAAAACACAACACTTGCTAAACAATTCATGTATTTTCTCTTTTCCATTTTCTTGTAAAACACTCATCAGTTGACAGGCTTCTTTTGAAAAGAATTTCGCGCCTTCAAGTCACAAGACCCAGAGAAAATTATGAAAAAAAGGAAGAAAAAAATGAAAATAATGTACAACGGACCTTCGTCGTTGTTTTTTTTTTTCTTAAACAAGTGAAAAACTTTAGCAATTTCTCATAAGCTGTCAGCAACCAAAAAGCTCGGCGCATATTTTTTTGTGTAAAATTTTTTCCCCTTATATGATAGACAAAGGCAACTACTACAAGTGCCATTGTCTGACCAGATGATGATGATGATAACTAATGGTAAAGTTGTGACTATAATTGTGACATTTGAACTAAAAAGTTGTTTCAAATTTATTGTTTAAGAATATTTCTCAGTTTTTATGTTAAAAATCAAATTTCGGTTATAATAAAAAAAGTAATAAATTTTATTTTCTTTTAAGACTTTTGTTGAAAGAATGTAAATTTTAAAAACACTTAATCTGCCAAAAATAATTTAAAAGATGGTAAATTTTATGGTTTCCGCATATCATTATAGGAAATTTGTATACACTTCTCAATATGAAGTTCATCGAAAAGAATGATGTTAATCGACCCACATTTAATAAAAATGGAGACAATATGTAATTGATACTTAATTAGGACGGTTTAACCATAACATCTTATATAAACGGAGTCGATCCGCATATATAATATGGATCCTTTACTAACCTTAGATTAAACAATAATCACTGAATTGATTCAAGGTAAAGTTCTTCAAGTGAAAGGGTATAGAAGCCACATAGCTCACTCTATGGCTCTTTGCTTTTTATGACCTTTTTACTTTATGGGCTAAAATATGATAGGCATAAAAATATTTGAATTGGTTAACATGTAGAGGGATAATAAAAATCATTAATTTAATGTTTTGATTAGCTAAATAAACACAAACAAGTTTCCCATATCCGGCATAGGACTTTAAATTTAAATACCAATTTAATTTAGTGACTGTTACAAGTTGACAGAAAGGTGAAGGCATTTCAAGGTCGCTTGTAATTCGCTCTGCATCACTTGTCGCCTTTATTACATGTGAAGACTGTGCTCTTTGTGTTAAAATTGCTTATTAATTTTTAAACCGTTAATAGCATTACCTAAAACTTTCCAAGTATATTTTTAATGTTGCTTTCATGCTAAAATATTTTAATTAGATAAAAGTATTTTCTTCTTTCCCTCGTGACATAACTTTTGGGTAACAAATATGTTCCATTTTTATACCCTTGCAGAGGGTATTATAAAATTGGTCAGATGTTTGTAACGCACAGAAGGGACGTTTCCGACCCCATAAAGTATATATATCTTGATCAGCATGAGAAGCTGAGTCGATATAGCCATGTCCGTCTGTCCGTCCGTCCGTCTGTGCAAATCAACTTCACGCCGGCATCTTAAGAGCTATCGGAATGAAATTTCATATTTGAGCTACTTTTAGCCGGGAGATGATAAAGTATGAAAATTGTGAGGAT
The DNA here is from genome assembly GCA_018150345.1 of Drosophila equinoxialis. Taxonomy (NCBI): domain Eukaryota; kingdom Metazoa; phylum Arthropoda; class Insecta; order Diptera; family Drosophilidae; genus Drosophila; species Drosophila equinoxialis. The sequence continues at coordinate 1,533,112 of JAECWI010000442.1, read as the reverse complement.
CGGACTACTATATCATATAGCTCTAGAACAAACATTTTTGCAAAAATTGGAGTATCCCCATGAAATTTAGCAAAACGATAGTATTGGATATAAGATGCCAGATCCCAAAATTTGAATCTAATCGGATAAATAAAACACAAGTTACAGTCAATATAAATCGGCTCAAATCGGCCTGCTGCCTACTACGTCATCATCAAATCAACAGAGCACATGCATACACACAACAGACGCAGCGCTACACAAACTGTATGTGTATGCGTGCCGTGCTTGCTTAGGGAGTGATGCAAAAGAAGAAACAATTGTAGTAAAATGAGTAATAATTTGAATGTTTTGTTTGTGTATTGACGAATTGAGGGAAAGAAATTTTTAAAATGTAAAAATATTATTGCCAAGGACTGCAAGGGTATAAAAACTTTGGCATAGCCGAAGATAGCTTCTTTGATATTTTTCCATCTTAAAGTCTGGCATATTCTTATTGAAGAATTGCGTGAAGGTAATAACATGCATGACAGTATTTTCCCTTTTATTGCAGCACTTAGTGCGATTTTTTACTTTTACTATCTATTTGACGTTGTTGGCTCTTATTACACTCGTATGTACATACGTATTTGTCTTGGGTAAAACGACGCTTTTCTTTATTAGCTTTGAGCAAAGATAAAACGTATTAAACTTAGTGATGAAATAAATAAAGACTTTTTAAGCATGCAATAACTTCGATGATTAAAATAACTAATTTTGTTTTTAAAAGTTTGACTAATTAGATTTGACCACATTAATCTTTCCTCTCAACTGATCTGGTCCTTGCATAATTGCTGTTAGTTTGTATTTTCCAATTTATGTTATGAGTGAAGGGCAGAGGCCCTTCTGGAGTTTGTTCTTTCTCTCCTGCCAAGTTAATGCGACAATATTGATAAAAAGCATTGTTTAAATTGAGCATATTTGAAATATGTAAAGTTACTTACCCCAAAAAACCCAAACTCTATGAGCGAATTCAATACCCCTGAAGAAGACGACAGCAAATCAAACAAGCCAAATTTGCTGTTCTCACATTCAGTTTTTCGTTATTTTTCCTGTAAATGGCATATTGAAGTTGCTCTGAGGTACTTTCTTATATTTCTTTCGTTTTTTCAGTAAGTAAGTAGCTCTCAGCGGCACAATTGCGTGAATATGTGAGTTCTTATGTGCATGTGTGTGTGTGTGTGTGTGTCTAAGTAAACGTCTCGTCTGGCAGGAAAAGAAAAGTTACTTCTTTTCTTCAAACTTTCTTTTGTTGTGCTTCTGCTCCAGAAGTTGTCTTCATTGTTTTTCTTCTCACATTCTAGAAGCCAAATTTTTGTTTATTTCAATAGAATTTTATTCGGTCGTTGCACAAAATATAAGATTAGTAAGTGTCTTATACAAATATTTGGTTAATAATTTTTTGCCTAATGAAAATGAAGTAAGTCTACTATCATTTAAAATCATTTTACTTACCCAGCAGATGGCTTAAATGCCTGCCATGTGTTCTATTATGATGGTCCAGGATGGGCAGAAACTAACGTTCCCGTTTCATTGCCACGATTAAGGGGTTCGAATGTGGGTTTATTGGGCTTCTGGGTGCATTTTGAGAAGCTCATCAATTTAGCCGCGCAAGCTGTCGACGGCCTTTAGGCCTTTACTCAATGGAAGAAGCCTTCATATTGCTTATGCATAGTCTTAAAGTTTGTTTGCTCAATAAATTTAGTGGTTAGGTGAGACCCTTCCATTAATTAAGATAACCCATACAAAAATCTCATAAATTGTGCACATTAAAGAGATTATCCTTATAATCGTCCAACCACTCCAAATTTCTTAACTTGATTTACAATTATTACACAAATTTTGTTGTTGAGTTCTTTTGTTGAAAAACTCTCACTCTCTCTATGTCTCCCTCTATGTCTTTCTCTATGTCTCTATGCTACACTGTGGTTCAGATTAGCTTATAATTATAATATTTATTCGATATTTGATTCTTTGACCGCTAATTCTTTCAAAAAGCTACCACAATATTTAGTCCCTCTAGTGTATTTAGATATTTTCTCTTCTAGACTGCTTCAGAACTATTTTGCTGATAATTTATTGATAAAAGTAATATATTTAAGTTAAGTCCTAAATTAAACTTAAACTCCACAGTGCGTAGCTGTGCTTTTTGGTTTGAAAGAAAATATTGCTTCTGTCCTTGGAAGAAATCACAGTTCACATTTCGGTTTACACGCCTACTTAGATTCTTGAGGAAAAAGTTTTGCAAAACTCGTTTTGCTGGCATTTCAGCGACATTTTTTTTTTTGTTTGTCACACTCAATTAAAGTTGCAACTAAGTGAGATTAAGAGTTTTTAATAGTTTTATGAGGTTTATTAATGGAAATGCTCTGTGAAATTACTACAAATAAAAAGCAAATGGAAGAAATGTCGCAAGATAATTTCTCACATTGAGGGCAAAGTGGGTGGATGGAAGATTGGAGGGTTGAAATGTCCTTGTTGCGGTTGTTTAATTTTCTATTCTGACGAAAATGTTCAGTGCTTGCCACATAAGTATGTAAGTAAGTGAGCCATCGTCATTTAGTTGCACTCTAAGGGCAATGAAAAAGTTTTGTGCCCCGGCTTGATTCTCGTCACTGCCAAGTTAGAAAGGTTGCCACTGCCACCCCCATCGTATCCACTGCTGCTGCTGTTCTTGTGTTGTCTGAGGAGAAGATAGTGGCTGGTTTCAAAAAGAGCCTTGAGGTCACAGTCATTAACAGTTTAGGGTGGGGGGAGTTGAGAGAATGTACATATGTAGGTACGTGCGTGTATGTTTGCTTGTGACACATTTCTAGCTGTCAACACATTTATGCACTTAGTCTTCTTATATGGGAATTTTCACATAAATTTCAATTAAAAACTTGACGGCACAGGGACTTAATTCTTACAATAGTTTATCAACTTATTAAGCCAACTGAATGCTATTCCAAGTTGACATATTTATACCTAAAATGCGAATAGTAGCATAGTTACCTAAAACGTCCTTCAATTCTTAAAATATATTTTCTTTCTCAGATGAATCAACAGGTGGTTCTGTTAACTTAAGTTCCATTTAATGTTGTTGCATGTTGTAACTAAAAGCGGAGAAATGTCCCATAAATGTGCAAAATTTCCCCTTATTATTTTTAATGCTGTTAATCAATGCCTAACTTAAAAAGTTCAGTCTGAAACCAAAACTGTAGCAATAAGGTTCAATCATTGGCAGAAGGTAGTAGCCCAAATTTTGCAAAATTTAAAAAAAAACTCGTTAACAAATTTAAAGTAGTTTTTATTTTATCTTGTTGGAATTTAATAAATTTTTTTTTTTTTTTAACAAATGCTTCATATTATTCTGCCCCAAAAAGTATGCCAAGAAAGATGCTCATATGCATATTGATTACTCATACGCCCCATGGGTTATAGAAAAGCTGTGACGTATACAGATTTCCATGTGGGTGGTACACAATTTATGAGAATATGTATTTAAAAAGGGTTTAAGCATACGCATAAATTATTTCTGACCGTCATAAATGCCTTAACACCGTAAAACCACACATGAAACGCCTCATCAAGTTTGATTATGTTTATGAAACTTGATGTGAAGTTAAGTTTAAGCGGGTTTTATGTGATTGCGGGGCTAACTACATACGAAATTTGGATGGAAAACGATGTTTATTGTGTTTATACTAAAGCTTTTAATTTGGTTTTAATATGGGTGCAAAATTATACAATCTGTTGAAAAGATATTTTTGCGGTTTGTCAATTTGAATTTGAACTTTTTTTTTCTGGCGCAAGATTAATGATGGCTTCTTCTTCGATAAGTTATACACTTTCGTTTTTATGTCTGGCCATAAAATGTGACAAAAACTCGCCAGCCTAGATAATTTGCATAGCAAATTTGAGTGGCTGTTTGTGAGTGCAACAAATTATGTGATAAAGAGGAATTTTCCAAAGAAGACCATAAATTTTGTTTGTGGTAATGAGAAAAGCCTAAATGTGGTTTTAATCATTCGTCTATTTTGGTCTATATATTACAGATATGTGGATTAGGGATAATGTTTCACTATGAAGAAACTTAAAACTTTATTGCAGTGTGCAATGGTCATCAAATTTATCGACTATTTTAGAGCAAATTGAATTCACGTTTTCCACTATAAAAATTGGTCAAATCTTCAGGAACCGTTCTCTATCCATCTTAAGTGTTAGCAAACAAGTTGCATAGCGATAAAAATCGAAACGTAAATGAAAAGAAATTCAAAAATAAATACGCGCGGGTTCAGCTCAATTGGCAGCAAAGCAAAGAAGGAAACCAGCAAGAAATAAAATCTAAAATTGACCATAAAGCCCCCAACACCAACAACAAAAAAAAAAAAAAAAAGAAGCAAGCACAAAAGATAAGCTGAAACGAAAAAAAAGAGGGAAAAAATTCCGGAAAAAGGCAAACAGTAAATTGATATACGCTCCCCTTTTGTTTTTCAACAAAATGGCAGATGGAGTATGCGGTACTCCCTTCTCTTCTCTCAAGGACATCTTCGTTGTAGTAATTGGTTGGGTTGACTCGTGAACAACGACACAAACAACAACAACAACATAACCATCATAATAATTTAGAGGAGAGTGCTGATAATCTTTGACAGGCTAAAGTGTCCTTGAGTCCTGAGGTGGTGGCCCTCGAGCAAAGGAAGAGAAGTGCTTAAAAGAGCAGCGCTCTTGTCTTTACTCCATCTCTTTCGCTATTTGTTTGTTTAACATTTGTATAAACTTTATAGAAATTTTCTTGTCATCAGCATTGAACAAAAAGTTCAATGTAAAAATTATGTGGGGAATAATTTTACGCAGAAAACAAAATCTGTTTAATACAAAATACAATGAAAGGATGGTATGAAATTAAGAGTTCGCAATGTAATGCACTAAAAACCAAGAAAAAGTGATAAATGCATCTACCATTATTCTTATTATTTCATTTATACTGTGAATTGATTTATGAACGTTGAACTCGGCCTATCAAGACTGGTTTCATTTTACTTGCCTTGGTTATACGAGCTTCTAGCAATTGTAATTAATATTCGCAATGAATCTAAGATGGCTGTAGGAGCATTCTGAATATAGAACTTATGATTGAAGCAGCATTTCTCTGCAGCAATACGTAGCTACTATGCAAATTGCTTTGATATAGATAGTAGCTTTCTATTTGTGTTGGACCTACAGCTGGACGTCCGTTGAACATTGCAAATTCTTGAAAGCGGAAAGCGTTTCAGTTATTGAACCAGCCAATTTCAAATTTCGGTATCCCCAAAGCGTAGCTACTAACTTAATTTATGAGCATTAATGTTTACATGTCTTTATAAACAAAGATATGAATATTAAAAATTTAGGAAGCTCACAAATGATGTTACACGCTCACAAATATTATAACCAGACACTTGATTGGGTTAGAAACATGATATCTTTGGAAATAGATTCTTTTCACATATTTCCCAATAAGAGATTTGGTATAAAACTTTGTTAAAGATAAGCGTTTGCTAGCATTATTTGAATATATTCAGTTAGACTATAGTAATTACGGTAAGAGCGTAAAGATCATCAGCATTTACGTACATACTTAAATATTTCCAAACTTTTAAAGACGCAGTTTCATGGTAAACTATGAGAAATAAATTCGATCAAATCTAAGTCAACAGAATGGGTCTGGACTCGACAGACAAAGAATTATTTATCACATTTGGCAGGTTGTGTTTCGTGTATATATTCAAGGACAGTTTTGTAAATTTGAACAACAACAAAGATAAGTAAAATATGTAAATTTGTATAACAAATGTGTTTGATTTAAGCAGCAGCAAATGCTTATGCTGGACATTGTGGGCAAAAGAAAAATAAAGGAAAAAACTGATTATGTTATTCAGATTAGCCGCATCACAGCTGTCACTTTGCTGTAAGCCTTTTTTTCTGTTTCTCTTTCTATCCCTCATAATTTATGACACTACAAAAAACGAAAAGGACATAACGCAACTTTAATGTTAAAGTTATCCACAATGTGTGAGTGTATGTGCGCGACCCAAATTGGCAATTTGTTGTGATGTGTGTGTGGGTTGGTGTATGTCTGCCCGTGTGTGTGTGTTTTTTTGGCTGTCAGAGCAAATGAATGTTAAGCAGATCAAAAGAGCAGTGGCATCAATTGCTTGCTTGTTCCACTTACCGAGTATTCTACTTCAGGCGCTGATTGCAAAAAATCTCCCTCAACTGACAGGGAAACTGGAAGAAAAGGAAACAAGCAAGCCAAACACGCACAGGACCAAGGAGCTAACTGAAATTGGATTTTATGCTTATTTACATTTGCAGGTTTCTGCCAACAGCAGCAGGTGCAAAATCCGCAGCCCCTTCTCAACCGAAAAATGGTTCACAATGTGAAATATATTGGTATATTATAAATATAAGTATATGACTGGGATTTTTTGATGCAAGCGAAATGTAAAAATCAATATTTTCGTTATAAAAAAAAAACCGCCTATGCAAGGACCTCTTCAATGGGAAAACTTAACTTTTTTAAACAACATCAACTTTTGTTGGCCAGTAGAAAATGTGTAAAAAAAATATATATAGAATTCAATAAAGTACGTGGCCTCTGAACTCGGAAACTTTTTTGGCTTTTGAACAAATATTTATATACCTATATAAAAACTCAGTGCATATAAAGCTTTGTTAAAGTTTGGCATAGAGTTTATGGTCAGTGCAAATTTTGCTTTAAACCATTTCAATGAGGTTATAGAATATAAGTGATTTGATTAACCAGATGGCTTCTGGTAAATCTAAAAAATCTAAACTCTAGATTTCAATACTAAAGAACTATGCAAATTTAATTATAATATGCTCAGACATTTTAAAGAGATAGAAAAGTCAGAAGAAGTACACAGTAAGAAAAATGTATGCATAAAAAGTGGATAGTTGGTAAACTATCTAAACTAAACTAACTAACTGTCTAGTAAGACACTTATAAGTAAACTGTTTAAGAAAAATCGTTAATTAACAGAAGGAATTTCTAATAGGATTAGCTATTAAGGTTAGTTGTTTCATTTTTAACAGTCAATTATGAACTTATACCTTGTAAAATACATCCGACTTAGCATTCCTTTAAAATATTAAATTCACCACTCAATGATGCTAACAAAAGTTTTGGTAATAGAAATTTTAAAGGTACATTCAATAAAAAAATAGTGGCAGTCAAATATAATTCCTTCAAGTGTACATTTCTACATATCGTATGCAGCAGGATGTATCTACGTGTCCACTGATGATGGACTTTTATGACTTTTGCATACACATATATACATAAGTATACATTGTACATATATATATATAAAACTCAAAAGTTGAAGTCAAGTCACGCGCTTTGTTAGGTTATTTCCTCTTCCACGTCAACTTTTGTCTTTCGCTCTTTGTTCAGATTGTCAACATTGTGTAATTTGATCAACTTCTATGCTGCTAACTAACATCCGGCATCATGATTGCACAAACATTGACTTTTGTTTAAACAATGCAATACTTATAATAAACTAAAACCAACTACCAATAGCCAATAGACTAATAAATCATCAAATTGGAATCAAACAATGACCAACATTTATTTGATTAGAAACGCTTTGGTGAAGTTAAGTGAATTCAACATGGTCCAAAAATCTAAAAAGAAATGTTTTTGGAAAATGCTTGCGGTCATCGAGGTTGGCATTGTACTCCATTTTAATTTGTATTTCCCATTTTCATTCTTGTCACTACCAGACAGTCAGACAGTCAGACATTCAGACAAGACAACAGCACGTGCTGTGTGACATAAATATGTGTATGTATTTTGCATAAGTCTGTGTGGCAAGTAAATGATGTTGTGGTGCAGGGTTGGAGGGCGGAAAGGCTAGGCGGGAGGATAGAAATTAAATTGACTGAAATTTTATAGGCAAACTACGTGCAGAGCAAGGAAATGTTGGCATAATTTGTGAACAATTGACAAGTAAAGTTTGGGAAAATTCCAGCACTTTTATCTTATTGAAATTTAAAGGAATAATGGATTTGCTATCCTGGCCGAGCCTGTTGAAAAAAGTATGGCCGTAAACTTACTGCAAATTATCGTTAGGGAATTCGTTATCCAACCAGCTAAAATAATAAAATTTCACTCTTCCGTACGATTGTGAGTCTTTTTACTACGTTCGAGTGCTCGTACCAAGAACCAAAGAGGGCCTTGGGGCTGCAGTTTGGTTTTATGCGCCAATTTTTGTGTGATGCCGATAACACGGAACAGCCAGCAACCGAATGCCAAGGATTCAGCTAAAAGAGCATACTCGTATTTTCTTTGAGTCTGTCTGTGTGTACTCTTTGCTAATGCCAGACAAGGAATTATGTACATTTTGCCACAATCACATGCATACATACATATACATATAAGCCCCACCCACCCACACACACGCATACAGACATTTCGAAGCTTTACTTAGATACATGCATAAATATTTATGCAGCTTAATGCATTTCTTCTCTAATGGGAACTGGAAAATATTACTAAAAGGTCGATGATGGCCATTAAGTTGGCATGACGTAATGTAACAACAACAAATGTAAAATTAATTTTACTTATTTAACCAATTCCTACATTTTCTAACATGATTTATTCAGTTTGATAAACGAAAACGAGCTAATCGAGAATATTTTTATACAAATAAATAAGATTACAAGTGAACAAAATTTAACTGATAACAAAAAGTATCACTATTTCCTAAAGTGAAGTGGAAAAAACTTACAAAAAAATTGTTTTTGCATCGGCCGGGAATCGAACCCGGGCCGCCCGCGTGGCAGGCGAGCATTCTACCACTGAACCACCGATGCTTCTGTATTTATATGGTCAAATTTTCTCAATATAAGCTTCAGTTTGAACTATTTTAGGTTGCGTCAATGCAAGGTTTGACTAATAGTAATAACGAAATAAGATAATAGGTCAAATTAAGCATATAAACCTTTGCACCTGCTTAGATTAAAACTTGTTGTCCTTTCTTGCAAAATAGTTAGATCCGCTCGTAATTTAATGCTGGCCAAATATATAAATATAATGAGGCAAGAAATATACTTTAGTAATACATATAATGTTGACAAAATTAAATTTACATGTTTATTAGTACTACAAGTTACAAATGATTCTTCACCACACTATGAATGAAGCCGTTTTAGGCTGAGGCGCCTTACAAATATATCTTCTCTTTTCATAGCAATATTTATCATTTAATCCGGTTCTGCCAGATGTGTCATTCCCTCTGGTAAAGGGGAATTCATCACAGTGCTCATTACCTCCTTCATTATTGGGTTCACCTGGATACCAAATCTCCTTAAAAATACTACTAAGACCATTTGAGAACCAAACATGTTTTCCTTGATTGGCTAAATCCGTCCCAGAGGTCCAGTAATATTGATTCGCAATTTTCATATCTCTGAGATACTGATTAACCAACTCCCATTCTTTAATTGAATCAAATGATATAAGCTCTGCGCCAATGAAACGGCAAGATTCATAGGCATCGTACCAATTCTTTTCCAACTGAGTCTCAATATAATAATAGCCTTCTCCAATCTTTAGGAAAGGTGCGGTTGTAATATCCGTAAAACCTGGCAAACCTGTAACATATTCTTCTATAAAGAACTGACAAGTTGTATTTATTCATCAGTTGATCTTACCATCTTTGATCAGCGGCCTTATATTGTAGGCCATCGACACAGCCAGCAGGCTGAGAAATACAATTGGGCGAAACATTTTATTAACACTGTTTAACTTTCACTCCATCTATAAGCTTTATATACCCACCGAGCAAGCAATAGGTTATCAGTTTATAGCAACAAATGAAATTAATTTCTTTTCCTTTGTTTATAAAGTCATTGAGTTCATAAATAAGTTGAAGACTGTTAATTTACCTACATAGAATTGCTAAAGCGTTTCTCAGAACTTGTTGCCAGTGTTATCAATTATTTTATATTATAAGACTTCCAATGGCTGATATCATTATAACAGTTATACAAGCTAGTCTTATTGCCCTTACATACAGTTCATGGGATGTTGTACAAAGAGATACCAAGACATTTAAATGATAACGAGAAATAAATATAAATACTATAAAATAAAAACAAATGATTCATGTAACCAGCAATCTAAAAATACAAAAAATATACATACATGTATGTTTGGTATAAAAACATCATCTAAAATGAGAATTTTTGATAAAATTTCTTTAATTACTTTATTTGTCATTGTGAAATTTAATTCTGCAAAGATAATAACTAAAACATTTTTAAATTGCTTGTATTGCTTTCATGGTTGACAACCTGCTGATATAACAAAAATATTTAATTTTTTCTAGAGCTTAATGCCTATTTGTAGTACTTTAATTGCCCATAGCCTTCAGTAAGAGGCTGATCAATGGAAAAGAGCGAAATGAAGATAAGAAAATATATTAAATGATAATTAGATAAGAAATATACAAGCTTCTTGTCGGTCGTCAATATTGAACTCCAAAGTCAAGAGTGTGTCTAATCTTTATCCTTTTTCAAATGTGTATTAATATATACTTTCCTATAACCACAAATATATATTTGGTCTAGAATAGATGAAGATACCCTACATATTTTAGGATGGATGGTCAAATACGTCTGTTCACTTCGATCGTCACTCACAGAATGTCTCTTTATTTTATTTATCTCGTCGATCAAGATTATCTCTCTCTCTTTGTGAGAGATAGCTTATCTTTATCTTACGATCTATGTATTGTACAATGGGTGTTACTCGAGTTTATCATTAGGGATACTTATACTTAGCTTAAATATTACTACAATATGTTTTTTATAAATTAAAAGCCTTAGAAGAGAGAATGTTAACATATTGAATGTTAAAACATTTAACTCTATTAACTGCCTGATTCAAATTTTACGCCAAAATTAAACTTAGCCTCCACTATAAAGTTGCTTTCATATCAAGGGAAAAATATGGTCACACTTTAATCAACTTCATTGCGTACATATTATGAAACTATTTAATTAGAGTGTTCTTTGTTTATAAATTCCCTTTCATGTGCATTTTTGAATTCATAACTTACTAACTTTCCACCGTCAACTTGCTATGACTAATTTCATTAGATATACCGGGGTCAGACACACCAAGGCATAAGTTTTTGGCTCTCTAAACAAGTGGCCCCATGTGCTTGTCCTGAAGTGGCAGAGGTACATTAAATTGCTTTTAATTATGCGCAAAAAAAAAAGAAAATAAATAAAAGAAAAACCAAAGAGAGAGTGAGAGAGAGAAAAAGAAAAAATGAAAGAAAAGTGTATAAATGCTCCCACTGTGCGCTTTATTGCCGCTGGCATACTTCACAACAGGCCGCAATTTGAGTAGGACGGAGGTCAGAGGGCAGAAAAACCAGTTGGTACTCCTCCTCGTAAGTTAAGTTTGGACTCGCTGGAAAGCAGCAGAGCGGAAATGAATTGTTGAATTAGAAGAGAGCATACCATGGTGAAAGGAAGCCAAACAAGTTTGCTGCGTAAGTTTATGAACGAACAATTCCAGTTCTAACTAAGTTGGTTTTGTTTTATTGTCCTCATTATTACATTTGTTTCAATTAGCGACAAAATTGGATAAAAACAGACGCATAAGCAGAGATTAAAATATGCTAGTAAATCAAAGTGTTATTATGAGATTTGGTTTAAGTTACTTTTCAACACACAACAATGGCATCTCTTTATCTCTTTAATGACTTGTATCGATCCAGAACAAGATAAGCCAATTTCAAGGCCACCAGTTGTGTAAGAATGTAACGAGAAGTGCTCCCAATGGGATAATAAGCATGATAGCCTCACTGTTATTTATGAGTTGAACGGGGCGTATGCGTAATTTACGTTCAGCAATTGACTTGTTGACATGACTGTGGAAAGGAAAAAAAGGAAAAAAAAACATGAAAATATCTTGAAATATATCAATGCAAAAGGCTGCGGACAAAGTAAGACCGCTAACACCTACATATACCAAAGCCACCGCTGCCAACACCATCAAAAATCCTTGTTAATCTCCAACGTAATTGACGTTTGATTGAAAGCAGCATCTGGCTTTGTGCCAACTCTAGGACTACGTGCCTTCAAGCTAATCACAGTGCTTCAACCTGTGTGATGATTTGCGTTGGTGGAAAATCCTCGTGAAATGCAGCTCTTTGGCACCAGATCACACACACACACGCACTCATATGACCGCATGGAAACGTGACACAGATCCAGACAAAAGTTGGTGACAAAAGTCTCGTGGTCAGCGGGATCGCAAAAAGTATCCACAGCCATGTGCTCCAGATGTAGCCCCAAATGGGACATGCCAGTGTAAGACAGCTCGAATGACAACTCTGTTGTAGGAAAATATCGAAAAACATGTGTGTGTGGGGGCTTTTGAGTGTTCCTGAAGGCGTTTGATGCTCCAATTCCAAAACTAATGAAGATAAGAACATAAGATAAATTGAAAATAAGAATCTAAGGAAGGAAAGGAAAAATTTGACATTACATACGATATAGACGCATTCTCTTTTAGATTAAGTTTATTTAAAGAATTTATTCCCTAGATTCATTTGAAAGTAATTTATAATAACTTTTAAGCAAATGACTTTTAATTTCTAAACTATTTTGTTATGTATTTATATAAAACAACATTGTGAAAACTAACTACTAATTGAACAATCTAATCTATTTCTATGCTCGTCTATGCATTTAGTGAAAAGCTAACAAAGTGTCATAACTTTTGACAGTCATCCGAACAATGTCCACAGTTTATGGCAAATTTATGCATTTCATTTAAATATCTAGAATGCACATAAACGACAAAGCAAGTTTTCCAAATTTATAACACATGAGATAGTTATTAAAGAGGAGCTTATTGTTTGGATAGCAGCAGCTAACTAACAAACTAACCGACTAACTAGTAGACATACCACGCACACAGAGAGAGTGAGAGAGACAGATTGAGAGAGATAGCTTAGATATGGGAATTAAATGGAACTAATTTGCAAGTGTGCAGATGACATTTCAATGGAAGGTGGTCAAAGGCCAAAGGGCATTAAAATACTGAGCCAAGGATTAGGACTTTGTGTGGGCAAATATGTATTAGAAGAGATTTACATTGGGCATCCATAATTATGCCACCGACCATTTGCGCTCCCTCCCCCCTCCTCATGCTGAGCCCATTGGAAACGAAAAGTCATTGACGTGTCGCAATATCCTGCTCCCAGCATCCTGTTCCACACAATGCGTACAAGTCTCCTACCCAGGAGATAAATTAAAAACGGGGCAGGAGAAAGCAAAAAAAAAAAAAAAACTGCAACCACGTCGCTTGACTATTAAAAATGAATATTCCAATGGAAGTTGACACAGAAAGGGGCAACAGAAGCGACGTGGGAGGCGACGTTTAACCATTGTCTAAGCACTGCAGGCAAAAAAATTAAAAAAAAAAAAAAAAAAAAGTGCTATGACAGGAAACAGCAGAAAGCATTCGCAATGGCAACAGAATGGCGCCTCGGGTGTTTACCAGCAATTCATTGGATGTGTGCAGCAAACAACAACAACAAAAACCAACAAGAACATCGAAATTAAAGTTTTTTGAATGGATTTCTTTCTCTCTTGTAGATACCTGAAATATTTTATTTGTTGTTGCCATTTAAAGCTGAGAAAAACTCTTTGAATTATTGTCAAGCAGAACATCCTGCCAGGATATGCTCTGACAAGCACAACGACACAATGGATAGAGAAGAATGGAATAGACAGAGAGACAGATAAATAGATAGATGGTAGAGACACAACTATGTACGTGTGTGTGTGTGTGTGGTCACAGGTTCGCCTCATCGTTTTCGTCTCCTTATCTTGCCCCCATGTCGTTTCTTCTACCTGCTTGCCAGCCTCAACTAAATTGTGGCCACATTTATTTACCTTTCTCTTCTGCCATGGGATTTGGTCACAGTGTGTAAATATGACAGAGACGACTGTGTGTCTATATCCTTCGACTAACCTCATCTCACCTGATGTCTGAGATGGCTACCAGCAGCATTTGCCGATTTGCCCTAGTCCTCCTACAACTACAACTACTCCAACAATTTTACAATAGTTAAGAGTCGGTCGAGAGGAACAGGACATTCTATCAGTTAACATTGCCTCCTTTGATGTTTAAGCTTAGACCCGGAGGCGAGTAAATAAAACCAAAAGTGTCCACAAGTTCAAAATGAGGGCGGACGTGTTGAATAAAAACTGAATAGAAAAAAGGAAAAATCCCATTTTATTAGCTCAAGAAATAATTGAAAAGACTAAAATGGTTCTAAATAATTTATCATAAATTTCTATATGCAGAATACTTTCAGTATACCCGATTCAAAGAGTATAAAGCTATATACATCTCTGCAGTTTTAATTGTGGATTGTGCAAAATTCATGTGAAAAACTTCAACGGCCACCCTCCAGAAGTTAACGTCAGGTAATGGCGGTGCGTGTCGCAATGGTGCTTCACTGCGGTTGGATTCAAAATCTAAAGCCCAGGACCCTCGACCGGCAAAAATGCTAAATTTTCCAAAAAATTTGCATACTAATGAATGTGTTTGCGGATCTGTGTTAAAAGTTTTTAGCTTATGCATGCGTGTAACCAGCTGGTAGCTTATCATCCACAGTGAGATGATGAGGAAAATATGTTGACTTTATGTATAATATGAGAAAATTGTGGCAAATTTTTTAATGGCAAAATTGAAAATGGATAGTTTTTAATATGAAATTAAGTCTCCCATCTTTTTTGAAATATTTTTTTATTAGAACCTTTTTTTGAATTTTTGCTTAAATTTTTGATGATTTCGCTTTTAGTTTTTACTTCACCCTAAATATCTAATGTTTGATGCTGTCTAACACTAATTACCAAGTTCTAGTAGTCATTTAGAGTAAAATCATGTTTCCATTTCAGCTAACTAAATGTGTGAGCCAAAAGTATGTCGGAAATGTTGCCAAGACGAAAAAAAAACGGTCAAAAGTAGATAACTGAAATAAAGCTTATTAGACGCAAGACAGCAATTTGGGTGCACACATTGAGCCAAAAATTTTGCCAAATACTTAATTCCGAAAGAACAGTAAAGTGCACTTAAACAGCCGAAAAAAAAATTCTGCAGGCTCGAGGCAATTTCAATTTACCACAGAGGGTAGATAAATTTTAAGTGGAAAAGAAAAAGATTGATAAAAATTCCAAGGCGAGAGTACAAGGACATGTATGTAAATATGAATGGTTGATCCCAATGTGGTATTTATGGTCCTTTCTTTCAAGGATGAAACAAATACCAAATAATGAAAAGGTTCCCATCTCTCGCATTTATTCGAACGAATATTTTTTATTGAAAGTCTGCAATGGGCTGAAAAAAAATATACATACATATTAAAAACCATAACAACGGCTATCCGTTAAAACAAAGGACTTAACTGGACATCCAATCCACTAACGAACCACTGCTATCGAGGCTTTCTCAATTGCAATCAAGAGTTCGTTGAGTGGGTTGACGGCCGCACGGAGAGGATTCATTTTGTTGCATTGCAACTCATTTATTTGCACTCGAAATGATAATAACATCACGGCAAATGCGTAAAAAACTCAGCTGTTATTCTTTTTAAGCACCGACATGGAAAAAATCTGCTTCTTTGTCTTCTACATCAACTTGGCCCATAGTTGGGTAGATTTCAGCATTTGTATACCTTTTGAAAGAGGGATATACTCATTTTCTTAACCCGGAAACATATTTTATTCCCACCTCTTTTTCTAATCTCGGGCGAAGAATGTCATCATCATGTATTTAGATGGGCCAGCTTACCCAACCCCATCAAACAACAAAATGAAACCTCTTTTTTATGGCTTCAACAAGGCTTAAATGGAGTAATTATAATTTAACCACTTCTCTTTTTCATTGTGTTATTCTACCTAATTGGCAGTTTAAGAACCAAAATCAAGTGCACTTGTCGGGTAAATTGCCAAGTGAAATTGATAATCATCAATTGGGACTCGAAAAAGAATTTCAATTCATTTACCACACTGTAAATCATTTTCGTGGTTAACATTTGCTTTCCGAGTTAAAAATATCATATTTATGATTTATTTTTTGTTTTATTAAGAGTTATGGCCTTCGTTAAACTTAATATCCGCAAACTGTGCACAGTTGGGTACTCAGCAGGTGAACACTTGAGAAGGTGTACCATACACACATCGAGAAAAAGAATCTGTTTATGTATATTTGTTGACATGCAAGACCAAGTACTTGTCTAAGCCCAAAATATTTTGTTGATCCATTTGGAAGGGAAACAAAGTTTTGCAAATTTTATGTGAAAGTTATTGCTGAAAAATGTTTAGTATTTTTATGTTAGAGATTCTATGCAAAATTGAATAGAATTTAAAATATTTCTAAACCTATGCTTAGTCATAAATTGTATTGCACTTGGCCAGCTAGAAAATCAGGCAAATAGCTTAAATAAACAATAAATAACTCATACGCAGCGTACGCCCTTAGCACTTGAGCATATTAAGTAGAATGCGAGGCTAATGCCAGACAAGTAGAGCATAAAACATTTGTCTAAGCCATGACTTTTAGAATAATCTCAAGATATGCGTTTTATCCGCTTCTCCTCCTCCTCCGCCTGTTCCTCGCTTCTTACAGCCAATCTTTCTCCACATATCTCTATTTACCCCCTTTTTCTTTGTGTCTGTGTCTGAATGACACTTTCGCTTAGTTGGCATACCAACTTATGTGTCATGAAATTTCGTGGCTTTGAAAGGATTCTTTCTCAAACAGCGGGACATGGTTATTTCTTAGTTTTGAGTACAGTTCACTAGTGGCATTTTAATAAACTAAGCACCGTGAGGATAATAGAATGCAACATATCTGTGTGATATTGCATTTCTCAAAGCTTCAACAGGCAATTAATTTATACCGAAAACACAAAAAAAAAAAAAAAAAAAAGCTTAGCAACGAATTTGGCCAACAGAACAAAAAGAGAATGCCAACAACACTGCTAACAGTAATTGTTGGCCATACTTCAATTTCAGTCTGCGGTTTTTCAGTTTAATAGGGCAAGCCAAAAACCGCAACAAAGTTGAAATTGATGCTGGAAAACTGCGAAGCAAGCTGGGCAAAGAACAGAAAAAGAAATATCTGAATGAACAACAAGAAAAGAGCATAAATTGTATAGAAACTATGCATTTATAAATTTCACAATAACACGCACAGCTAAATTAAAGGCATTGTTGAATAGAAAGACGTGCATAAAGAATAATGTTGATATATTGCAACCAGTTTTGTTACTTATTTTCCGTTTCTAATTGGGAATAAAATCATATCGAATTGCTAATTTGAACCATTTTGTTGCCTAAACCCCAAATGGAACGAAGTTTCTTGCCACAAAACTCCATACACAACTTGTTGCCAAAGTTGCACAGCCAAACTTTTGTTCATCCAAAGTAAATGTCATAGAATCCTACATCGAGGTTCAGCACATGATAATTTGTTAGTTGCAAAGTTCAATTGAGATATAGCAAATACCACAAATGCCACAGACATACACTATGAAAGCAGGTGCAGTTTCCTTGAATGCCAAAGATACACAGAATGGATGATTTCTTTTCATTCACAGAGCCATTTTAGTTACCTTCCATGAACCGAATGCCAATTGTTTGATTTTCACTAGATCTCATATGTGAATTACAATATAATTTTTACTTTAGTTAACTTTCCTTTACCCTGAAATTGTTACGGCATGATTGATACAAAATGAAAATAGTTGACTTGTTCTCAAGGAAAATTTAATCTTTCCAAGAACCGTTATTTTTAATTGATTTGTTTTAATATATGCAAAAAAGTAAGAGTATGCAATCATCTTGATGTGCAGATAATCTTTTATACACTTCTCTTTTGGTATTAATTTATTACTCATTATAATTTCAACAAATGAGCATTAGAAGACGCTTTCTAACACCGAAAATGATCAAAGCTAAAAGGATTAAAACCATTTTCAGGAAACAAGCTGTAAAATCTTGCTGAAAGCAAGCGAACCGTATAATAAATGCGGAAACATATGATGCCTCATAACCAACCAGGTGCGAAACCGTTAAGGGCGTATGGGGATAACGTGAAACTTGGCTAACGAGGCTATGCCAGATTTTTGTGGCTTTAAGTATAGAAGCCTCCCCCTCTGTTATGTTGATAGCAAGTAGCAAGCTCATGGCTCTGATTTATGCAAACAGCTCCGCAACAGTCATCCAGCCAGACTGCCAGCCAGTCAGCCCACCAGTCAGCAAGCCGCAGAGTCTCCCAGTCAGCTTGATGTGAGTGAATTAACGCGTCTGCGAGTAAAACTCCTGCTAATGGCAGTGCCAACAGACGCCGACATGCCGGCTCCGGGAGTCACCGACTTTGAAACTTAAATTTTTCACATTAATGCCAAGCGGCTCGCCGACAAAACTGACTGACTGACTGACTAACTGAAGTACCAACCATATGCACTTGGATTAAAAAAAATGCATTAGGCGTTGCGCGTTTCTGTGTTTGTAGATTCTGATACATGTTTTGCTAAATGAGCTTAGAATCACTCCAATGAATATAATATATAAAAGGGGCGAATGCTGCTTTTGTCGCCCATACATTATTAAACAAGAGCTTCATTTTAATGGACTCACTATGTTGTTCTCTACAAATGCCGAAAAACCACTTGCAGAGTGGTATGAAAATGAGAACACATTTATCGGTAATAAAGGGGCACGTCAATTAAAATCAGAAAAATGCCATCATTCAAGAGGTGATGAGGTCGCTGCACCCGAAGGATTCATCAACAAATTGACGTTGTGGGATTCACCGAGATTGAAAACCATATGCATAAGATTAAACAAGAATCCCGATGTTCATTCAAATGGCAAACACCTTAACGAAAGAAGCACAAAGATTATTGAAATATCAATTAGTTTATTTTGGTCATCTATCAATATTAAGCTTAAACTTTATTAGCATTGAAAAAGATGTTAACAACTTGTAGTTAACCTTGGTTATTCTATTTATCTCATTTTGATTTTATCTTCAACTAAAATTTCAAACTATTTCGACCATTAATTACATATCCTTCGTACATATGTAAATATTTTATCTGCATGAAAAAGTAAATTTTATTTATGCCAAATGTTGACCTATGTATGTACACACACACACACACACACACACACACACACACACACACACACACACACATAGAGATGACCCTGCAGTGGCAATTTGGAATATCGGCAAAAAGCGTTTATTGCAAAAATATATTTGATTTGTTGCTGGCGATTTGGTTTATGGGGTCACTTATAAAATAAATGTGTCGCAGTGTACAATCAAATATGAATAAGAGATAAAGTTTAATCTATCAGTTGATTGAATATAATTTGTTATGCTCTCCCTGCAGAATGTGCACGTGCAGACTACCCATTTAATCCCTTTTGGCTAAAGGGTTGATGTGATGTTTTGCTTTTAAACTTTTGCATTGGGATATTTATGAATTAATAAAAAAGGTTTTACCTACATAGTAAATTAGCTAAAAGATTTATTTTCCCTTTTTTGTCTTAATGGATACTTTTTTATTCACTCCTATTTACTTTCTCGCTGCTGTAACTCAATCACAAAAAGGAACTTGTCATGCAACTTCAAAGTAAAACAGATTTGCCTTCAGCAAACTCACTCAGTTCCAATTGCCATAAACCAATTTTGTATTGTCAATTTAATAAAGCCTTTTATCAAGTAAATATATGTATGTATGTATGTTCATAAATGGATTAAGCTTGCCTTCGGTCTCTTACCTTCCTTCAGCCTTCCTGCCAATGCTGACTATATTTATTAGAAAAGTTTCTGTTCATCTTGAGCTTTTGTTTGCTTAAGTGAGTGGAAAAATAAAATCGATTATATGTACTTATCGTCAAGTGGTATGAATTCAGGTTTGTCACGATTATTAATCAATTAGTTGAGCCACTTGAAAGACATGCGATAAGTTTACCTTTACTTTTATATGCTTCAGGTATATTTTTTTTGAATGTCAGTGAATTTACTCTTAGACCGCAGCAAGTTGTACTCTTTTGTTTTAGTTTTTTCTCTGTTTTTCGTTGCAACAGTTAAAAGATTTTTCACGTCACATTAACAGAAGAATTTCCCTTTGTATTCATCATAAATGGTGAGAAGTATTTGCAGTCAACTTGTCTGCAGTTGACAAAACAAAAGAAATGACAAAAAAAGAAGAAAGGTTATCAAAGCGTTGACTGGCCTAGATTTCTGCTTTCTTTTCGCTCAGTTTGCTGCCTCGTTTCAACATTTTGTTGGCTGGAATCCATAGAATGAGCCAATTGGAACGTAGAATTATTTAACCCACATAGCTCAGATACACAGTTCCCCCCTGCACTAAGCCATCTCGACAAGGTTAACTGCATGGTGGAAAGTGTTAAGGGACCTTCAAAGAAAATGAGATGATGTCGTGACTATATAAATATCGTTTACATTTTTAATGCGAATAATCTTAAAAGAACTTTGATAAAAATAATCAATTACTCAATAAAATTAGTATTAACCTTTCTTTACTTTATAAATATATTTTTTCTAACATCTTAAGATTTAATCAAATGCATTTAGAATTGCATCTTTTTATCTCTCTCTGTCTTCTGATTAATTGCATATAAC
This sequence comes from Drosophila equinoxialis, assembly GCA_018150345.1. NCBI lineage: Eukaryota > Metazoa > Arthropoda > Insecta > Diptera > Drosophilidae > Drosophila > Drosophila equinoxialis. Next base: position 1,512,345 of record JAECWI010000442.1, on the reverse strand, counting down.
CATATATCCCTCTCACTAGTCTAATCTTATACTACCTTTTATGTTGTTTAACTTAATCTATTTTGTAAAATACATAAATTTTGTGTAAGAAGATCAAAATAAAACTTATTAACAATTGCTATTAATTTTGTAAGTTAAGTTTTATTGACTAATCAGTAGTTTCTGATTATCGATTTCCAAGTCGAGTCTTAATTGATTATCATTAAAATTTTTATCTCTAATTGCAATTGCCTTGGCTTTGGCAGTTTAAAAACCCAGTTAGTGAGTCATAAAATGCATGAATGCACAATGAGTGAAATTCAAATACAAATCCCGTGTTTGAATGAATGCGTCAAGAAGTGGGCATTGCCGCCCTCTACCTCTCTTTACCAGCCCCCTATCACTGGCTAAATATGAATGCGCCAGCACAGTTGACTGGGTAAATAAGTTTACAAAAGTATAAAAAAAAAGGGAAAAATAAGAGAGGCTGGGGCAGGGACTTGGTTTGTGGCTGGTTAGTGCTGATGTTGGCTGGGGCTGCTTTTACTATTGTCCTTGGCCTGTGCAGTTGCAGGCAATTGATGGATGCAGTTCTGTTAATGTGAATTTAAGTGCACTAACTTTGATTTACACTTGCTGACTAAACTTCTCGTTCAGTCACTGTCATAACAATGAAAACTCATGATGCATTTATCTACTACTAACGCTCTGACGATATCACTCTCCTTGGTCTGGGAACACACACAAAACATATAGATAAAATTTTATGCTTAGAACCTTCAACTGTCGCAATCCAATTGAATTTCATAGTCAAAGAAGACGAAAGTCTAACGGAAAATAACCCAACGTAAATGTGGCTACGATGCCCATCAACTTTTAGTTGCAAAAATAAAGTCTTTTGTCATATCGAAAAAGACGTGCAAAATAAAATTTTATGCAATGCATGCAAATGTCTTCAAAAATGCATTTTCTCTTCCCAGAATTTTCAAAAACTCATATCAAAAGTCAAACATTTTGCGCTTTACCAAAATGTAAACGAGTTAATAACTTCTTCCCTTATCCATATACCAACTATTGTGTAAATCTTGCAAGAACTTTTCATTTTATATATGTGTATATAAAATTCTTTTTATCAACTTAAACCTTTCAAGTTGAAGAAAAAAAGAAAAGCAAATCCATGTTAGTAGTTTAAATTCCCGTCCCTATCTCTTTCTTCATGATCCTTTAATACTCTACTCAAAGGAAAAAATGAAAGCCAAAGCGATTAAGGATTTTGCAGCCATTGTCTCTACTTTCTCCCTTTAGGCAGTAAATATAAAAATATTATCCACATTTCGTTTGGCGTATGCTCTCAGCTTTTGCCACCCGCTGAGGCACTTCTCAACCCAATACCCGTAACGATGCCACCACCATCCTCAGCCCTCCGACCGTCATATTCGCCACTGTTATTAGCATATTCCCGCCATGTGGATGCCACTTAATGATGCAGAAATGTAAAGCAAAGTACGAGTGTGGCCATACAAAAATTTCGTGCTGTGTGTTCAAGCCATTGATTATGCGTGCCCCTCTATACATACATATGAGCACCCTAATACATATACATACATATACACATACTTTGTAAAGGAAAAACTGAATAGAAAAGCAGCAGAGAAATCAAAAGGGGGAGAAGAAGTGAAGAGAATGAGCTTGGCAGAGATAATAGCAGTTGCAGATATTCGTATCCATGAAATTGTTTCCACTGTAACTGCTGTTATTATTTCGCATTTCGGTAGCTGCTTGACGAATGGAAGCAAGCTATACACATATATATATGTATTGATCCCAGTTATATTTAGCAATTTATTCATGTCAAAAACGTGAACAGAAATACTAAAAAACTACAGCACAAATATTGGGGCAGGGGCGTGACTACATATAGATATATATTTTCTATTCACTTTGTTTTACCATCCTTTTGTATATAATAATCAAAATGCATACCCTTTTTTTGTTAATTGCATTTTAAATTATTTCAGTTCAAAGGGGATTTCATAGCCATGCCTACTCCACTGTCTGATGATGCTTTGGTTTATTTGTACTACTTTTTATGCAGAAACGATTTGACCCCCGCTCGTTTGCCGTTCTTGGAAACTCAGTCTCTTACCAGATATATCCTTCTGTTTTTGTTATGCTTTCATTACAATATTGCAACTCCAAACTCAATTTGGACGAGGTATACAAGCTTGATGCACATCAATTTTCCTTAAAAAAAGGAAGAAAAAATAATAATGTGAAGTGAAAAAGAAAATACCTGAATCACGTTGCAGACATTCGATCGAAACCCACTCCCAATGACATCTCTTGTGCTGTTCTCTGGTAGTGGCTTTCCAATTAAAACATATCTCAATCACAGACATTGAATGTGATTAATCAATCATTTCATTTGAATCATCATGCTGTCCGTCGTCGTCCTCATTGCAAACGACGTCTGCTTGCCATTTGATTATGCGCTAATCAAACTCAGCTCTTTTGTTCTGCTGCGTTTGCTTTTCGATTTTCTTTTCCATTTTTCCCTTTTTTTCTCTGCACAAAGGATTAAATTAAATATTCTGCTAATCAGGCGTAAGAATTGTTGCGCAATCTGCGACTAAATGGTAGAATTTTATCCCATTTTGTTCTTTGATTTTCTTTCCTAACTTTCGGTTTTTTTTTTTTTTTGTCTTACAATTGCCCTCAAGGGGCGTCGACAGTCAAATGATTACCAATTAAATATGCAAATTGTCTTGCCACTAAAAGTAGAACAGGCCAAAGGATATACATACTATGTATATATAAGCATGGAGAAGGATAGAACAAGTTTTCATCCTGCTACTGCTAATTTCTAATTGGGGACAATACTTTTCACATTGAAATTTAATTAGAGAAGGCCTTCAAGCAGTTACAAGCAAAAAAAAAAAAAAAAAGAAAAGAAAAGAAATGGAACAGACAAAAAAATGTAATGCCCAAATTAATGCAGATGTTTGAATTCACAGATTAATTTTTGCATACCATTCTTTGTGCCAAAAGAATGGAATATGAAATGAGTTAGTTTAGCTCATATTCCTTTATTTATACCCTGCAAAACTCTATATTATTCTACGGTGATTTTAATGTGAACATACTTAGAAGGTGGTAAATCTTCTGTGGTTACATGTATTATTTTACATTCCACATGGCGTATACGTAATATACGAATCAGGTTAGGATGGTTTTGTTTAACATGCATAGAAGCACAGTTTATTAGCTTTAGTGAGTTAATTACTCTTCTAATGGTTAGATAATTATTTGTCTATATCTGTTAAGTAAAAATTTCGTAAAATACAAAATGTTTATCACACATGAGCCACACAAATCACACAGACATAGTGCAAGTTTGCAGTTTTAATTAAAACTAAACGATTTTACGCGGAAAAACAAATGTGCCAAGAGCACCAAATGGTTTGCCAACCACCCACATATTTCAACAATATCTCCTATATATGTACATTGTACATATATGTATACACATACGCACACATTCACTTGTATGAGGAATGTCCACAAAATTTTACAACATTTTCGCGTTGGCCCTTCCATGTGACCTCATTCGTATTTTGGGCAAGCGCGCTCTCAATTAGTTTGCTTGTTGTTGCCATCATTGTTGTTGCTATTGTGGTGCTATGTGGTTTCATTAGTGGTTAAGTTAGTGTGTCGGTTGTTGTTGTCTGTACCTTTATTGTCAACAATTTCTGCACTCATCTAGTGCACTCGTCTCGAAAAGTTCACTTGTTCTAATTTCCTTTGATTAACATTCCATTCCACTTCCTCCTCTCTGGAGATTCTTTTTAATTTACCCTAAATCTTTTTTCTCTTCTCTTTTTTTTACATTTTTGGGTCAATTTGCTACACAACAGAAAACAAAAGTGGAGACTTTTACGAGACATGATATTGACATGTATTGAAATTGATTCTAATTAAATTTTTGAAAATCAAAGACGATGAAGAAAATGTATGATAAAGTAACAAAAAATGTATGTGCTCGGTGATGATTGGTATAAATTGGAACATGACGTTTTTGAAATTAAAATTGTTGACTACATTTTAAAAATCAAACTCAAATTTTATAACTGATTAATAAATGTACATAAATGTACATTCGAGATGATTCATTCAATTTCAAAAGTAGTTTGCTTTTTGCAAAGTTTGTTGAGAAAACTCTTTTTTCTTTTTAAGACTTTAAATAGATATTTTGTATGCAAAATTTCTCTTGAATTGTGCTTCAATATACAGTGAAACCTCGATATAACGAATCTGAGGGGGATCGCAAAATTATTCGTTATATCTATTGATTCGCTATAGGTACTGAAATGTAAAACCTTAGTATAACAAGGGACTTAACAAAAAATTCGTTATATTGGGTTTTTCGTTATAACGAAGTTCGTTATATCGAGGTTTCACTGTATGTCTTAAGGGTTCTTATCTAGAAAACTCAGCCAAGTTAGTATTGCGTTCAGTCAACGTTGACTTTGTGCTGTCACAACACTAAGCGCTATGAATTTTTTACACTCAAGTCAGTAAAAGGCACCTGTGTATGCTGTGACAGGTCTCCCATTCGACCCATCAAACTGAGTAGAAGACGATGGTGATGACGACGGCGACGGCGACGGCGATGAATGAGATGAGATGAGCTTCATGCATTGTCAGTTGAAAGTAAACATTTATATCCTCAAATTACGCATACGCCGCATGTGTCAGTTGAACAATACATTTTTCCTCTCAGTTTTCTCTCATTTTTTTCTTGTTTTTTTTTTGTCAATGTGTGTGTCAACTTAATTTAATTTGCCAGAGCCGCGAGCTGACAATGGCAAGAGAGTGAATGTGAATGTGAATACATAATCCATACAGATGGGAGTTTCATTCCATGACCAGATCTCGCTCTCTCTCTCTCAGCAGTAACTGGCTTTGGGTTGATAGGAGTATGTTCATATATGGAATGGGGGTGGGTGGGTAGGGTAGTATGGATACTTCAGGCTTGTCAAGTGGCACTTATTAAAACGTCAATTACTCATTCTCATTTTGTTTGTCAAGACTCGAGAGTTCGTGCCCGCATTTGAGTGTGTGCGTGTGCTTGCCTTTCCGTGTATGTGTGTGTCAAAGGTTGACAAACGTTAACAGGTTTGTTAATTGCGTTGGGGCATCCTTAGCCGTGCATAAACATTGCGCTAATTGGCTGACTCTTAGGTGTTACGATACCTGCCGTGTCTCACCTCATCATCGACAGCCGCTACAAGTTGTTTGTCCATGTTTGTTGCTTTGTTGGTTTACCACCAAGGCAAAAAAAAAAAAAAAAAAAAAAAAAAACTGGTCGAAAATTGCTATTCCGCAAGTGGCTAGGCATTCTATGAATGCATTTCGTATTGTTGCTTGCCAGAAATGGTAGCCATGACAGCTGATGCCCTGCCCACTTTCGCCCACTTTTTCGCTGCCTATGCAAATATGCAGATGCCGCAGACATGCCGCGGGACAGACACTCACTAAAGTCGACCAAATCAAATGAAAGCACACGCATTCGAAACGCGCAAGATGGGTTTTTGCTGAGCTTGGAAAAAAGCAAGCCCGAAAAGGCATTCGAATTTTTCAAATCGAATTGAACGCGTTATTCTCGCACTTTTTATTTTCCTTTCTGTTTTGTTTTGCACCATTTTTTGTGCGGCGTTTTGTGTTGCTGTCTCGCACTTCACTAAAGCAATAAAGTGGAAATAATGCCAGAAGGGGAAGCAGCTATGGTAACTAAACTGATATGAAATTTACCAAACTACACAAAAACTTTGCAATTTATTGATGAGGAAACTTTAAGCAGAACTAATATTTTAGTTTAGCCAAATGCATTTTATATATTTTTAATATCATGTTTAGCTTATAAATAAATTTCAAATAATAAAAAAACATGTTTATTTAGAGTTATCTGTCTAATGGTATATTTATTTAACTTAATTTATTTAGTAGTATGTTCTTTGCAAATCCAATTGTAACTTATGCATTCGCATTTCCCACAAATCAATCAAATCGTGTGAAAAACGATTTAAAATGAAAATTTATTACTGGATTTTCTCATCAGTTTTTGTTGGCCTGAGGCTTTTCATTTATTTAACAGTTCATTGGCCTGCGGCAAACCAATCAAATTAATGCCAAGCAGTGTGAAAAATTACTTTTCTCTTTTGATTAATAACTAAAACAACCCTCTCTACCCTCTACTTTCACTCTGTCTAACCGACTTTCACTTTCCAACCACTCTGCCTTTCTTCCTCCGTCTTGAAGATTTTGTCTACTTTCTCTGCCCAAAAATTGGTCATAATAGTGTCGGTTTCTGTGGTTAAGCGTATTCTGTGTGAAACTTTAATTACGGAAACGCAATTTAAAATGCTCATGAATTTCTTAAAAGGGTTTTTTGTGTATCAGAAAATTCAACAATGCTTTAGAATTTAAATCAAGATTAAAGCGAACTGAATCTGTTTTAGGATAAACAAGGAAAACAATCTCCGAAATGCAAAGCAAAAGCATGGCGACAATCATCATCATGATGATGACGACGATGACGATGGCGATGATGATGATGATTAAACTGAGAGACCATGGACAAGGGCCGTCTGTCAGCCTTTTTGTTGTTTTTGTTTTTCCGGTGGGTTTCTCATAGGGACACGACACTTTACGTGACTTCCTTAACATAAACAATTTGTTTGCTCGCATTTCAGTTTAATACCAGAGCACAAGGAGCTACATTGGGCCAAGTCTTTTGTTTAGTTTATGCGGCATGAAGGACTAAATATTTGTTGGAATGAGACAGAAATGTTGACAGCTGACGACCAAGTATTCAGCAGGCAGCATTCAGAGGAAGTTGTGTGTTTCGTGAAATAACAAGCTGATAAAGTTTGAAGAAATATTTTTTGGCCTGTACTTGGAATACGGGTACACTTGGCTGACACTTGGCCCCTTGGGCGGCTATGGTATATAAAACGTTTAAAGCCCCAGTAGCTCAGAATGTAAAGCCAAGTGAAGATGGGAGATGGAAGAGAACGAGCCAGGGTCAAGATGAACCATGTAAATTTTTGCTGCTAGCGTATAAGAAGCCAGTATTAATACTTACGTATACATATATATATGTATATATATATATATATCTTGCCACCGACAAAACTTGCTTGCAAAGTACTTTGTGGCACTTCCGCGCCAGCCACTTCCGCATAAAAGATAACATAACAAGAACTGCTACACAAGTACCAACTGTATCCTTTTGTCCTACTGTCTGTCTTTCACTCTATCTCTTTCTCTCTCGCTTATCTCAGTGTGTGTGTATGTGCATCCTTTAGTTTCAAAATACACGAGTTCCACTTAGCATCTCATTCTCTCTGTATCTCTTTGGCTGCAATTGCCAATGGCAGACTCCGTTCAACTGGCGTCCAACGTCATAATCAAAATGCCTGAACCTTGAACTACTTGCAACAATAAAAGTAAATGTCCAACAAAAGGAGACCAAAAAAAAGGACACCAAATAAAATAGCAGAAACAAAACCGTAGCCAGGACCAGTCCCTATAACAATTGTTTAACTGTGCGATATTCCACAGCTTGTGTGCCCATAAAAAGGACATAAACATTTTTATGACTTTTGCCCCTTTACATTGAACGAAAAAAACCAAAAAAAAGCAAACATCATAGAAATACAAATTCTATTCTTATTTTAACGCTCTCAAATTGTTGTAAATTAGATGTATTTATAATATAATTAATTTAATGCCACATAACAATTTCTTTTGCAGCTTTAATTCAACAAGTTTCTGAAAGAAAATATTTACATTGGCAGGGGAGAAAGTTAATTTTAAAGTCTGCCCCAAGAAATTGACTCCAGTTAATTGCTAAAAATTGTTAAAAGAAAAAAAAACCGGGGAAAACAAAGTAAAACATGAAAAATTCTTAAAGCCAATATTTATTTTGTTATTTTCTTGTATCTTGTAATATATTAAAGACCGTTTAATAGATTTGCTGCCATTATGAACGTGCCTTTGTATAAATCGCATTATTTTTCTTACTTGGCAATAAATCATATTTTTTTCGTATTTTCCTGCAACCTACTCGTTTTTCTATGCCCTTTCATAGAGAGAGGGAGAGAGAGGGTATATCAACTCGAACGAAAAGAATGTTATCATAAATAATTTGAAATACTTTTGCCAGGCAAAAAGTTTACTTATTAGCAGATCTTACAAATTTGTATCCCTCTCCTTTATTTCGCATAGTTATTTGACCGATTTCAAGTGATCATAATGAACTACTTTTGTGCTTCTTTCTTCAAAGGATATTTAAAGGACGGCCTAGCTCCTACATTTTTGGGCTTTCGATTTATTTTCTATGGCAGACAAAGAACAAACAGAAGAAAAAATTCTGCTGAACTACAAGATAAACAATGACTAAGGGCCACTGAGTGACTTGGTTAAAATTGAGTAGAAAGGGAGAGGGCAAAAAGAAAAAACCGAAACTGAAACAGAAGTTTAATCTATAAAAACAGTGAGCCAAGATTCGGTTATGTAATCTCTCTCTAAGCAGGAACATAATTGCTTTGATGAATGTGTATCGGTAAGATTAGCTAAAATGCACCCCAGAGGCCTTCAATAATAATAATTACTCCCCGAATATTTTGAGGCTAATATTGCAGATTTATAATGCCTTTGGGGTATGAGAAAAGCGCCGCACGCCAAACATTCAAATGTATGTGCAATATTAATGAGAGCAAGTTTAATATGCATGAAGCGAAGGGAAATTTAAAGACCATCAAAAGTGGGCTACAAAACTTAAAATGCAGGCAACGTAGTAAAGTCAGAGCATATCTCATGACCGCCAACCACTCAAAGTTGCAAGCCGAGCACGGTCGTAAGCGGAGTACAGCGAGAGACAGGAAAAAAAGACAAATTGCATAAAGGATAAAAGGCAAGGCAAAGTGAACAAAAAGAACAAAACTGCAGTAAAGGCATGCCTGTCCGTGTATATGATTGGCACTGTGTGATGGTCTGTGTGTCTCTGCCTATATGTATGTATGTATGTAGGTCTGTGCAAAAGAGGGAAAAAACGCTGAAAACGTAAAACCAACGAGCGTCAAGATTTAGCAGTGAAAGGGAGGAGACAAAGAGAGACAGTGAGACTGAGAGACAGAGAGCATTGTACAATTGGTGCTTCCTTCGAGTCCTTCGCGGTTACTGCCATCCATTTTGGGAATCCGCAACGTAATTGACATTTGATTAACGCATAGCTCAGCCACATTCCCTAACCCAGCATCCACCATTCACCACTACAGCCCTCAGCCCTCAGTCCTCAGCTCCTCAGACAACAGAACAACAGTGCAAAGAGCAACGTTAATCACAACTGAGAGTTACTTGGAGTGGAGATAAATTGAAGGCCTAACACAACATGAAATGTGTCCCGTTGTCGCAGGCATTGTGCAACGAGAAATTGAGATATATTCACTTATGTGTCCACCATCAAATTATAATGAGTTTAATGTCTATAAAGTACACAAACACACACAGATACGCACACATGCGCAAAATGACGTTTTAATGGCCGCAAATGTTTTTTAATTACATCAATGTCAGTGGTTTTGCCATTTACTTAATTTTGTTGAACATTTAATATAAAATTTTTATAAATAATGAGATTCTGTTTAACAAGTCAAACACCATAAAAAAAACGGTTCAATAATTTAACAACTTTTAAATAGAACAACATTAAATGAGAACAAATTTTGTTTATTTTATCTAACTCATTGTATCAAAACCCTTAAATATAATATAATATGCAATATAATTTCAAATCTGGTGTA
>JAECWI010000442.1:0-247500 GCA_018150345.1 Drosophila equinoxialis | reverse complement strand
ATAATTTAAATTGTCGAAAAGATCCAGAAGATCACGTTATCGACGGTTAAAAATTATTTTTTAGATAAATTATTTGTTTAATTTTATATAAAGTTAGATGGGATGAATAGAACAGATGAATAGTTTTCCCTAAATTCTAAAATATCGAGAGTAACAATTCTTATTGCATACTTTTGGAAGCAAATTTCCCTCATTTGCTCCGCCTATGTGCGATATTCTTGCAGCACTAGTGCTGGAAACCTTTCTAATCTAATTATTTCTAATTTATACATAGTCGGCAATTTATCGGAATCGGCAATTCGGCCGCCCTCTCTGAATCACCGATAGAGGTAATGCCAATTGTTGCTGATAAAATTTGAAATTGTTCTCACCGACGTAGATAGGGAAATGATAAGGTATAATATGGCAATCAAAAGTTGCCCGTATTAGTAATATCATTCTTTTGTACACTGCACAGCTGATTAATGTTGACAAATTTGAATGATGCTCATATTTCAATTTAACTGAACGCAGTGAGGGTTAAACATACATATGTTCACTATCAAAATCATCTTTATCGTCATCAAGTCCGGAGCGTGCTCTCTTTTGCTTTTATAAAGGAAGACGACTTCATTTATTAAAATTCTAGTCTCCTGTCCGTTGGCATATTTTTTGCCTTACCCAACCAAGTCACTCGAGTTAGGGGAAGGGATGACATCGTCCATGCTTACGCTCATTTGAATTTCTTAGGAGTTAACTTACGCTTCGTAGCATTTTGTGTCACAAGTTTTTCGGCGCTTAGTTAACGTTTGACTTTTGCCAGGTATGCTCAAGCCTCCCATTTGAAGGCAGCGACCCAAAGAAAGTTTGTCCTTCTTTAAGATGAACGGACCATTTTGCTATCTGTTAGTGTATGTGTATGTGTTTGTGTGTGTGTATGCGCAGGGAAAGGTGAAAAACTTTGCAAATGTCAACATAATGTCAGACTGGGGCCTTTAATCAAGCGCGCGGACATTCTACAGTCTTGCAGTTTTGCTCCATTTTATAATTATATGTTCAATGTCAGGTCGCGTCGTTAGCGCTGACATGACAAACATCAAAAGCAAAGCAAAGTTCGAACAAAGACCAGCGGGAGCTTTGGTCATTAGAAGCGCAAACATTGGCATTAATTTTGACATTAATATGCATTAAGGGGGAAAACCTTTTTAAATTGACATCAATGACAAAACCAAAGTCAGCAGGAGCAATATACATATAGTCAATGGAAATGGAAATAGTTGTTCCACATTTATCTCACTCAGTTACATGGACCTCGTCGTTTCATTTGCAAATGCCATTGACAGGATGTCGTGGCATCGATGATCGAGGTAATTAAGCAAAAAGAGAGACCCTGTGATTGGCTTGCTATCTTCTGTGACAACAACTGAGCTATTCTTGACACCTTTCAATTATATTGGCAATTGTGACCATAAAAATAATCCTCAAAATTAGGATAACCAAAGTAACATATACAAACGGAAGAATAATAGACCTTTATCAATAACTCAGACAGAAATCATATCAGACAAAGGTTAACTAAAGTCTAAGTTAAGTCCAGTTCGAGAGATTCAATCTATTATCCATCAATGTGGGTTTACCTTAGTCTAAGCAAAGTCCAATTAAAACTGTCTACAACAATAACTTTAACCTTTGTGAAAGCTTCCATATTCAAACCAATATAACTATAAGCCAATGGCAGTTTTAATTTTGCTTGGTTAATTGCCGAAAAACTAGGTAAGGAGGAAAGTGCATTTAGTTTTCATTTCAGTTCAGTTGATGTTTTAGTCAATTAACTCTCTCTCTCTCTCTCTCTCTCTCTCTCTCTCTCTCTCTCTCTCTCTATCTCGTATGGTTATAAAAATTGAGATTATTCAATATTACCAGGTGCCATTTACATATTGGTATGTTGATTGCACACCTTTCCCTCCGTTCTCTTGTCCATTTTTAGCCAATAGCAAAGTGAACTAGTCTCAAACTCATCGCGTTGAGCATTGCAAATTAAAAACTGTTACAAAAATTTCCCCAAGGTAAAATCACTTTTTACTGTATATGGTTTTTGTGTGCCAGAGCACTAACAGTATGCTTTTCTTTTCGTTTCTTCTTTTTTTTTTGTGTTTTTGCACCTAGAGTGGAATTGGACTAATTTAGGACAGCACGAACAAAAGTGGCCGTGTCCGTTTGGACTTGGCTGGTCTATGCAGGAGATGGGGAGAGGTCGGCGGATTCGTTGGAGTTGGGAATGCGGGTTAAATTAGTTTTACGTGGGCCGCAGAAAAGCGAAAGATGCCGCCGCTGTTCGACCATCTTTTTGGCACGTTAAACGAAACGTAAAAATATTTCCGCCAGCTAAATATCCTTTTGGGCATCCTAAACGCCCGTCCCTTAACACCGCACGACTCCACACTCTTCACTCTTCTTAAAGTGCGTTTTAAATTTATGAAAATGTATTTTGCGCCCGAGGCGCGGTCTATTCTCTTGATTCCAGTGGACTCAGTATCTGGCTCTGGCTACATTGGCAATGATGTAAAAATAAAATAGATATATATATATATGTATATATATTTCATAATAAGTTATGCAAGTCATGTGCCGTTTTTATTCAATTAGCACTTTATGGTCCTTTATTGTGCAAGCCGCTCTGGGGCGCGTTGATTTTTCGGTTATACGGCCGCCGACTCTGACGCCGCCTGCTTAATTAGGGCCTAGGGGATGGCATGGCGAAGAAAGAGGTGGCTAAGACGTAGACGACCAGACGGCTTAGGATGGAACTGTAAGAGTTGGGGGTAGAAATGGAAGTAGTGGGTTCTTACGTGAGTTATCAAATGAAAAATAACTCAGGCCAGCAACATCAACAGCAAGAGCAGCAGAAGCAGCAGCAATCTACGTACTTCATCATCGTTTTCTTTTTCGGCTCTCTGGCAATGTAATTAAATTAGAACTTTATTATTTTAATAAAAACGCCACGAGGGTCTTATGAGACCCAAAAGTCTGAATGCCATTTTCGTATTTTTCGCTTTGCCTTCCCTTTGTTTGTAGTTTCCATCCAATGGAAGTTGCACTAATATAATTATGAATACCACCCTCTGACAAAGGTCTTAGGGGTATAAATCCAAGAAGCGAACACTTTGAATTAACCAATATTAAGAATTTTTTAATTAGCATCGAATATAAGATTTAAGGCTTTATCCCTTTTGTGAAATCCTTTCATTATGGTTAGTTGGGTTTAATTCGATATCTATTGTTCTATATTGTCTGTTTTGTTTCTCAAAATATATTCATTAACTGGTGAAAAAAAGGAACTCAAGGGTGGTGAAATCAATTGTTTGAAATCAATTCATATACTTACACCTTTTAAATATATTGCTTAATTGTAATTCTTGAATACTGCTTTAATTATAAGAAAGGCAGTTGATGAAAAAAACAAATTAAAACAATCGTTAGGGAATGTTTTTACTTGATGTAAAATTATTATGTATTTTCTTACGCTCAAAGTAAAAATTTAACCGGTCAGGTAAGAGATTAAAGAATAAGAAGAACTATCTTAAATCAATGTAACTTCGTCTTATTTGTTTAACAAACTTACTATAACCAACTAACTATAACCAACTATTGATTTTAGACTTAAATCGTTCAAAGTTTACATTAACTTTTATAAATCTTTAGATATTACTGTAGGGAATGTATGAACTTTTCTGCTTAAATCATTTCTATAAAGTTCTTCTTTATCGACCCAACCATTTTGACTTTGTGTCATTTCTTGGTACATTATTGTACATGTAATTTCATTTTTTTTTTAATACTTTTTTGCGCAATATACAAGCTACGTTTTTGTAATAGTGTGTTGCTCATCTATGGAATGGTAGGGAATGGCATATAAAGGCAAATGACAACGGTCACACTTCGATGCACAAATACGTTTATAAATATTTTATTTAAAATTACTTTGGAGAGCATTTGCCGCACGACAGGCGACAGCAGGCAAGTAGAATGGCCGGTAGACTGGGTATGAGGTGGGTAGTTAACCAGAAGCTTCGTCATAGGCTCTGGCAATAATAATATTGAGCATTATACCTTTATTTTCATACGCCGGCAGCTCGCCAAATAGTCCCTTTGGGTATTGTTCAATAAAAAATATATAAGTATAAAGGGAATGCAGTGAAAGAGTTGCGCAAAAATAAAGGTCTGCAGTGACCATGTTTTGTTTTTTGTACTTTTTTTTTTGCCCATTTTTTCTTTTGTAGAAAGGGTTTCCGTCGCGTCTGGGGAAATTACTTTATACGGCTTGGGATTCTTTCAGGGGAAACAAAAAACCAAAAAGGTAAAGCCAAAGTTCGTTTTTGGTTTTTGTATTTTTTTTTTTTCTAATACCATAATTTGGCTTTTAAGCAAGAGAAAAAAGCGGCTTATCAGAAATTGGTTTGACTTGGCCAATTGTCTTAATGGGATGATGCTGTTCGGAAAAGGCGAGGAAGTGTCAGCTGCGACAATGGGACCAACTGGAATTGAATAAAAGACGTAGTCAATAGAGAGTTAATGATTTCTTCTACAGGGAATTCATTTGCGATAAAACAAGTCGATTACAATGCTTTTTTTAAATCAATGAGGCTAAAGAAAAAAGTTTGAGGTTTTCTTAAGAAACGTTTATCGACTGGAAAAATTAAAACATCTAAATTGTTTAGGTATTTGTTTTAGTTAATGTAATAACCAATGTAAACCAATACCACGATTGGTATTTATCGATTTTACAATGTTTTTTTTACCAAAATTACTATGAAATAACTTATAGGAGCATTTTGTGTTTCGATTTATTTTACACAACAATTGGAATTTGATCTATACATATTACACAAAACGTATTGATTTGAAGGAAATTGATTGATTTTTTATGATTTCAATAAACGTTAATTATATAGAGTGTTTCATGCAAAATGAATAAAATTGGTATATTAAACTCATCGAGTTTACTAGATCACACTGTGAAAAATAAGTATAATGCATAAAATCAATCATGATAAAAGGAGCATATTAAATTTAAATGGCCACTTAAGTTTTAACTAAGCGTAAGTATAGTTGGGGCATAAAAACAAGTTTTAAACCATAATATATAGGCCATATAAACAGCAGGTTAACCTTTATGTACCTTTCCACTTGAACCGTAAAGCCATAGAATCCTTTTCGGGCAAAATACTTGTAGTAGGTAGCTAAGTATCAAACGAGTTAAGCGAGTTAAAAGCGTAGTATAGTAGTACAGCTTACAAACATCGTGTTTTTTTATATGGCGTTTTTATGCCTTCTTTTGTTGTTCGATAGCAGAAGAAGACTCCTTCGACTACACACTTACGACATTCACTCTGGCCAGCTCCTAGGGGAGTAGAAACCAGCAGCAGCAGCAGCTGTGACGACAAAGACCTCTTTAAAATCTCCTTAAAATCCCCACTCTCTTTCGTTCTCTTTCGTTTTTCTCTCTCGTATAATACTTTGGCAATCCAAAAACCCTTCCCACACCGACCAACTTTAATTGCTGTGCCCATCATTACAATCGCCTTGCCACTTGACGTGACCAGGTCTCCTAGTACCTCCCCATCCCTATAGCATACACTTTCCATGTAAAAGGGGCCACGCAATTATTTACTTGAGCTGTAAAACTGTAGTTAAGGCAAGTCAACTTGAAAGCATTTGAGAAAAGTTTAATGCTTAAATTATGAGCTCTTCGTTTGCCTGCCTGCCTTCTGCCTACCCTACCGTTTACATCTCTCTCAACTCGTTCGAGGAGTACCTACTGTGTTCGTTCGGTGAAAGAGTTGACAGTCACTTTTGTTGAAAATGAGACAGTAATTGCCAAAATGTGCATGACTAGAACGACTTTTTGGATAACTCCCACGACCACCTCTACCCTAAAGTAGTTACTCAGGCAGACAGAGGCACTCACAATCAGTTTTTGAGAGTGGGAGTGGAGAGTGAAAGTGGGTCTGGGGTTGGGGAAGGTCAAGTCAAGTTTTTTGGCTTTGGCGATAAGTCGTCAACGTTGCATTACCAAAATTGAAACTTTTGCCACTTTTATGTGGTTAAAAGGATGGTAAAGAGAATGTTGTATGTGGAGTAGATAGAGAGGGGTCGGATGTCCCACGCGATTCGCCATAAACGTCACTTTGTAGCAACGACAACGACGACTACTTAAATTAAAGCATAATTAAATTAATAATCCCATTTTGCCCGAGCCAAAGCCAAGTCGACGCACAAGACTTCTCACTCTATTCTATTACTTTCTCGCTCTCTCTATCTCGCCTCTCTGTGTGTGCGTGTGTCTGTATGTGAGTCAAGCGGAAGTTGCAAAATATGAAAATGACTGCGCAAGCGGAAGTGCAGTTGTGTGGCGTGCCACATGTGTGCCAAGCACAAGTGGTAGTCCCGGCGAAGAAACAGTCGCTTGGGCATGGAATGGAAAGAGTTCAGGTCTGGGAGGAGTTAATGGGCTCTGCTCATTGTCTCGACAAAGCCACAAAAGGGGCCGCTTATGCTGTTGCTTTTGTTTTACACTCCTGTGATTGACTTTAACTAAATTGTTGAGTTCAACGAAAAAACGGAGGTAAAATTGGATAACAAACAGGCGAGTGGTCAATAGAAGGGGGATAGCATATGCACTAACCGCCTTCTTAATTACCTCTTTCAATAGGCAGATTTGAAAAACATAATCTTAAATTACTAAAGTAGTTAAATTTCTTAAGTAGCTTACGTTGGGTTTGGGGTTTTTGTCAGCAAATAAAGGCGGAATTGCTTGCATCCTGTTTGAATGCCGCTAACTACAATCTACTTAAATTGGGGTTGACAAATGTGGGTAATTTGTTCCTAAAAGTATGCAATAGACTGAAGAAATATACGAACAACTTTTGCTTTAAAATTGGTTAAAAAACAATATGCCTTAGAAAAATTATTCTTGGACTGCTTATTCCAAAGTTAATCCAGTTCATAACCCTTGTTACACAAGATACATAGATTGAAACTCCCTCTACCAGAGATGTGAGTTTTAATATGTGTATTTTTTATCGCTTAACTTTACCTTCAGAGTAAAGGAAAGGACTACGTTAATGTTTTCTTCACCACGAAACAATTTTAATGAAAGCTGTTTGGTTCATAAATTTCAATCAACATTTTTGCATATATTTTTCGGGGTTTTTCGTTATTTTCTTGTTTTATTTAACAAATGAAAAAACATGTTAGAACTTTTAGTCGTTTAATGATTGTTTGAATGGTTCAATGATTCTAAACAACAGTCAGCAGTGGCACTTTAACCGGAGATGGCTGGATGCAGACAGGAAGTGCAACAAGCGTAATAAATGCTCAGCCATACACGCCAAATAGTATGCAATAAATTTTACAACAATCAACTTTGATGCATGTTGCTAGGTGAGCAGCAGCAGCAACAACAATTCAACGCTACTGCAGCTAAGCAAAATGGCCATGCACTAAAAACCACGCCACAATCTAGCCAGCATTCATCATTTTTCGTCGGTTTTTTTTCTTTTGTTTTTTTGCTCTCGTTTTTGATGTTATGTGTTTCCTTTTTTTTTTCACCCAACATAATAAACATGGGAGCCTGGAATTTTGCAACATTTAGCCCCAAACAGCAGCAGCACTGTCGACATTTTTTTGTGTATATTCTATATACATATTTGTATATATATTTACATCCAGAAATACATGTGGGCCGCAACAACACGAGTCATTAAAATGATTCACTCAACTGTATTCGGGTGTCTATTGTGGATGTGCCACGTTTTCTTTTTCTACATTTCTATACCATGCAATCATAGAGTGAAATGGTATATTAATATCGCTAAAATGTTTATAGAAGATAACAGATATTAGCATGACCATGATTTAAGCATCTGAATCTGCTAGATCTTCTACATAAAACACTAAACTTTAGGAAAAATAGTTAAAAAATTTTAATGTTGGTCTCATGAAATATGTACCAAAATATAGTTAGTTCTACATTTTTGTCAAGTAACCTTTAGTTATTGAAAGAAACTACTGTTTTTCTCGCTTTAAATTTTAAGTATAATTTTAATTTTGAAAATTACTATTATTATTAAGAAAATCGTTAGGTAGCAGACCGAATTTGAGCCTACAGTTCCTGCCGACACAAGACAGTGTGGCCGAGCGGTCTAAGGCGCTGGTTTTAAGCACCAATCCGAAAGGGCGTGGGTTCGAATCCCACCGCTGTCAAGTGTTTTTTTTTTTTTGCTTAAATAAAAAAAAAGTATGTATATAAAAGAAAGTAGAATCAAACTATTTTAGATCAAGGAGATGAGAGATAGAAGGAATAGCAATCAATTTTAGTGAGCAGATCATGATAGTTGTATATTTTTTTTCTACATGGTATACCAAATTCGATGCGGCGACTGATTTTCTTATTTTATTATTGTTGAATGCACTGCAGAACAATACTTCAATGTTTCGATTAATGGGTAAATTTTATGCATTGTTGCTATTTACATTGAACTTATATACACATACATGAATATATCAATTTACATGCTTTCTATTCTTGTTCAAATGTGTTTGTCAATTGAGAACTAACTTTAAAGGTTTCCAATTTTATTTATTATTTATCATTAGTGCAATTGAACTAAACTAAACAAAACATGAGGCATTAAATTACCATGTAAATTAAAACCAAAGCATGTTAGAATTGTAGTTTTGTTTTTCTATGTGAAAAATGTGTTACTTTGTTTAAGCGGAAATTTCAAATCCGATACTTATTAAACATTATTATCATATTTTACATACATATTTTAGAAAAATGTATGTAGGTATAGTAAATAATACATGATCATTAAATTTTAACCAAATCAATTTTTATCGTTTTCGTTTATATGTACATACATGTCCGAAATCAAGTACACACACTTAAATAGATATAAATAATTAATTGAAAATAAAACGTATAAACATATGTTTTTTCTTTGCAAAATTAATTGACATATTTCATGCATATGCAGAGATTTTCAATTCGTTTAAATCTCTACACACGCACGCACAAAAATACACATACACACTTACATAAATATATACATAAATTTGATTTATGTGTACCTTCTATATATATTATACACATATATGTACATGCTCTTGTTTGTCTTTATGTACATTTTAAATTAAAGTAGTTGATTAATAAACACATATACATACATGTATGTACATATATAAGGAGAGAACGTACAGGCAAGTGGGACATGGACCTCAATATGCATAATGGCATTTCATATTTTGGCAAAATTCACGTATTATTTTAGACACCGAAGTCAATAACACCTAACTTTTAACAATGAAATTTAAATATCATAAAACTAAAACTTGTCACGAACTAAAAAAAAAGTTCATTTTCGTTAAAACTTTAAAAGAAATGTAAAATATCGATAAATTGCAATTTGAATAGTTGGCATTTGCTTCTATTATTTCTTATGTTAAGGTAAATTAATGACAAA
The DNA here is from genome assembly GCA_018150345.1 of Drosophila equinoxialis. Lineage (NCBI taxonomy): Eukaryota > Metazoa > Arthropoda > Insecta > Diptera > Drosophilidae > Drosophila > Drosophila equinoxialis. The sequence goes on along the minus strand of JAECWI010000442.1, from coordinate 237,994 downwards.
TTGTTGAAATATTCAAAATAGATTTAATTAGTGAGCTTCCAAAATATGAATTATTGTCTAAAAGGTCAGCAGTCTTATGTTAAGTGACCACTATATAAGGACTCTTTATGGAGCTTATTATACCCTTATTTTAATCAATTTATACAAATGGCCAAAAATCATAGACGTAGTGTTATTATTTACATATGTCAAAAATGGCGTGAAATATATAATTCCCACTCTGTCGCAATTTTCAAATATGTAGTTTATAAATTTTTTAGTGAAACCAAAAATAACATTTATAGGCTAATTATGGCCAAACAATCAAACATGCACTCTCTTTCTCACACTCACCACAAACTCCTCTCGCCCACTTTGGGTCATAACTTTGTGACCGAATTGCTTGCGGGCTATTAAATGAAAACTGTATGGCAACCATTTTATTCATAACTGTTGAATTCAATGCCTCAATTTATATGCAATGCAGGAGAGAGAGAGACTGTGTGAATTGTGTGTGTGTTACGCATTGTCTACTCTTAGGCTGTACATGCTCAATGTTTATTGCACATATAAATATATTTAGTGCCACAGCTAAAGCACTTTATGACTACGTTTCGTCTCTGTCATTCACATTAGGTTAATATACCAACAAAACGTGTCACCTTGCTCCTGTTTAATCTAACTGCCTTTCTCTCTTTCACTCCCTTTTCATCTGTGATGAAGCATTTATCTCGTAAAGTTTTATACGATCTTTAAAATCACATAAAAAGTGTTAATATTCTTACTTAAGTTGAGTCTCTCAATCACATAGAAATATGTATGTCCGAATCATTGCATCGATATTTCATGTGTCCGAAGTCTAGACTCTAGACCATTAAGCATTAATAATTTTCAGATTCCTTGAGTAAACAAGTCTTCCCAGTTTCGGGAGTTCCCACAGAATCTTACCCCCAAAATTAATGAGTTACCTTAACTCACCACAAATAGAATTCGTAAGTCTCGAATATTTTTACGCCTTTTGTGAGCTGTTTCACTTCTTTCAGTTGTAATTCCCAACTACTTTAAGTCCATTTGGATATTGTAACTCTGCAATCTTCTGAAAGTCCTATTAAGTTCTTGATTGAAACACAAACACCTCTAAAACCTTGATGAGTAAATTCCAATTCGCTGATACTAAAATGTCAAAAATTTGCTAAAAGTCATTTGCTATTCATCTCATTCAAATTCAATTATTTTTCGTTTTCATTTTTACGTTTTTATTTTTACTGTAGGTCTTAATATTTAATTAGCAATTTGATATCACTTAATTGAATGTAGTAAATTATATTAAAACTATGTGCAGAAAATTGCATTTAAAACAGATGGTTCTAATGGCATCCACACTCCTTGGCCACTGCCTTTTGGTATTTTGTTAAATCGAATATATCCTCGTTTATGTGCCTGAGAATTGTGATGGATCCCAATACAGTTGGCACACAACATGGCTTGGGCAAATGTGGCTGCTTCAAGTGCATTAATGTCTGAACAATCGCATGATTTGTGGCATTCATTTTGTTCCCAAGGGGAAAATTGCAACCGCCGCCACAGAAATAAGCCTCAAACTTGTTTGGTGCTATAACATCGTTATGCAAATGCAATTGCTTGAAATCGACAGTGAAATTGAGGCGTTCGCACGAATGTGGCGGCTTAAAGGCAGGCGGCGGTGGTAAGCGCATTGGGGCGCCGACCTTGCGTTTCTGCAATTCTCGCTTAAAGCGCAACTTTTGTATCTTCACCAGAAGCTCGGGGCCACTGAAATAGCCAACTATGAAGGGTTCCAGATTGGAGCGACTGCCCTGGGGCGGAACTAATCCGGCACCCAAGGCACTTAATTGGGAATCGCCAATTGAGATGCGCAGCTCATGGCGTTGCTGAATACTCTTGTTGAGCAACCATGCGCGTAGAGTTTGTGTGAAATTGAACTCCAACCAGCCCTTAAATTGGGCAGTAGTATTCACTGAATGTAGAATACGATAAGGTGCATCTTGACTTCTGTATAGCCTTCTATAGATAGACACTGTGAGGTTATTACTTCGCTCTTCCGAACTCGGCTCTTTATAGATTCGCAAAATGGCATGTATCAACGACAATTCCATGGGCACATCGTTTGTATTGAAAGTTACATCTAAATCCAATTCATTACTTAGATCTTGCTTTCGGCGGCTGGAGAAAGTCAAAATGCTATTACAACTGGCGATTTCCTGACGATCTTCCTCCGATATCAAGATATCATCATCCAGTGAACGCTTGTGACGCTGATGTAAAACTTCTTGTGGTTCCTGATCCTCGTTGATTTCATTGTACACTTCCAAAAGAAACTTTGATGCAGAATTATAAATATTCGGAACTGCTTGACGCCTTGGCCGATCACTCAAATCCAATAGATCAATCATTTCCAATTGTTGGCTTAGTGGACGCTCTTCAAAGACTGGAGTGTTCATATGTGGATTCGTGCTTATATAGGTTGTCCCACTGACAAATGTGGCTAACAATATTCGTAAAATGAGAACAAACATATTGTAATGTTTTCTGCTCAAAGCGCTATATTGAACTAAGTTTTATACGCGAAAACATATAGTTATTTAGGAAGACAGGTAAAAAATTGACAAGACAAATTTACTACCTAACGGGGTTGACAAAACCCTTTGGCAACGAATTGGATTAGGTAGAGTATCTCAGATCTCTAGATTAGAGACAAGCAGGTGGCATTTATTTTAAATGGATTCCATACCTGTGAAAAAGTCTTCTACCTACGGCTCCATCTCTATTATAAAGATTTAAACTAATAAGGACACAAGTGTTAATGGAAGGGTGAAAAATAATAATAATCTAAGAAAAGTTGTCAACTATGGTCAACTGTTAGGTGTCAGTTGTTCAATATCTTATTGTAAGCCAATACTGATAAATTGGCTATAGTCCTAAAATTTGTAGAAAGTGTCTTCGTTATAGCTGTTTGTGTCTTCTATCTCAAATACAAATTTGTACTTATGAATTTCTTGATGTCTCTTGTTTTGCAGGCTTCTTGCAAATCGAAAACAGCCGCGAAGAGGATCAAGGCAAATACGAATGTGTAGCTGAAAATTCGGTGGGCACTGAACATTCAAAGGCAACAAATTTATATGTTAAAGTACGTCGTGTACCCCCAACATTCTCCCGTCCACCAGAGCCCATCAATGAGGTAATGTTGGGATCAAGTCTAAATCTATCCTGCATTGCTGTTGGCTCTCCCATGCCGCATGTGAAATGGATGAAGGGTAAGTTCATATTCGAATTTAATTAGAAATCAAACATAAACTTTAATAACTCTTATTACTTTAGGTGCCCACGATCTTACACCGGAGAATGATATACCAATTGGACGAAATGTTTTGCAGTTGAATAATATTCAAGAGAGCGCCAATTACACATGTATAGCCGCCTCTTCGTTGGGCCAAATCGAAGCGGTGTCGGTGGTGAAAGTGCAATGTATGTATTAAGTGAACACTGTGATGCAAATCGTGAAGCTAATCTGCCATTTCTTTAATCAAAGCTCTACCCACGGCTCCCACCGATGTGCAAATCTCTGAGGTGACCGCCACTTCGGTGCGTCTGGAGTGGTCCTATAAGGGTCCCGAGGATTTGCAATATTATGTGATCCAATATAAACCGAAGAATGCTAATCAGGCCTTTAGCGAAATAAGTGGCATCATTACCATGTACTATGTGGTCCGTGCTCTGAGTCCCTATACCGAATATGAATTCTATGTGATAGCTGTGAATAATATTGGACGTGGGCCACCATCGGCTCCAGCGACGTGTACCACCGGTGAGACAAGTAAGTATGAGAATCAGACGAATTCAGCCAAAAAAAAACAATTTAACTAACTGTCTCTCCGTTATGTTCCTTTCCCCCTTTCTACACATGCTGCACTCAAAAGGATTTTTAACCAATTTTATTGCTATTTAGACTCTTCTTTTCTTTCGTTTCGTGTTGGTTTTTTTTTTCTTACCACTTATGTTAACGCGTTGGTACTAACCCTTTTTCGTAATGTCTTTTCTCTTTTTGTACAAATGCTTTTCTGAACATTTAGGCGATTTCTCATTTGGTGGCACAAGTAAGTATCCTAAGCAAACAAAATTTTATGTTTTGCCAAAAACAAAAAAACCCACCAAAAATATATGTGCATACCTCTATATATTTATATAAAAGACTGAAAAAAAAGATTGCTAAAACAATTTCAATAACAATTGTTGAGAAGCATAGAGAAAAAATTTTTAAACCAGATAGAATCAAAGGTAAATGCAATCTTATGAAAGTAGCCAAAAAGAAGGGAAAATAAAAAAGGAAAAAAATTTTGCAAACGCAGCTGTGCCCGACAGAGACAGGGGGCGGATTTAGGTAATTATTCCATAACACAATTAGTTCCAAATTACAATGTATTTAGGATGGGAAGATATTACTTTAACTTGGAGTTTTGTTTTGATCTCCTAAAAAAGCTAATTGGCAACAGTCTAATCAGTTTAATCATCTTCTAAAAGAAGACTTTAGTCAATTAAATTCCTTTTCAAATTTTTGATTCATGTTAATGCAAACCTGAACTCAAATCATTTAATAGTTATGACCTGTCATAACCAGCATCTAGTATATTAATTACGTAATTTTATTGGATTAGTTTGTTGCTGTCATATTTTTAGTATTCTGAAATTATTTAGAGCCCATGAGATTACATTGTACATTGGGTTTTCTTGGGTTCTTTTAACCTCCATCAAAAGGTAATCTCAACTTAGCGACTAATTATTATTTGAATAATTGGCTTTGTCATCATACATAGACAGATTTTTCTAAATTTCAAATATGATTTATGGTCAAAACTGAGAGTTTTCAAATTCATCATGCCATTTCCAAGTTGTTGCCAATTGCATTCATTTTTAATTTCGATTATTAGTTGACCAAGCTAGATCTGCTTAACGTTTTGAAGTTATTTGCTTTGCTTAGTGACATTATGGCCTATCTAGATTGTGTACAAAAGCAGTGGAAAATGATAATCAAATATTTGTTTCAAATATCCAAACCTGTGCATATTTGTGATCCTAGATCCGCCACTGTAAATGTGTCGAACATATGTATCTGTGTGTGCGTGTATGTTTGCATGTGTGTGTATAGAGACAGCCGACTCACGTATTTCTCCTGGCTCTTCCTCTGCGACCTGACTAGGCGGCAATGCATAAAGTTTGCATTGTTATGCGTTCGTTTGAATGCGCATCAACATCTCTGTATTTGTGTGCGTATATGCTATTGTATGTATGTATGTGTGTATGTTTCTATGTGAAATGCTGTTTTAGTCCTGGCAATTGCGCGTAAGCGTACGTTTGTCTGCTGCTGCCTCTGTCTACTTTCCTTCCTTTCCTTTCTATTTTTTTTGGCATTGTTGGTTTTTTTTATGTTTTTGAGCCACGTCGTATAAAAAGTTGAAAACTTTTATTGCTGCAATTATGCTTATCGCTTGCCCAATATCGTTTCGAAATATTATTTCGATAGGAACTTTTATAGTTCAGCTGTTGGGCAGCATTTGAAAAAAAGGCAGACAGACAGACAAACAGGGAGAGAAAGAAAACCATGCAAACGGTAAGCATCAGCAGGTCGACGCATTGCTTAACACGTGTCACTAGTGAAGGGCTTTCTTCTTCTCCTTGGCAGCAGGTGAACAGGTAGCAGCTGAAATAAAAGAGTGGCTAATCTTGTGTAATATGAAAAGTACCTGAAATGGCGAACGGGGAGTGAAGATGCACAAGTCTTATTCGATTAAGTTAAAATCTTTAAAATAATAATAATTAAACTCAATCAAATGTTTATCATGGCACAGCTTTTACTTAACACTTAATTGATGAAATTGAAATTATCACATGTGTATACAACGCTAATTAGAGTAGATAGAACTTAAATGCTAATTTATCGCAAACAAATAAATGGATTGAATAATTTAACCGTTTGTAATAATTCCTGCTTCGGTTTAGTAACCACATCTTTGTATTTTGAGCCTGTTTGGCTTGACAGAGTTTAAAAAGTTTTATTAAACTTAAAAGTAATTCACAATTTTATACATTTTTTTCATAAAATTTAGGATGAGCTTAAAATACTTTAACACACTATTCATGGAACTTCAATTTAATGAAAGTTTGATTCAGGATATTCGCCTTAAAACCAATTGCATCCTTAGTAATTAAAGGTATAATTATTATTAGGCAACAGAATGCTGATATGCTTCATCGAAGCCAATCCAATTTTCTAATACACACAGGCATAAATACAATATTAGGATTCCACCTTTAAAATGGTTTATTCTCTCGTGCTCTTTAACAGCTTCTTTCGTCGTGTAATAGGTCATAGTTATGACCTGCACATGTTCCAACAGAGCCAGAGACAGAGGCCATCCATGTCTGCTGCTGTTAAGGAGGTAAAAGGTAGAGATTCTGTCTAAAGTTGAGCCTCCTGCTGAGGCCTCTGAATTTAGTGCTGTATAAGGAGCAGTCATGTGCAAGTGCATGAGTGTGTGTATGTGTCTGAGCATGCAAGGGATACATATTAATGGAGCGTATCCGTATGTAATGTATATGCTCTTAAATGCAGCTTACGTGATGCTACCCACACTTTGGATAGATGAATCCAAGTAGCAAGCAAGCCAAACCTATTGCAATTTTTGAGTCGGTGTGGATGGTGTGTATCTGTGTGTATGTGTGTGTGCATGCAAATCTTAGGCAATAACCAGGGAATGGCAATGGCTCCTTCTCTTCCGATACGGATCGACTAAAGGAGCTCCCAGGGAGCACTTGTGTAACAGATGAGATGACTACGATATAAATTGTGGGTAAAACTGCTGTGTAGATATTGCAGTAAAATTGTGAGAATTGGAATTTATTGATTGACCATTAACCAATTGAGTAGGCAATTTCATCCATAGAGGCTAAACTGTATGCGGGTGGGTGGGGGTGCATGGAAAAGGGCAGTTGGCAAAAATTCAAAGATGGCAAGAGAAATTTAGGCATATATTCCCACTAATTAGCAGTCAGCAGATGCTGCCTCATTCTGATTTCTATGCCGTTGCCAATACGGATGTGAATATGTATATGTGTGTGTATGGGTTTGCGTGTGTGTGTTGGCTGATGCAGTTGTTCGACCATTTGACGCCTACAAAATTAACATGCATTGGCTGCAATGCTCTCACGGCATTGTTTTGTTGTTGTGGCGCAACAAAAATCAGTTTATAAATGCAAAATTCGCACTATGATGGCCTCGAGCCATCAACAACACGCAATTTTGTGGGGCAACAAAATTTTCAACATGAAATACCCATTCCAAACGACAAAACAACAAAAACAATAAAACATCAGCTCATTGGCATAAAATTGTGATGGATGGGATTTCTGTTTGTTTTTCGCAAAAACATTTCATCGAAATACAACTAGTGTGGGTAGCTCTCTATCTCTCTGTGTGCAACCTAATGCCGTCCTAATGCCTCATTTTCTATGAATTGAATGCCCCTCCTCACCTTCTTCTTTGAGGCCAACAAAATGCCAAAAAATGTATACATGAATTTAAAGTAAACCGATCGGTTCTTACTTTTTGCTGCAGTCAAAACTTAAAGAAATTGTCAACTGCTTCACATTTAACAAAGATGTTGGAAAAAAACAAAGGTCTTGCAGTCCTAGCACTCTTTGACCCCTAAGAAATTCTGCTCATCTTCCAACTGTTTTAATCAAATATGTAACAGTGCGTGTTAAAGGATTTCGAAAAATATATTAATTTTTATCTTCTAAAAGCCCCCTGTCTTAAATTAAAAAATTTGAGTATACATTTCTATAATAATTTTAAAGGCTATTAGGCACAGAAATGTTTAATGTATCCTCCTTTTCATACATTTTTAACAAATATTAAAAGTCTAATTGTAAGGCTTTTGACTAATATTATACCTATAACATATCTGAATTTCACAAATATTCGAATCATTCTTTATGCCCATTTACTGAAAATTATTTGTCATCAATGCTAATGTTTTTTCTCTCTTTCTTATTTTCATTCTCGTTCTGTTGCCTACGTCCGACAGAAATGGAAAGTGCACCACGTAATGTCCAAGTGCGCACGTTAAGCTCATCGACTATGGTTATTACTTGGGAACCACCGGAGACGCCCAATGGACAAGTGACCGTAAGTACCTGGCCATTGAAGCTGATGCTGCTGCATGCATATTAAACGTTGGAATCTCCTTTCCTCTCTGTGGCATGGCCAACACTTTGTCACATTGGAAAAAGCAAAGGGAAATTGGCCAAAAGTGGCGCTAGGCCTTCTATAGACGACACAACACACACGAAGAACGAAAGAGAAGGATAGTTAAAAAGAGCGTTTAAATGCAAATTTGCGTATGAAATCAATGCTGCAGCAGCAATATGAGCAAGTCTAAGCCACAATTGTTGTGGTCTTGAGAGTGAACTGTTGAAACTTGCACAATCCAACCACAAATGCCAAAATGATAAAGTTTGCAAATCCGGAATACCACAGGGCAATACATTTATCGAAAGCAAACGAAAGATTCTTTATGGTTAGCAAAAAGAGTCAAACAGAAATAATGAGAGAGAGTGGAAGAAGAGAGACCATAATAGAGAGATTAAATTGCATCGCTCGAAACTTTCAATAAATTTTCTTTTCATTTTCGTAATAGGGCTACAAGGTGTACTACACGACCAATTCAAATCAGCCGGAAGCCTCATGGAATTCACAAATGGTTGACAATAGTGAATTGACAACGGTATCGGAGCTAACACCGCATGCCATTTATACGGTTCGTGTACAGGCTTATACCTCAATGGGAGCTGGTCCTATGTCCACGCCGGTTCAAGTGAAGGCTCAGCAAGGTAAGTTTAGTAAAATTGATTGCCCAATCAGCTTCAATTAGGCACGCACACACATGGACACACATACGGACAGACAGAATACATTTTGAAATTTGAAATGCATTCGGACTAACGAAACATTTTGCAATTTAATTGCTCAACTCAATCGACCCACATAGATCACACCAATTATTTAATTATAATACAAAATGTCAAGCGAAACGTGTGTTCAGCCAATAAAATATTTATATCCAAGTATTTGTAACTGTCGTGTTTGTGTGTGTGTGTGTGTGTGTGTGTGTGTGTTTGTGTGCATGTAACAAAATATTCATTAACTTTGACTCTTGTAAGCAATTGCATTTTGTTAGACTTGGGGCGTGACCGGTTTGGGTTCAGGTTATGTGGTCTGTTTTTACTCTGGTCTCATCTGCAATGACTTGAAGGCTTTTGCCAAAGACAGTCCTGTCGTCTTATAGGCTTAAGTTCTTGACCTGCCCGCAAATTTATTGTAAATACATAAATAACTTTGTAAATTTACCTACATAGATGCATGTACATATGTAGGTCGCAAATTGTCTATAAAACCACTTCAAAGACGCTGAAGGAGAAGGCGATTGAGGAGAAAATCAATGTTTCCACATTTACTTGTCAATCGTTTATTACATACATTTTCTTGGCTGTCCATCTATGGATTCTAAGTAAAACATTTAGAATTTAGCACTTTTATTGAGCAGTATTTTCTTCCCTTTATCTTGCGCATTTGAATTTCTCTTTTAGTCTGCGCTCCTTTTGTGTTTACTTTCGTTTTATAGGCCATATGTTGTCCTCTTTATTCGTTTTCTATCTCTGTCTTTTGCTTTTTGCAATGTTCGTTATAAATCTGTTCCACTTGTTTGGCTGTTTTTTCTCTATTTCGCTATTCATTTTCTATACTTTCTATTCTCTCTACGCATAGGCTTTATCTTTTCTGTTCCCTTATTGTTTTCAAAATGTTAAGTATAGTCTTGGTCTTAAGATCTTCATTTTTATAAACTTTTCATGTAAACTAAAAGCAATGAAAAGGACAATATTATTTTTAATAGTCGAATATGTACATATATGTCGATTGGGGCAAATATATGCATTTGGTAGGTATAAAAATAGAGGCTTTAAATTGAAATGACGACAACAATGAGAAACCAATCGCCCACTCCTTTTCATGTTGAAAATGATTTCAAAAACTGATAACTAACCAAATGAAAAACCTATGGAACACAAAAAAAAAAAAAGAAAATTGAAATCTATTTTCCATTGGTTTGCCAAAATGTAGAACAGTTGACTTTTATGTTCTTGTTGTTTTGGTCTCGCCCTCACGATGATGACGATGATGTTGTTGATGATGGCATCGGCATCCATAGAGCATTTCAATCAATTTCATGCGATTTCCTATCCATTTGTTTACCAAAAATTTTTGCATATTGATGCGTCTAGTGTGCGTCTGTCATCCCCAATGATAAAATGATAATAATGAATAGGATGGGATGAAGGAGATGAATGACGGGGTGGCATCATCATATAAATATAAATGCCACATTGATTTGTTTGTATTTTATTTAATTTCCGTAATTTCCGTTTCATTATTACGAAACCAAAAACCAAATGGAATACCATCAATGCGCCAATACCTAAAAACCATACGAAACCAAACCAATGCCTCCTTCCATACGAAAAACGCACAGGTGTGCCATCACAACCGAGCAATTTCCGGGCCACTGATATCGGCGAGACCGCAGTCACATTGCAATGGTCAAAGCCCACGCATTCCAGTGAGAATATCGTTCACTATGAACTCTATTGGAATGACACATATGCCAATCAGGCACATCATAAGTAAGTATTGACCAAAAGTAATAAACATTTATAAGGATATTTATTTTAATTCAATTTCCTAATCCCCACCACTCAAAATCTCACTTCTCTAGGCGCATTTCGAACTCGGAATCCTATACGCTTGATGGTCTATATCCCGATACCTTGTACTATATATGGCTAGCGGCAAGATCTCAACGTGGTGAAGGCGCTACTACACCGCCGATTCCTGTACGCACCAAACAATATGGTAAGTTGATCAATGATTTATTGAATTTCCCGATATATAATAACATCTATAGGTTAAGTCGAGACGTAGTAATTGATATCACAATTTCATAGGCTTAAGTACCAATATAATTTTGTGATACAGCGAATTTTCATATTTAATTATATATATATACATATATTATACATAACTATGAATATTATATATATAAAAAATATTTACATAATCAACAAATGTCCATATAAATGTAGTTGAAAAGTATATAAGAGACTGTGTGTGTGTATGTGAGTGTGTATGAGTATGATTGTGTTCGAAAGGATAAAATAATCCTTGCGTTAAGCTTACGTGGAAACAGGTAAAAGATCCGAATGAATGATATGTTTTGGTATGTGATGATTATGTGACCTTTGCACTTTTCCCTCTTTATCAATTTTATATTTCATTTATGAATCTATTTAAATATCTACCTATATATATATATTTATACATATATGCATATATAAACTGTACGATTTGTAATTGTTTCGATTACCTGCAAGCATATAATTAAGTTTTTTAGTAAATTATTTATATACTAAACATTATACATTACATAGGCATTACTATACTTAATACATAAAACACTTACAGAGCATTTAATTAGTACATAAATATACATAAATACCTACATACATATATAAGATAAAACGCACATAGAACACCTCCTATATACATATACAAACTATATACTATACTAAAGAAATAACCATTGCCATATAAATATAAATGGTTTATCAACTGATCAGAGAAAGTTATACCAATTGGGAAATAAGTTATGCGAGATATATAATAACAAAGTAAAAGATTAAATCTTTTTTACAAATCTACTTATACTTTAATTCCGTTGATAATTGATTTAATATCAATTTAAGTTTAAATCACTTAAAGACAAGACAAAGTACATAAAACATTTAAAATGTTAAGAAAAAAATCGTTAATCATTTGTGACATGCATAAAGTAAAGAAAATATGTCTGAAATTTCTCAATTCACATTGAGGATTTAAATAAATAAATATCATAACTATAAATCTAATTTGAACAAGGGATTCCTATATGACCCAAATTTTTTTCAAGTCATTCTAGAAACATTCTATAAACTATCACTATCAAGTCCATTTATCAATTCCTTTTTAATTTCTGTGAAGTTGCTAACGACAGAGTCAAAAATCAATTTCTATTACATAAATTAACAATTGAAATCAAATTTAATGAATAATGTTTGAAAGTTTGAAAGGCACACATTTTAAAAACCTCATTTAGTAGAACGAATTATTACCTCAATAGTAATTTATTTGAAAGTTAATGTAACGCTAAGCTACTTATTTAATTGTTGGGACTACGCAGTAATCTAATTATCTTTTATCAAAACTTAAAGAAAAAAGTCTTTAAACGTTTTTTCCCCAGGTCATTAAAAATGTGCTGCATTGAAAATAGTTAAAGTGTTAGGATCATTTCTAAAGTGACATCAAAATTTATGTAATTACGTATCATGTTATTCCAATTGTCAATTGTATAAGTACTCTCTGATCTGTTGATGAACTAATCCACTTAAAATAGCAAGAAACCCAGTACAAAATAAAACCAATACCACACCACTCCATGCCAACCAATTCAGTTAAGCAGAACAACACCGAAACAGACAACATTAGCAACATGAGTATCAAATGGCATTTAATTTATATTCAAATTGCTTTCAATTATATGCACAAAATTCTTTGTATACAATAATGCATGATATGTTATGCACGATTTATCATTATAGTCTCTTAGTTTAGTATTAGTTTTGCTGAATGTGAAAATTATCATGTGAATTGTAAGCAGCTCTTTAACTCTATCTATCTATATATGTTTGTATCTCACAATTTTGCACCAACTTGCACCGACCGAAAAGGCAACCGCAAAAACCAAAATTCCCAGGCGACAAACCAATCTCTGTTGTCTTCCTGTTTCTAAGTCTCTATTTATATCTCTTTACGTAGCTAAATCTATCCTTTTTACACACTCTTACTTCATGTGTGGGTGTGTGTTTGTGTGTATGTGCATCTTCTATGCATTTTCTCGGTTTATTATCAATGTCTAGAAAATTGATTTTGTAGACAAAATGCCGGAAGTGAAAAGTGCATAATATAACACTTTTGGTTTCCATATAACCACACATGTACATACATACATATATGTATATACCAAATGTATGTATAGACAACCCCAAACTCCTCACATTTATATTATAATTTGAGGCATAATTAAAGTTTTAAGTGATTCCACTCTTGACAATTATTGTTTTGTGGCTTAATAGCATGAAGTCTTAGACGAAGTGATGATATACTTCTCTCTTCTTCAATGCAAACTGCATTTTGTGTGAATGTGGAATGTCTTAAATTGAATGAAATTTTATTTATCTGCATGCAAAATGCCAGTGATTCATTTGAGAAAGCACTTTGAAAATAAAATATATAAACATATTTAGTTAGATTTTGCATTTGAAATTATAAGAAAGTTTTTTATTGTTTATATACATACATACTACCACATGGTTTATGCAAATAAATGTTTATAACATAATTAATGTAGTGTATATTATAAATATTTATACATATTTTTTACCTTCTTTATATGCATTATTTTCTCTATATCAAAGCATGTTAATTTTCATATTTTATATTTTTATATATTAGCATAAATAAGTATGATTTGAATAAATTTATATTTCACTCTCCTGATAGTCTAGCTCCAAAACGAAATATATTTTCAGCTCAAAAACTCGTTACCAAAAAATATGCACAATTCAAATAAAATTAAAAATAACAAGAACATCAAAAAACTATGAATCATAAAAGCAAAACATTATTTGCATAAACCATTGGATATATTTTATAACTAAATATTCAATATACCTATATATATATCTATGTCTTGATATTCAGTTGTTTTTTTTTTTTGATTTACAAATTTTGACAATATATTTTTATTTTCTTTCTCCATTTCGTTTCATGTTTTGTTTTATTTCCTTTTTGGTTGGGTTTTCAACAATTTTTCATTTCATTTGGTTTACCTGTAACGCTATTATGATGATGATAATGATGATGATGATGACACTGTCTCTCTCAATCTCTTAACCAAAAATGAAAAAATTTTATACGGCTTTTGCACATGAAACAAACAAACAAAAAAAAACAAATCGAAATGCACACATCCAAATACCGTTCCGTTCCCATCTATATTATGTAATTAGTACCAGGTGCACCGCCACGTAATATCACCGCTGTAGCGACCAGCTCGACAATGATCGCCCTTAGCTGGCTGCCACCGCCAATTGAGCGTTCAAATGGACGCATCATATACTATAAGGTCTTCTGCGTTGAGGTGGGCCGCGAAGATGATGAGGCAACCACTTTGACATTGAACATGACCAGCATTGTCCTCGATGAACTGAAACGTTGGACTGAGTATAAAATCTGGGTGTTGGCCGGCACCAAAGTGGGCGATGGTCCGCGCTCACATCCCATCATATTACGCACTCAAGAGGATGGTATGTATTCTAAATCTCACAAACAAGAAATTTAACCCCTAAACGTAAGTTCTTAACTAAATGGTATCCCCTTATCTTAATTTGTAACTTAATTTTATTATTTCAATTTTATTAAGTTTATACCAAACAATTATATTTTTGTTGAAATCACTTATCAGATTTTTTAAGTTTATATCCTTCATCCAAAAAAAAAAAATGTTCTCATACTCTCATAAGTAATATCAAACAAAACTAATCGATAAATTTTGTACAATTTTTGAATTTTGATAATGATAGCAGCTGGCTGGAACTCAAAATGCCGCACAATGGAGAATTTCCTTTTCTTTTGTGTTTATGTTTTTTTTTTGTTAGTTTTTGCAAATCCGGTTCTATGTATTTGCCAAAGGTCATTTATATAGCAAAACGACTGGCCGTAAATATTCGATATCCCTATTTATACATATATCATATATACATACATATCATTGTATATTAAAGCTGTTGCAATTCTTTTTGAAACACAGCTACATATATCTTTTGTTTAACTATTATGTAGTGATGATCCTTTTTAATTATGATTTTTGTGATTCCAATACCCAATCAAAAGTGTTTGAACTCTAAGGGGGATTAAAGAGTTGTGGTTTCTAAAGAGTTTTCTCCGTACAGCAATAGTCAGTCGATAAATAAGTCAGATTATTTCCAAAAATACGATAACCTGTTATATTTTCTAAATCTTCGTTAGCAGTTTTGAAAATGCATTGAAATAAATATTTTGTTCTGGGACATCGTCAACCAGATTGCATATGCTCTTTATTTTTTCTGATTAGTGATGGTTTATTTCCGATACCTAACAGATAAATCGATAAAAAAAAATAAAAGCTCTACCGATAATTAAATGCTGTGATAGCTCGGCACCAGCTTTTCACTCAACTTGTTTGTTAATATTACTCTGAATTGTAGTAATCTGGCTTATTAACTATAGAAGGATGAGTTTTGAACATTTAATCAATCATCTGCATCGCATAAAATCAAGCATACACTTAAGAATTAATAAAGTTAATAGATTAACTTAACTTATTAACTTATTAACTGAATTGAATGATAAATACATTTGTTTAATGTCAAATACAATTTGTAAGGGTATAAAAACTACGGCTTTGTTCGTAGTTAGTCTGTTCCTCTATTTACATTTAATTTACATCCAAGTTGACATTTCTAGTTTCAATTTAAGCTTATTTTGATTTGATTTTGATTTATTTTCAATCAAATTTGATTTCAATTGAACAAAATTTTTCAAAAATTCACAATTGGTACTGGTAAAATTGCATATTTTTTGGCGCAATTTTTGACTACTACTACTACTACTATCACTCTACTACTTTTTGCACTTGTTATCTATTACAAAACAAACAATCTATTAATAACATAAAAAAAAAAAACAACAAAAAATCCAAATACCTTTTTAGCAGAACTTCTATATTGTGTACTCTGTATATGCAAGACAAAATATATATATCTTTTTACTTGTCTCGACAATAACAAAAGCAATGCAACAAAACTTAAAAAATCAAACAACTTTTTCAACAAATTTGAAATTTGAAATCGTTATAAATACTTTTTTGATAATAATGCATCAATTTTTGTGGTAATTTGTATAGCACCAAAAATCGAAATTGACATAAACTCTATGTATATTTTTCTTATTTTTGTAAGAGCACCAAACAAAAATTCAAATTCATCAACACACTCACATATATATATATATATATATATATTAATAAATACTAAATACACAAACTCTAAACAAATAGAAAAATCTATAATTTGTGCGTTTTTCTGTTATTTTTTTTTAAATGACATTAAATATTTAATTGATTTATTTACATAATTAAATTTATGCAATTATAAATGCAAACAAAACACCAGGCATCTAAACAAAAGATACTTGCGAGGGTTGTTCAACGTGTATTAGAATTTTTTAATAGTTTAATATTTTGTAAAATAATTACCAGTTTATTTTCAAATCTCTTAAAACGTTTAGTTATATAAAAAAGGCTCTTAATATCAGAAACTGAATCGTAAATTTAACAAAAAATTAGATTTATCCTGAAAAAATAGTTTCTTATACTATGGCAAATTCTTCAAGACTCTAAAAAGAAATTAAAGAGAAGTATTTCCTACAACCTTTTCTCATGAACGAAAATTTCTTTATTTTCTCACAAAAATTAGGATTCGAAATCCATAAAAGTCAAATTTCTATTTTGTTACAAATTTTCTACTCTATTCAGTCCAAAAGTGTCAACGAGGTATTCGTCTGTAAATAAATAGACGTAAGTCACAAAGATGGCAAATTCGCATGTTATTAGAAGTGATTTTTTACCTTAAAAGACTAAAAACCGAGCCAGGATTCTATTTACAATAAAAAGACAATACAAGTTAGATTAGAGATTTGTTGAATAGCCCTCGGAATAATTTAGCATCCTTTTGTCGTAGCAGAGAAATTTGTTTAAATTTTTTATTTATACCTCTCATTTTTCCTTTTATTTTTTCTTTGTTTGTTGTTTTGTTTACCTTTAGCAAATAATGCAAAAATGTTTCTGGTCTATTTATTTATAATTTTATTTATGACAATTCACGTGAAAACACACAGACGCACATACAACTCGTACACAAATGTAATATTTACACGTATGCCTACAAATATAATAACATTTGCACAAGCTCGGTGTAATACAAGAATTTTTTGAACCCACTCTCTATCTCTATCTCACTGACACTATCTATCTATCTCTTTTACTGCATCGATTTTTGGGTTTTTGTCATTTTGGGCAAATGCAACACTTTTTTTGCGTATGTTTGTGAGTGTGTATATATTTTTCCCCCTCATTGTTTTTTGTTCATTGCTATGCAAATAATGCACAATGCAAAAATCCTTAAATTGATTTCTGCACACAATTATTAACATTTTTTTTGGTTTTACCTTTAGTTTTTGAATATCCTTAAATTGTATAGTATTTAATTTTTTATTATTTGTTGACACATTTCATTAAGTTTTATTTGCAATCACCCGCATGTTTGCACAGTTAACACATTTGTCCCTTTGCAATTCGAATTATTTCAAATACTTTTCACATTTTTACATTCAAAATTAATTCATATCGAAGGTATTCCAAAAGTATTTTATTTATTTAGATTTGTCAATCAATTTTCGCCAAAACATATATTGTGAAAAGTAATATTTTGATAGAGAAGATTTTTGAAATGTGGAAGATTATTTACTCCAGCAGTTAGCAGATTGAAAGAAATGAAATAAATTCCGATGGAAACATTTTGGAAATGTTGATATTTGTCCAAAATTAACAGATAAAATAAATCTTTGAAAGCAAAGATTATTAGATCAGGGATCAACGATTGTATTGAAATTTTGACTTGTCTTTTCAAAAATACTCATTATAAAAAATGCCCATTATACTTTCTATGTCTTCATATCCCAGATCCTTTAGCAAAATATACATTTGCTATAGTTTAGAGAGTTAAGTATTCTTATGCATTATCGCATAATTTTTATGGAAAGAAATGTAAAGAATTAAGGCTACTCAATAGCGACTAATTGCTTTTAACTAAAGCTGCTTGTAATTACTTTTATGGCATTGATATCTGCTTATAACTAGTTGATTTAAACTTCATTATATCAGAAAAGTTACAGTTACAGATACACAAAGTTAAATTTGCTTTCCATCAATTTGGAAATAATTTAACCCAAGGCAAACAGGAATTTTGGGATGTAAAGGAAATTTTCCTTTAAAAACCAATAGGCAGTTAAAAAATGTTTAAAGCGTTTCTAGGAAAAACAATTTTTGGCGCATAAGTTTTCAGTTACAAGACATTTCAAAAGTTCATTAATGTAGCATACTTTTTGAGGCTAATTATCACATTTCGCCTTACCAGAAGGAAAACCACAAAATATAAAATAGTAAATATTGAAGTACATTATATTCCTTGTTTTATTTATTTTCCACATTTGGCCCTCACTCTCTGCCGCCCTCTCTCACCTTCTTAGTAACTTAACACTTAACTGACCACTCCAACTGCTTGTTTAGCTGTTGAATTGCTTGTTCAAAACACAAAAAAATAAATAAAATTTTATACAAGAAAAAACAAAAAAAAAGAATTTAAACTATTTTCATTATAAAGTACGTACTACAATTTGATTTTGTTTGCTGTATTGTATTTTATTTTATTTTTTTATATCATTGTTCTGGTTTGTTTACTGTTCGTTTCAACAATCTTCAACACCAGCAAAGTGGTGGCAGGAGTGAAGAATTCACTTAATTTAAACGTCTAAGCACCGTAAATTAAATGTACTTTATTGTTAAGCACCATTTAGAATACACACAACAACAGATATCTATAGTGTAACGTACATAGCTCTTACTTATTCACTCACTCCCTCACTCGAATCACCCACTCACTTAGTCACTCTATCTATCACTCTAGTTAGCACTAAGTTAAAGTTTAAGCACCATAAGAGCACTGATTAAGCCAGCACCTGAGCACATGCGAATGACAGTGAGTTTCAGTCAAAATACGAAATTGTTGAGTAGAAACTAAAATGGATGGGGCTAGCCAAAAAAAAACCCCACACAGAGCTCTGTGTATAGAGCTAAGTGTACACTAATTTATTTAATTCTACTCTTAAGCTAGTTGCCACTCACTGCACCCAAGTATGAATGTGCACATATATACTCTTACCGCACTCTCTGTCGCTCGTCGGTCTCATTTTGATTCTTTTCCACAATTGATAGCCCCGCGGCAAGTAGCATTAAAGGGTCAGCACATAAGTATGCTATGGTTTTTATTTCGTATGTTTCCAACGTATTTCGTTATGATGTGATGCGCTTGTTAGCTGCCACACAAGCACAAATGCAAATGCATTGCACCTATCTAAAGCTGGGCACTTGCTTTTCTCTCTGTCTCCTTTTTTTTTGCTTCTTTATTTTGTATTCTGTAAATTTCGTAAAGCAAGCAGAGCAGAGCTTCTGCTTCTCTTTTGTGCTTCCAGACAGATAGACGCACACACATCAGCACACTTACACACGTCCTGTTCACGTAGAAACCCAAAAAAAAAAAAAAACTGAAGAAAAATACAAAAAGGATATAAAAATGAGCACCTCGAGCATTGGTAGCTTAGCACGCGCTCCTTGCTTCGTTTCGTCCCATTCAGCACACACACAAACAAAAAAAAAAAAAAAAAAAGAAAAACAACAAAACAAAAAAAGCACAAAAAAAAAGAGAAAATAAAGAACACTTCCAACGGTAGCATTTTAATTATTTTATATTTTTAGTATGTGGGAGTGCAGCACTGTGTGTATTTCTATGAGTGTGTGTGTGTGTGTGGGGTGGATGTGTGCGAGAGTGACTGTGAATGCCTGCGAAATGACAAAAATGTTCAGAGACCAGTTGCAGCAGCATCCGAAGCTCTCTATGCATAGAGTTGACCCCTCTATACTGCAGTGTTGCCTAGAACACTAATGAAGCATAATTTAACATTTGTATCCCCGTCAGTTGCAACTGAATAATTTGTATTATGCATATTATTTAACAAATTTTTAATGAAGTCGCATACCGAAGCTGAAGAGATAGCAAAACATAAAACAAAAAACTTCTACCATAATACATTTGAATGGTGGGTGAATAAAAAACAAATTATAAAACATAAAATATAGATAAGTATACTAAAGAACTGTGCTCAACATCTTTAAAAAGAAAAAGTCTTTAACTATTTCATTTTCGGAGTTTTTAAACGAAAAATTAAATATTAAATACATAAACTTAATATAAATTTATAGAAATAAATGAATATATTTTACTTGCGCATTAACCTAGGGCAAACTATTCAAAAAAATCCAGAAAAGTTAATAACCAAAACCAAAACAAATATTTCTTATTGAAGTATATAAAGTGGCGGACTCTCAGGGCGGAAATGAGGTATATTTTCTATCTGCAATGCAATATTTTTGCTCTGAGACTGCTAAATTTTTAATTTCGGCTAAATCGCCGTAGATGTCACCCCCAAACATTATATACAAAATTAAGCAGTTTTGGGAAACAAAATATCCTATTTGAGAAAGAATATTAATCTAATTTTCTAACCACATCATCACAATTCGCATCTTAAATTGGCCTAGAAACTTGAAAACGTTTTAACGTTTAAGCCTTAAAATTGGATTTATCACACTTTGTGATATTTACCAAAATTTTTTGCTTTTGTGTTTTGACACTTTTAAAGATAACATCATTTAATAGTAGTTCTAATATTACCCTGAATGTGACAAATTTAACTGTCCTACTGTGCGAATACGTATTTTGTCGACCAAATTATAAGAAGCAAATGCCAAATGTCGTCTAAGCAAAAGAGACCGGCAATTAATGCATGAGATATATCTCGATGTCTCACAGTTTTTTTTGCACCTTTTTCGCCATTTTATTAAAAGATTTTGAAAAAAATTTGTCCATCCGAATTGGGGGGATGTTGAAAAAAATCTGACCAATTTCATAATACCCTCCGCAAGGGTATAAAAAGAGTTGTAATATAAAAAAAGTTTGTAAGGAATCTAAATACAATAACCAAAAATTTACCATAAAAATAATTTTCCTAAATTACGATTTTTCTTAAAGTTATGAAAATCTGAATTAAAGCTAATAAAGCACCATTAAGAGGACAACAAAATAATTTCAACATAAAATTAAAATTCCTTTAACGTATCATAGAAATAATAATCAATAAGTATTAAACTTTTCAAAATTAAGTAACTTACTTTAAGCTTTTATATTAGGTACTAAGTATCATCTTATCGAAATCTGGCGCTCTGTCATCCTACAAAATACCACATCATTAAAGATAAGATTGAGCAATTCCTCCGAGAATTTCATTTTTTGTAGAGTATTCAAATCGGGTGTGCCAACAAATATGTACAATTTTTTGTATCGTGTAACCAATTTTTGCAATTGTTTCTATTTCTATATTTTCGTTATGTCGTGTAATTGTTTAAAGATCTCTTCCCCATCTATAGCCCACATATCCCAACCTCTCCATCTCTTACTCCCAACTGTTTCACCCGTAATGAACAAAATGCACCAACAAATTGTATAATGTAAACTAAATGAATCCTATATATATCTTATATCTTTTTTCATATACTATATAACATAAAAACCAATATCTTTGCTTGGCCACTCGCACCTTGCACCTACAAAATACTTGCTCTCTGTTTCGTGCACACATCTTTTTTGAATGCAAAATCGAAATGGATTAAAAAAAAAAAAAAAAACAATATAACAAAATAACTAACTTTGACAAAACTTTTTTAATGTGAATAACAAAAAAAAAAAAAAAAACAAAACAATTTATGCGAAATTTGATTTTTGAACGCAACTTTATAAATGGATGGTGGTTATTTTTCAAAATACAATACAAAACTAAACCAAAAAAAAAAAAAACATTTTTTAACTATTTAGAGAAAAAGAGTGAGTATTCTTTTAATGGTTGACCAAAATAATGTTTAAGAATGCAAAAGAAAAATAAAAACCAATTAGCAACTATATACATATATATATTTACTAAATATTTATATATTCATATACAAATTTTGAAATTTTTTCTTTTTCGTTTGATTTTGGTCCAGAAATGTTGACCGAAATAATTTTCCAAAAACGTTTTTTAAAAGAAACTGAAATCTATTTTTTTTTTTTTTTTGACATGTTTCTCTATTTCGAAAAAAAAAAAAATAAAACATTACCAAGAAAGTCAGCAAGGATTTTTGAAGCTCTAGCGTATATATACATAAAACTATATACATCTACTATATATATATATATTTTTGATTTCTACTATATGTTTTTTGCACACAAACCCGTAAAAACTTTTTTGAATGCTTACATGTTTGTTTTTGCCAAATGATTAAAAATTAACAAAACAAAACAAAAAAATGACATGAAACTGAAAATGTTTCAAAACAAAAAAGATAATGGTCAACCTCAGTTTGACTTTTGTTCGATTTTTGTGTACATTTTTGAAATCTATTCTATAAGTAATATTATAATCTTATATTTAGCAAGGTATCCAAAAACTGCACCTCTTCTTATTCACTTTTTTGAGCACCTAATTAATTATTTTTACACATACTAATTAATAACTACTATCTAGCACCTAAGCACCACTACTTGGTTTCCTATTACCAAAGTATTATATTAATATATGATTTTCAAACTGTTCTCTGTCTGTGGTGTGGTGACTTTTGACAATGGCAATAAGTTCTTCTTCTACATCAATGATTTTAGAATATCTCCCATCTAGGATCTAACTTAGTTTCTATGGCTTAGAGTTAAGTAAGTTAGTTATACATACATATATATTTTCTAGAGCTAATTTAAGTTAACAAGCTAAGCAATGTTTGTACGTACATTTTGACTGTTACATATCTTGATCACATTTTGTTATGCCTTATACTAATCTATTGCAAATTCTACGTCATCGTCTATATAGTGCCTGGCGATCCACAGGAGGTTAAAGCAACTCCTTTGAATTCCACATCGATACATGTGAGCTGGAAACCGCCACTAGAAAAGGACCGAAATGGCATTATACGTGGCTATCACATACATGCCCAGGAGATGCGTGATGAGGTAAGAAGCATTCAGTAAAGTGAAGATCGACAAATTTTGGTCTGATTTAGTCATGGCTTAGATAAACTAAAGTTAAAGTCATTCCGTAACCCTCAAGAGAAAACGGACAAAATGTTTACAATGTGTCTCAAAGCTATATTTCTCTACTTGTCATATCTTTTTTTTGAGAATCTGAACTCAACTTAACTAATCGTTTAGTCAAACAACTTCCTATTTTTCGAATATTTTTATGAAATTTTCAAAGTTTTTAAGATCAAAATCTCTTCATTATATGTTTACAAGTTTTAAAACATAAGAGGCAAATTTAAGAGATGCAAATTTTAAAAACTTAGACAAAAAGAGCCAAGACTAAAGATGAGAATTTTTAAAAAAATGAATGACAAATGCAAATGAATTATTCTTGCTCTTGTAATTAATAAAAACAATTCTTTGATTTTCTATAGGGCAAGGGCTTTCTCAATGAGCCATTGAAATTCGATGTGGTGGACACACTGGAATTTAATGTGACTGGACTTCAACCTGACACGAAATACTCGATTCAAGTGGCTGCTCTGACACGAAAGGGTGATGGCGATCGCAGTGCGGCTATCATTGTCAAGACTCCAGGAGGTGTACCCGTTCGACCGACTGTCAGTCTTAAGATAATGGAACGTGATCCTATTGTGTCAATCGAACTGGAATGGGAACGTCCTGCCCAGACTTATGGTGAGCTGCGTGGCTATCGTTTACGTTGGGGTGTCAAGGATCAGGCACTGAAAGAAGAGATGCTACCAGGACCTCAGATGACCAAGAAACGTTTTAATGATCTGGAACGTGGTGTGGAGTATGAATTTCGTGTGGCCGGAAGCAATCACATTGGCATAGGCCAAGAGACAGTGAAGATGTTCCAGACACCTGAGGGCACACCAAGTGGTCCACCTGCCAATATCACTGTACGCTTCCAGACACCCGACGTGGTGTGTGTTACCTGGGATCCACCGACGAGGGAGCATCGTAATGGCATAATAACACGATACGATGTGGTGTTCCATAAGAAAATCGATCACGGCTTGGGCTCCGAGAGAAATATGACATTGCGAAAGGCGGTTTTTACAAATCTAGAGGAGAATACCGAGTATATCTTTAAGGTGCGAGCCTATACCAAGCAGGGAGCAGGTCCATTTAGTGATAAATTACCTGTGGAAACGGAACGCGATATGGGCAGAGCTCCAATGTCGGTCCAAGCGGTGGCCACATCCGAACAGACAGCGGAAATCTGGTGGGAACCTGTTCCCAGTCGGGGCAAATTGTTGGGCTATAAAATCTTCTATACAATGACAGCTGTCGAGGATCTCGATGACTGGCAAACCAAGACAGTGGGCCTAACAGAGTCGGCCGATTTGGTGAATCTGGAAAAGTTTGCCCAATATGCTGTGGCCATAGCGGCTAGATTCAAAAATGGTCTCGGTCGTCTCAGCGAGAAGGTTACAGTTCGCATTAAACCCGAGGATGTTCCTCTGAATTTGCGTGCCCATGATGTGAGTACCCATTCGATGACACTCAGTTGGTCGCCACCCATACGCTTGAATCCTGTCAACTATAAGATCAGTTTCGATGCCATGAAAGTCTTTGTGGACTCGCAAGGATTCTCCCAAACGCAAACGGTTCAAAAGAGAGAAATAATACTAAAGCATTATGTAAAGACGCATACCATAAATGAGTTGAGTCCGTTTACCACATACAATGTGAATGTTAGTGCCATACCCTCGGACTATTCCTATCGCCCGCCTACCAAAATCACCGTGACCACCCAAATGGCTGCCCCACAGCCCATGGTTAAACCAGATTTCTATGGTGTGGTGAATGGTGAGGAGATTCTGGTTATATTACCTCAGGCCTCGGAAGAATATGGTCCGATTTCGCATTACTATTTGGTTGTGGTGCCAGAGGATAAATCAAATTTGCACAAGAATCCCGATCAATTTCTAACCGATGACCTGTTGCCAGGACGCAATAAACCCGAACGGCCTAATGCTCCATATATTGCTGCCAAGTTTCCACAGCGTTCAATACCATTTACATTCCATTTGGGTTCTGGTGATGATTATCATAATTTTACGAATCGCAAATTGGAGCGAGAGAAACGTTACAGGATATTTGTACGAGCTGTGGTGGACACACCGCAGAAGCATTTGTATACCTCCAGTCCGTTCTCGGAGTTCTTGTCGCTGGATATGCGAGAGGCACCACCTGGTGAACGACCACATCGTCCCGATCCCAATTGGCCTTCAGAGCCTGAAGTTTCGGTCAATAAGAACAAGGAGCAACCGGAAATCCTTTGGGTTATTCTGCCTCTAATGGTGTCCACCTTCATTGTGTCGACGGCTTTGATTGTCTTTTGCGTGGTGAAAAGGCGTCGCCAACCCTGCAAAACTCCCGATCAGGCGGCAGTGACCCGTCCTTTAATGGCTGCCGATTTGGGTGCCGGACCCACACCAAGTGATCCTGTGGATATGCGACGTTTGAATTTCCAAACACCAGGCATGATCTCCCATCCACCGATACCCATTTCGGAATTTTCCAATCACATTGAACGTCTCAAGTCCAATGACAATCAGAAATTCTCACAAGAATATGAGAGCATTGAGCCGGGCCAGCAATTCACGTGGGATAACTCCAACTTGGAGCATAATAAGTCAAAGAATCGCTATGCTAATGTCACGGCATATGATCACTCGCGTGTCCAGTTGCCAGCAGCCCCGGAAGGAACACCCGGTTCGGATTACATTAATGCCAACTACTGTGATGGCTATCGCAAGCATAATGCTTATGTGGCCACCCAAGGACCATTGCAAGAGACTTTTGCAGACTTCTGGCGCATGTGCTGGGAATTGAAGACAGCGACTATTGTGATGATGACGCGTCTGGAGGAGCGTACACGCATCAAATGTGATCAATATTGGCCATCGCGTGGCACTGAGACCTATGGACAAATATTTGTGACCATCACCGAGACCCAGGAGCTGGCCACCTATAGCATACGGACGTTCCAACTTTGCCGTCAAGGATTCAATGATAGGCGTGAGATCAAACAATTGCAATTTACAGCCTGGCCAGATCATGGAGTACCTGATCATCCAGCACCGTTCCTGCAATTCTTGCGTCGTTGTCGTGCCCTAACTCCACCTGAATCCGGACCCGTTATTGTGCACTGCTCAGCCGGAGTGGGACGTACTGGTTGCTATATAGTCATTGATTCGATGTTGGAGCGCATGAAGCACGAGAAGATTATCGATATCTATGGCCATGTTACCTGTCTACGTGCCCAACGCAACTATATGGTTCAGACCGAAGATCAATATATCTTTATACACGATGCCATATTGGAGGCCATCATTTGTGGCCAGACCGAAGTGCCGGCCCGTAATCTTCATTCGCATCTACAGAAACTACTCACCACCGAACCGGGCGAAAGTATTTCCGGCATGGAAGTGGAATTCAAAAAGTTGTCCAACGTCAAAATGGATTCATCGAAATTTGTCACCGCCAATTTGGCATGCAATAAACATAAGAATCGTTTGGTACATATTCTTCCATATGAATCGAGTCGCGTCTATTTGACACCCATCCATGGCATTGAGGGCAGCGACTATGTGAATGCCAGTTTCATTGATGGCTATCGTTATCGTTCGGCCTACATTGCGGCCCAGGGACCAGTACAGGATACAGCCGAGGACTTTTGGCGCATGCTCTGGGAACATAATTCCACTATTGTAGTCATGTTGACCAAACTAAAGGAAATGGGCAGAGTAAGTGTTGACGACGTATACATTAAATTTAAAGATTGACTTATTTTACTGTCTTGCAGGAGAAATGCTTTCAGTATTGGCCTCACGAACGCTCTGTGCGCTATCAGTATTATGTTGTCGATCCCATTGCCGAATACAATATGCCTCAGTATAAGCTAAGGGAATTTAAGGTGAGTTTAAAGTTAATAAAGAATAAAATTTTATTTGAAGTAGGCAACTTTAGCTCAAACCTTTTGTTTGTCGATGCTTTAAAACACTTTCCTTCTTGATCCCTTTTTGGAAAATCTCTTTAGTCTTAAAGGTTTATTTTAGCATTATCCATTATTCGTTTAGTGCCTTTTAGAACTGATATACCTATGGACTGTCTCTTTGTCAAATGGAACACGCCTGTTTTTTAAATACCCATACAACGCCTTTGAGTGATCTCGAACTTCAGTAAGATCGTTTGGACCGGCCTCTTTTGGTGGAAGAATGGTCCTTTCAAGTTTTTCAAATGATGACTTTATTACAGCATCTTAAAGTTAGACAAATTACACAAGAGAATCAATTTCTTTCCATAAATTTTGTCCTAGTTTGTCTTTTTGTTAAAAAGCATAAAATTCACTTTCGATAATGAGATTTCAAAGATCGGTAATATTATATACATACATTCTAATCAACTAAATATGACTACAATCGTAAAAAATTACATACACTCCGGTTATTTCATTATTGAACTACACTAAATGCAAGCATCTGGTGAACATGTATATATTCACTTTTTTTTTTGTAAGCGGATTTGTTGCACTTTCTGATTTTAAGTAGACAAATTTTCCATCTAATTTATTTAATGTTTCTTTCATTCAGGTAACCGATGCTCGCGATGGCTCCTCCCGCACTGTACGGCAATTCCAGTTCATTGATTGGCCCGAACAGGGTGTACCCAAATCTGGTGAGGGCTTTATCGATTTCATTGGCCAAGTGCACAAGACGAAAGAGCAATTTGGCCAAGATGGACCCATTACAGTTCACTGCTCTGCGGGCGTGGGGCGCTCCGGTGTCTTTATTACCCTCAGCATTGTGCTCGAGCGCATGCAATATGAGGGAGTACTCGATGTATTCCAAACTGTACGCATCTTACGCTCCCAACGTCCGGCCATGGTGCAAACTGAGGTGAGTTTTAATGTAAAAACAAACTTGGAGAATAAATTTGTAATCATCTTTTTTCTTCTCTTTACAGGATCAATATCATTTTTGTTATCGCGCTGCTTTGGAGTATTTGGGCTCATTCGATAACTATGCAAATTAAAAGGGGGAAACCTTTTATTCTTTTCCTTTTGTTTTTGAAAAGGCGGAGCAAAAATCTTGTCGAACGATATAAACGATTTTCTTTGATTTTAAACTCTACGCATAATACAAGCATTTACCATATACAAAAAAAAAAAAGCAAAACAAAAAAAAGAATATGGAGAATATATCTTATCTTTAAAGTATTATAGCCAGCTACTGCCCACAAAACAAAACAAAAGAAATACATACACAGACAAAATTACTTAATCTACTAAATCGCTATAAAATATATGTTTTCTTAGTTATTAAGTGCACCCCGAGACACGCCCACTTATGAGATGCTGCTTAATTTTATCTTTACTCCCGAAACAAAAATTTCCACTCGCAATTCAATTTCTTTTTCATTTTGTATGCATTTTTCTTTTGATAATTGTGAACTAAAAAAGACTGTTACACATTTAATTATCAGTAATTTATAGATATATGCATATACATATATATATTTATATATATATATATATATGTATATGTGTATATTAAAGTTTTTGCTCTAACCTAATCAAAGTAGTCAATCAGCAATGTTGTTTTTTGTGGTTGGCAGCTAACCACATTGGAAACCTATACATATTTGAACTAAGGACTTGGTAGTTATTAAATCTAATGAATCTCGGATTACACACAAAAAGAATTATATGTGTATGTATATGTATGATGGAATGTATGTATGTGTGTGTATACAACAAACACAATCAATCAAATATTTCTATGTTAATACATGTTTTTTATACCTAGGTTCTATGAGATACATAAATAAGATAAATCCATATATACATTAATATACCCGTGCAATTAGTCAGAGAAAACATGAAATGAAATGATGAAAATGCTCATCCAATTGCGGCAGTGTCGTAGTTATAATACCCTTGGCTATATCTATGAAAATATTTCGTAATTTTGAATTTTGAATATGAAGAAAACTCTTATGTTAGATCATGGTCAAGGGCCAAGGGTCTTGCGTATTTTAATTGAGCAGCTAGTACTTAGATTTAGTTATGCATTTTGTGTTTTTTTTCTGATTTTAAGCTATTGAATTTGTGCTGAAAAAATTTTTCCAAAAATTGATCTTAATTACGAAAATTATGATTGTAATTGTTGTCACATCAATTGTATCAATGTATGTGTAAGTCTAAAGCTATACGATCTTAAAAATATTTTACTTTCAAATTCCCTTCAGACATTCCTGTATATACCACAAAAAAAAAAAAAAAAATAATATTCCCCCTTATGCGGTTATATAAATTTTAGACGATTAAAGGTAAAAGGCAGCAACCAGCATTGTCCTAGATAATAGCCAACTAGCAACAATATAATAACAAAAAAAAAAAATGAAATAATGACAATTTGTAGATATATATTGTAGCATTATATACATAGAAACAACTTATGCATAAAAGATAAATTCAAAAAATTAGTGGCATATAAACAAAAAATAAAGAAAAATATTACTAATAGTGTATATAACTGATTAAGTTGTTAGATGTGGATCGGCCTGGTATTTATACAAAACAAAAGACGTTAGCAAAGCAAAACACTTTATTATTAGCTGAAAAAATTACACACTAAAACACAACCACACACACACACACACACACCACACTGACCCACATCAATTTACACATGTTAAGCAACAATATTATATATATATACAAGGAAAATAAGAAAATGCAGATTATTTGTTATAAAAAAAAAAAAAGAAACAACTTTAGCACGTTCACATAATTGGATGAATATTGCCAGCATGAAACAAAAAATGAGACAAATTAACAGACAGATTAACTATAGCATTAGCAAAACATAAAATAAATATATATATAAATAAATATATATAGAAAAATAGATGTCTAGTTAAATGATAACCCAGCAAATAATATTTAGCCTAACTATTAAAAGAAAATGAACTTTATATTGTATATTACACACACAATTTGTCGGCTTATACAATTTTCTGTTATTGAAACACACAACAAAACTAAAGAGAAACCGAAACATAAAACATGAATATATAAGGCAGTAAAAATCCGTTTATGTGTTTTATCAATTTAGTCGAAATGAAACAATTTTAAAGCATACAACATGAAGATAACGAAAAACAAAATCCGATTTCAAATGTACTAATCGAACAATGAAATGAGCGTATTCCATATAAATGTATAAGCAAAAATGAATCCATATTACGTTAAAACAGATATATATATATATATATGATTTTCAGCAAAACAAAAAAGAAAGGTAATAAAAGTATTGGCAACAAAGAATGCCAACAAATAAAATATAAAAAAGAAACACTATTGACTTTTATTTTAATCAAATTATTCAAGTTGACAACAAAAATTATCCTTCAAATTGACAATGTGATTACAATATTCTGAAAGCGACGAAAAACGATGACAAAAATCCTTTTTAAAATATTATCATTGGAAAACGGAGAGGGTATCCTGCTGGCGGCAAGGATAACCAGACGCAGGTTTGTCTTAAAAATAAATTTAGTCTTACAATTAGATTCTTCATAGATATCATTCCGGTCCCGACCTTACTCATGCATTAAGGTTTCCTTTTACCATATATATAAATATATAGAAAGGTACAAAAAATCATAAAACTATAATTGTAGGCGGCACCAGAATTATGGCTAATCTGGGTCGATTGCATTTTGTTTCTTTGAAATCGGTTAAGAATTATGGACTGATCCGCATTTTTGAAGTTTGCCTCACAAAAATTTAGACATTCTCAATCAGTGGCGGACTCTGAATTTCTATCCGATTTGGAGTTTTGTGTGTGTGTGTGGGGGGGAATGTACCATATTTCACCCTCCGTAGATCCGCTACTGTTCTCAATACTCCAAAGAATAATTTTATTTAAAAAAAAAACATATTGTCCAGAAACATATATATATTCCATATTGATATGGTGAGAGAGGTAGGAGCGATAAGACGCACTCTTTTGCAATCTCTTTATAAATTCTCTTGAAATAATAAACAAATGATAATTTAAATTTGGATTCTCTCTGAACGCGTTGGGTTCTCAATTTTATTTGCCAACCATTAACCGAATAACCCTCGAATAGCTGAGAGAGAATTGGCCAATACTGATTCAGTTCCACGCGCTTCTCCAAGACGAACATAGCTAAATCGGAATGGTGTACATCTGCTGAACATATACCTGACTGATAAACACTTGAAAGTATTAACGCAGATGACTCATTGTTGTGATTGTGATAATTCTTAAAATTGTGCATAATTCTAAAAAGTAAAAAGGGATTTAAGGAAAAGTATCAAAATGAATGGAAACTTAATCGAACTTAATTACACTTGCTTTGCCGAAATGTTTAGACAACTTAAAATGATGTGTGATATCGAAAATGAAGATTGCACTGTGCTATCCATTAAGTATTCGAAACTGATAACATTTGTGCAGTCATTTGATTACATTAGCAATATGTTTAGTCATTGGGATCCAATGCTATATTTAAACCTTCACATTATCAACAACGCGGATTTTTTTGAAATGGTTATAAATTTTGATCAAATTTACGATGGATTGAAGGGGTTTACGTCGAAGCAACAAAATGAATATTTCAAAATACTCATTCAAAATATAAATGAAAGAACACAGTTGACACACGTTTCTATAATCTACACAAAATGTGCAAAGATAAATCATTTGGACTTTTTCGATGGGATTATGAATGCACTTCAAAAGAAAGGCTCCTTGATAAATTTGAAAATAGAACTAGAAGGTAAGATTTAACTCAATTATTTAGGTAAAATCTAATTGACTATTTGAACTACAGGTTATACAATACCAGATTTATCACAATTCCACAAACTTGAGACACTGAATTTGAATGGCAGAATAGATGTGAGCGAATTAGTCGAGTGTTGCATATCCAATCCAAACTTGAACACACTTTCTATCAAGAGTAATGAGACCGCTGGCAGATTGTCTGACATTGCTATAATTGGCGGTAGCTTACAATATTTAAATGTATTCAATTTGTTTATGACATCTGGAACTGATGCTGCAAAATATGCACCTTTGGCAAAACTACCAAGGCTAGGCAAGCTGACCATATCTGGAGAACATGAAATCGGTTCTCTAACTCCACTTTTTGAGCGGTTAGCTGCGAAACAACTACGCATTCTTATCATAGAAGATGCCCATATGAATGATGAAGAGAGCTATGCTATCTCCCAGATAATATCATTACAAGAATTGAAATGTGGATTCATCGAAACGAAAAGCATTGGACATTTGTCGCACTCACGTGAACTTACAGAACTAATAATAAAATCCGAATTTCAAGGTGGTCAAACGATAGAAGAGTTGGTTAAAATTTTAAATGCAATGAAAGACCATTCTTTATCAATATATTGGGACGAATTCAGCATTATTTTCAAACCCTATACTTTGGAAATTTACTTCAGACACTTAATAGCTGATATTTCTGAGTATGCTGCCCTCTCCAAAGTCACGGATGTGCATAATCTATATGTTCATACACTAAAGGATATAACTGGATCACTGAATCTATTGAAAGGATATGCAAGCAAAATGCCGCAGACTCTCCAGCGCTTGGAACTTGTAAATAGGTCATCCGATACGGTGTATTTGATGGAAGATGGTATTGCATTGGAACCCAACGAGATTTTGCATATTTCTGCTATTAAATCTCTTACAACCATTGAATGCAAAGTTTCTGATTTGAGTAATATTTACGTTTTGGGGGAATTGCCGCAGCTTCAGAAACTGATCATTAAATTCCCCTCCGTTAGGGCAGAAACAAATAAACATGAAAGTGAAGCATTAAAAAAGCTTTTCACATATATAGCATCAAATTCATGTTCAGCTTTAACATTTCTTGATCTACCACCTGTTATATCACTTGATTTGTCTTTAACTTCTGAATTGAGTAAAATTAAATCCTTAAAAAAGCTTGAAATGCAGTTTCTCTGATGATGAAAGCATTAAATGTCTCGATAAATTTACCGAACTTGAAGATTTGGAAATTAGGTCATATCATAACATTGATAGTTTATCGGAGGTGGTTTTAAAAATGGACCCCTCTTCCATCATCAGGATTAGAGTCGAGAAGGATCTTTATAGGTCCGATCGATTCACTTATGATAGCCACAGCAAAGAGCTTTGCATACGGCAGAAAAAGTTGGGAGCACTGCACTCGTTACTTGAAATTCTTTCCGTAAAAGATTTGCCAAATTTCCAAATATTGCATATTACAGAAGTTTCAATCAATTATGAAGATAGTCTTCTTATAAGCCAAATAAAAACATTAGAACAACTCATTTGCCAATTCTCTGATCCCAGAAGTTTTGAAGTTGTAACACCACAGATAAGATTTAAGAAAATACAAGTACACGAAAACATGAAATTTCCCAAAGAGGCACTTAATTTGTTAACATATTCCAAAGGAGATGTTGTTATTGAGAATGAACCTCATTCAATAAAATATTATAAAAAAGAAAACAAGTTAATTTTAATAAAAGAGCCGTCTACAAAAAGGCATCTTGATATGGGTGATTATGCTTGCCTAGGGAAATTGGAAAACTTGCAAATATTGCACATAATGGCTAAACATGAAAAGGGTACGTTAAAAGAGCTTTTCTCTAACTTGGCTATAAGCTCAAGTCTTACACACTTGACTATTGACGATGCTATAAACTCTGATGAACTGTTGGAAATCTCAAAAATTACATCGCTTAAAAAACTTATATGTGCCTTTTCCGATTCGCATAAGATCGACACTCTGGGCCAATTGAAGGAACTTCAGGAATTTACTATTACAGTAGATAAACATGGAAAATTAAAGGAACTTTTTAAAAAAATCTCTTCGCAATCGCCATCATGTCTTCAAACATTGATTATAGAGAGACCTCAAATTATTTTTGATGAGTTGAAGGCAATTGCCTCTATACGATCGTTAAAGAGACTTGAATGCGCTTTCACCATTCCAGTGGACGAGGATGTCCTTCCAAAGATGTCGCATCTAACAGAACTGTGCATAAGATCACACAGCGAGGGAAAACTTTATAAATTACTAAGAGTATATTTGACGACTTTAAGCATTTTGAAATGTTCGTTGGACAAAATGGATATTGCAGCATTGACAGAGCTTAAATCGTTACGCAAATTGCATTTAAATTTAACACACACAGATTGCATTGATCTTTTGTTTCCACTTAAGCAGCTGGAAGAACTTCGAATTGATCTTATTGGAACAAGAAAATTAATAAACATTCCAATTACCACAAAATATCCCCCAAATCTAAGCAAATTAGCCATCAGAAATTTAAAAATTAATTATCAACATTTTGAAAATATTTTACAACTTTCAACTCTTAAATCCTTGGAATGCGTGCTACTTATCAGTAAAAATGACAACTTTGGCAGGCTTGCGCAACTCGAAGAGTTAGTCATCGAACCCGAAGGACACACCCTCCATATACTCCTCAAGGCATTTGCCATGAAATATCCAACTACTCTTCGGCATTTAGTTATTGTGGGACAAGGCATCAGCCTGGAAAACATGTTGCGACTGTCACAATTCAGTTCATTAACCACATTGGATTGTTCAATTAACGGTCCAGAATGCTTCCAGCACTTATCAAAACTTAGTAATCTTAAAACATTAAAATTAAGACATTCATTCCCTTTCTTGAATGTTTCGAATGAGTTTTTGAATATGCTCATGAATTTGCCCAAACTTGAATCCATATATTTCAAAACCAGCGAAAAGGACAAAATGGAAGAAAAACTCTTACATAAAGCCTTGGAAATACTGAAAATCGTTAGAGATCCAATTCTTCAAAAACCATTGAAATTAAGTGCAAACTGGTATCTCGATACAAATTTGTTTCACGTAAGTCGTCAACTATTTTATGAATTCTTAATAAAAGTAAAAGTTGTGTACAAAAGGAAAACAATAGCAATTACAAATGCAGATTTTGTAAAATTTAAATTTATTTTCTACATTTTTAATAAATCTTAGAATATCCTGTTTAACATTCTTTAGATGCAAGAGATTCAAATAATTTAAAAAACAGTTTAAAATTTAAAAGAATGAAAGAAATTTAACTCTTTATACTTTTAGGTTCGAACTTTACACGTTTTAGAACCATAACCAAAGTATAAAATACTTTTATGAAGTGATTGGTTGGTCCCAATACAAACTTATATGAAAGGGCCTCCGGTTAGTACGATTTTCAGATATAACGACGAAAATCGTCGGTCCTTTGAGGGTCATTATGACAGGATTCTACTGTACATTAAAAAAGTACCTCATTAACATGTTGTAAAATGCTCTTAAATTGTACATATTACACCTATATTAATATATTTAACTTATAATATTTTAGTGAATGAAGTACTGTAAAGTGACCACACTTAAAATAATTTCAATAAACTTTTTCGAAATTCTGACGTGATGGACAAAGACTAAGTACAGGGCTTTAATCAGCACTTTCTAATTACTATTGGACACACATTGAACTTAAAACAACTTGTTAACTTGTTGTTGATTATACCTAAATGTATGTAGGTATAATCATAATAAATATACCTACATAAATATGTATAGGCATTTAAGTAATTTTTTGCAAACTTTACAAATTTTTTAAATTAGACTTATGATTATTCCATATATTTCTATCTTTTTTTAGAAAAGCATTTATTTAACACAAGTACAATTTTAGTCATTAGATTAGTATTTAAGCAAAATAAGATAAAAATAATTAATTTAAACGAAGAATTAAGGTAGATGAAATCCAACAAAACGAACAAACTCAAATTCGGTTGCAAATATTTTTAGATATGAACCTTTCCTCTCTTTTTGTTCTTTCGAAAAATATCCATTTTATTTTAATGAAAAGGCCTTTGATTTTTATATGCGAAAATGATCAAATAATTACCGATTAAGTTGGTGATGCTTAATAGATAGTTCATTGATTTTTTATGATATTTAATGAAAAAATTTAAACTATTCAAATTGTTTGTTTATTGTTTATACTCTACTACAATAACTGTTAGAAAGCCAAGTTTTTGGTTCGAAGTTACTTAAAATTTGAAATGAAAACATAATTTGCTTTATTTTTGTATTGAACGTTTTTCCCCACCAAATTAAGAGCCGACAATAAACTTAACCTTTCTAATCTAATAATTTTCATATTTTCAGATGGCACCCCATGACGAAAGATTTTTAAACATTTCTCTATACACACACATGCAATAAACACGTAAAATATTAAAATTTGATAGCTAAGCCTCGACGAAACTAACTTAAGCTTTAATAAAAACAAAACATTCAAATTATTACTCTTTATACTACAATTGTTTTTTCTTTTTGCATCATTCCCTAAGCAAAGCACGGCACGCATACACATACAGTTTGTGTAGCGCTGCGTCTGTGTGTGTGTGTGTATGCATGTGCTCTGTTGATTTGATAGTGACGTAGTAGGCAGTAGACGGACGGACGGACGGACAGACGGACATGGCTATATCGACTCAGATTCTCATGCTGATCAAGAATATATATACTTTATGGGGTCGGAAACGTCTCCTTCTGTGCGTTATAAACATCTGACATTGACAATCTGACCTCTGCAAGGGTATAAAAACTTATAATACTGAATTGGATTCAATCCATTTCATACCTTTCTATTATATATACCTACATAGTATGTAGTACATATGTACATACATATGTACATACATATATGTATCTATGTATGTTCATATGTACATACATACATATGAATGTGAGCCGAAGGGTTGACAAAAAATGCATGATTGATCTGATTGTGATTCATCTGCGTCTGAAATTCTTAGAATTGCTAAATGAGTAATTCAGGTATATATATTTGACTATTAAAAGAGAGACATACATATATGTAAATTTTTCGTTGGATTCTGCTTCCAAGTGAGCTTATAACTTTTTGGCACTTTATTTAAATAAACGAGAAATATGTATAAAGCTTTAAACGCTTTTGGACAGTCTTCAGTTGTCATTCGATTGCAACAGAGCGACAGCGGTTGATACTGAATATATATTTGTGTGAAGTGTGGTAAAATAGAAATGGACAAAATAAATGATTCATACTTTTCCAACATGAATTCCCAGTGTTTGGTTGGAATATTCGAGCAAATGAAAAGCATATGTGATAGAGACAATCCGGTTAATCAAGGCGATTTAATTAAGTATGCGAATCTAATTCGATTTGGAACGACATTTGAATTTGTTCGTAACCAGTTCTTTTATTGGAATAAAGATCTATATAAGAAACTTGGAATGGATGAATTCAATAGTCCAGATTTAACTATTGATTTTGAAGTGATTTTTCATGGTTTGCAAGGAGCCACACACCACGCCAAAGAAAACTTTCTCAAAATGGTCATCAATGACATAAATAATAATACAGAATTAGAAAAGGTTTCTATAAAATATACATCTGATATATATAATACAGAAGTTACGGAGTTTTTCGACGATATTATGCGTGCATTGAAAACCAAAACGCGTTTGAAATTTCTCAGTATTTATATGAAAAGTAAGTTTAAAAAGAATTTATTAAATCAAATTTGAATTTAATTGTAATTTTGAAACACAGAATATACTCTGCAAGATCTACCGCGATTTCATAATCTTGAGCTATTGGATTTAGATATCAAAATTGACGCCGATGAGCTGGTCAAGGTATGCGAAACCAATCAAAACTTAGAAAAACTTTCTGTCGGATGTAATGAAATGTTGGGCAAATTGTCCGACATTGTCGGACTTAACGGCAATAACCTACAATTTTTGACTGATTTGCATTTCACAATGAAATTTGATGCATCGGAATATAAACCCTTAGCAAATCTACCAATGCTTCAAACCTTGATTTTGGAGGGAAAACATAAAAACGGATCCCTTAAGCATCTTTTCAGTGGCTTGGCTAAAAAAGAGACATGCTTACTCCGTTTACTATTCCTTTGGGATACCGAACTGAATGATGAAGAGATCAAGTTAGTCTCCCAGATAAAGACTTTAAAGGAACTAAGCTGTGGTTTCATCGAACCGGAAAGTATTCGCCACCTGTCACAGTCAACGAAACTCACCTTTATAAATATAAGGTCAAAATATGAAGAGTGTAAGGAAAATGTCCCAATAATGTTATCTGAAATATGGAAGTTTTTCAAGACTATGCGACTATATTCAATAACAATAAGATTTCAAGAAGTAGACATTGAGTACGTGAAATTCGCAAACAAACTGAGTTGGATCGCATATGACGATGCATTATCTGAGTGCTTAGATCCATATACCTCAAACTCCAAACTTCCTGATGTAGAAGTTCTAAGTGTTTTAAATAGTCGACAAAGGATTAAAACAATCTTCAATTTGCTAAAGGCATATGCAGTCAAATGGCCACGAAGCTTAAAGCGTTTGCAACTCTTGCGTAATAATAAATTCCCTGAAATTGAAAATGAATTGACTCCAGAACAGATTGCAGCTTTGGTTTCTATAATGGGTAACAGAGAAATTTTCTCATCTTCTATAAATATGTCATACCGGGAAAATCAAATTTTAAAATATGATGTGTTATCAATTGATTTGCTTTAAATTTCGAAATCGATGAAAACGAAATGAAGTCATTGCCTTTGTAATGTAAAGCAAATGTATCAGAGTTGTGCCTTTAAGCATTACCATTACTTTTTCATTAGCATTGGAAAAGAAGCTGTTGCAGGCAGGGTCATTTTGATTGGTATGCCGATGACAAAGCCAAAGACAGAAGAAGAAGAACACAGAAGATAAAATAACAAGAAAATTGCCCACTGTAATGAAACAAGGAAAAGATGTTGCTGCTGAACAACAACAACTAGCTATCAACTTTGGAACGATTTATCTTAAATGTGCAATAAGAACAAGGGCAATGCTTCGATATACAGAGAACAGGACTAGCAAAGCTAGAGGAATTAACCATATACATAAGTATATCCGAACGGATCCCTGAGGCAACTTCGGCAACAACATGAAGGATGCAGGCCTGAATCATGCGCCTCATCTCGTTGATACATTCCTAGTATACCCCTATAAATTCGTTAACTGGTCTTGTAATAACCGAAAAAGAAACCTTAAAGCCAGGAGCGTAAAACAAAAAAAAAACGCTCCATTTGAATATATCACTACAATTTGTGAATGCTGGGTTTTAAATTAAGTCATTAATCACAATAGTAACTTAAAAATTTTTTAAATGCCAAAATATCAGTTATAAGTTTACTTTTCAAAATTAAAAAAGTATGAAAATCGGTCAAAAACAACCAAGGAGAAGTGTACTTAATTCTGATTTTATTAATATTTAACCAGAGGGCCGGGGCTAACTTCGACCGCGTCAAAGTTTGTATACCCTTGCAAGTTTTTATACCCTTGCAAAAAGGGTATATTAATTTTGGTCAGAAGTGTGCAACGCATAGAACGAAGCATCTCAGACCATATAAAGTATATATATTCTTGATCAGCACGACGAGACGAGTTCAAATAGCCATGTCCGTCCGTCCGTCCGTCCGTCCGTCCGTCCGTCTGGATCAACGCGAACTCCTCCGAGACCGTAAGAGCTACAGAGCTGAAATTTTGCACGTAGGCTTGTATATACTGCAGGCATTGTATATCTCGGATTCAGCCGGATCGGACCACTATATCATATAGCTCCCATACAAACGTCAAAGTCACGAAACAGTGACTTTCTCAATAACTTCATTAATTTTATAGCTATTGTCATAAAAGTTGGTATTTGTCAGTCTTATGTTCTTATTAATGATTGTGCCAAATTTGATCAAGATCGGGTGACTATATCATATAGCTCCCATACAAACGGCAAAGTCACGAACAGTGACTTTTCTCAATAACTCCAAAAACGGCAAAGTCACGAACAGTGACTTTTCTCAATAACTTCGTTACTTTTTAAGCTATTGTCGTGAAATTTAATAAACGTTAGTTTATTGAAGCTATAAATGTGCCAAATTTGGTCAAGATCGGCTGACTATATCATATAGCTCCAGGGCCGTCGAGAAGAAATCAGGGCCCGGTGGTAGTAAGCTACGGGACCCCCCTCCCCCCCACCCCTCTACCACAAACCCTTTACTTCAATTCTGTTTGATAAATGTGGTAAACTCGTGCCACACAATAACTAATTAGTCTTACAATAGAATATGTTTATAAATTACGATTAGTAGATAATACACAAGTGACATTCTTTTACGGTTCAGATAAAGTTGTAAAGGTACATATTAAACTTTTCCCAAATTTGAAAATTTCGATCAAAAACCGGGCCCCGCTAATAACTTCGGGCCCGGTGGGAATCCCACCTTTACCACCCCCCTCTCGTCGGGCCTGTATAGCTCCCATAGAAACGATAGGTGGAAAACAGTGACTTTCATCAAAAAGTTCGTTATATCCTATGCTAAGATTGAAGGCCGTTCTTTCGCAAACATTAGTCTTTTTGGATAAAACGTTTTTACACTTTGATGGCTATGGGTAAGGAAAGAATTACCAAAACAGTTGCAAGGGTATACAAACTTCGACGCGGTCGAAGTTAACCCCGGCCCTCTGGTTTAGTAACTCTTTTATCTTAATTAACTGTTTAATCGAAAAAGGGTAATGTTTGCGAAAGAACGGCCTTCAATCTTAGCGTAGGAAATAACGAAAATTTTGATGGAAGGCACTGTTTTCTACCGATCGTTCCTATGGGAGCTATATGATATACATAGTCACCCGATCTTAATCAAATTTGGCACAGTGGTTTATATGTGTAATTGACTGACGACGGACGGACGAACGGACATGGCTATTTGAACTCGTCTCGTCGTGCCGTCTTTATATGGTCCGAGATGCTTCCTTCTATGCGTTGCTCACTTCTGACCAAAATTAATATACCTTTTTGCAAGGGTATAAAAAGGCAAAAATGTATGTTAAAAAAAATTCAACAAAACCATAGATTCCATATCTGTAAGGAATCTTTTCCATTCCTCCTTCTAATTTAAGCTCAGGAAAATTATATTTTTGGATTGCTATAGACCCCGTGTAGGTTTAATCCGTCACTGTAGACGATGAGCCCATACACGGGCGCACTCTTTAGATAATGACGGGCAAATTGTCTATATATACAAGCAATTTGCACGAAAGCAAATAAATAATAAACAGTTTGCAAAAGTGTTGAGTTCTTACATATGTAGGTATAACCCGAATAGTACCCGAGTAACGAACATTTTTATCAGAGCGTTAATACTGACTCAGTTCCACGCGATTCTCGGAGGCGGGCATACCTTAATCGGATTCGTGTAGATCTACTGACAAATATTTGCAATTTTTAAAGCACCTGACGCGTTGTTGTGATTGTAGGTATTATTAGATTTAGATTAGATTAGATTATCGAAACTTAATTACTCCTCGTTGGTCGAAATATTCGAACAAATTAAATCCAAATGTGAAAGGGAAAATCCAAACAGCAATGATGTCATTAAATATTCGGATCTAATTCAATTTATATCGACATTTGAATGGATTTCTCTGCAGTTCTATAATTGGAATGAGGAACTGTATAACACACTGGCAATTGACCAATACAAGGATCCAAATACGACTATTAATTTGGGAGACATTTATTGCGGAATGCAGACATTGACTCAAGTGCAACAAGAGGAATTTCTTAAATTATCAATTAATGAGTTAGTCGAAAACTCAGAGATAAGTAGAGTATCTATAATATATACAACTGACATATATAATGGGAATCATGTGGAGTTTTTTGAAACGATTATAAACGTACTTTCAAAGAAACGCTATTTGGAGCATCTGGAAGTAAATATGAAAGGTATTATCAAAGAGAATTTTATAGGCAAAATCCGAATCTTAGTTTCTATTTCTTGATTATAGAGTATACTCTGCGAAACGTACCACATTTTTACAATCTCAAAAAATTGATTTTGGATGTGAAAATAAATGCTGAAGAATTGATCGAGTGTTGTATATCCAATCCAAATTTAGAATGCCTGACTATCATGAATAATGAAATGTATGGCAGATTGGCCGACATTGCAACATTTGCATACATTGGATTTTCTTATGAAACCTGATATTGATGCTGCAGAATATGCTCCTTTGGCAGGACTACCAAAGCTACAAGAGTTAACCATACGTGGAAACCATAAAACTGATTCGCTGACGCATCTCTTAAGTCGTTTGGCTGAAAAATGCTTATTATGTAGTCTATGTATAGAGAATGCCGACCTGAATGACGCAGAGATTAAGCTCATATCGTTGATACATTCCTTGTCACACATAGAATGTGGTTTCATAGAACCAGAAAGTATTCGCCATCTGACCCATTTAACTAAACTTAATTCTTTAAGAATAACATCAAAACATAGTATTCCAAAAATATTATCAAAAATATGGGAGTTCCTAAAGTCTATTCAACCTCCAATGAGAATATATTTCCAAACTGTATTAATTAATTACACGAGGTATAAAGAACGATCGCAATTAAATATCGAATGCAACATGCTTTATTCAGATATTCAATTGACCTTAAACGATATTCCGCAAAAGGAGTATTTTTTAAGATATTTTCCAAACACTGAGATTATTTTAGAACAATATCCAAGAAACTGGCACACATTTTTGCCATAATATTTTTACATGTTTCAAACTCTTTTTCTGTGTCTCATCCATCAATGGACACATGTAACCTTCAAAGCATCACTTTGCCCCTTTCTATCTTGCTATTCTCCGTTTAGGCCAAGCCGTGCATATATACAGAGACTATAACTTGTGTTCAAACTATCTATTTAGTCTTCTTAAAAACCAAAGTGGACGCAAATTAATTAGTTATTAATATCTAATATACAAATCTCTAGTATTAACTCGTACTTTATAGTAAACAACGATTCGGAAAACATTTTTTATACCATTTGGAAATTCTGTATTAAAATAAATCATGGATTGAAAAAAAATGGAGAATTTTATTATTTTCAAGTTGTTAATACAAAATAACAGTAGGTATATATCAATGGCTTCATTATACGTTTTTGAGTATAAACGCTTAATTCTATTTCTAATCGTAATAATCAATAATTAATTTTAAACGCCTTTGGCCGCCTCATCGTCATCCTCGGCTGTCATTGGGTCGGCCTGATTCATTTCCGACAGAATTTTCAATGGATCCTCGCTACGCAAGTAGCCATTGTGCTCGGGATGTCCTTCAAATATCACCTCGCCCTTGATTACACGCACACGCGGACCATGCGCACGAGCTGTAAATTTCACCTTGCCACAAGTGTCCGGACGGAGGCGACGATGAGCCCGTAGACCGCTTACAACCACAAAGTACTTGTCACATCCGTAGCACTTGTAACGTTTCATTCCAATGTGACGCGACAGATGCGAAATAAGAGTCTCGCGATGAGTGAAGTCCAGTGAGCAGATCTACATACATATAGATATTCAAAATAAGTGAGCTAATCTAGTTGTTAAGCTAACTATCTATGTACCTTGCATTTGAAGGGCTTCTCTCCTGTATGCCGACGATGATGAACTTTCACCTGGCCCGGCGTGCGAAAACGTTTGTCACAGAAATCACACTTATAGGGCAATTCACCTGTATGGATCATCTTATGAATCCTTAAAGCTCCCGATGTGGTATACGTTTTGGAACATTCATTACATTCATGCTGCTGCTGCTGCTGCTGCTGAGAAGCTGTTGCTTTGGGTTTTGGCACACTTGAAGATTTCGAAATCGCTGGTTCAGGAGATGAGACTTGTGCATTTTCCTTCACAGGACTTGCATTTGCTGACATTTGAGAAGCCACCGAATTGTTCGCTGACTGAATCGATGGCTTTAGTTGCTCCTCTTCTCTCTTCACGACTGCTGCAATAAATAAACAAATCTTATTAATTCCGAATTGAATTCAAAATTTGACTTTTTTATGTTTGTCTTACATTTTTTTGGTAGCAACGTCACCTTCAAAGTATCCAATTTATCATCACTCATGCTATGCATGCAGCTTAAATGACGGCGCAAATCTTGAGCCTGCTCATAGAAAGTGGGGCACATGGGACAGGCCCAAAAGAAGCAATAATTGGGATACTTTTCAAAAAGTGTTTGCCACACATTGCTGCATGCTGGATTTAATAGTAATTCCAATTTGGTGGGCTCATCCTTCATAACATCAGTGGACACGTTTTTGTTATTCACATAGAAAGGTCTCTTTGTTTTCGTTTGCAATACGCTTCCAGGTATGGGTAATGTTCTCTCAATGCTACGAATTTGATTTTGAATTTCCTCAATCATTTTCCTTGACTCGGGGCGACTTTCCAAGTCATAAAAGGCTACCTGGTGAAAGCTCCCCAAGCGATTATTATTTCTTGGCGGAGATGAGGTTATTTTGTTACTGTTTGAGTCAACAGTAACAGATGAGTTGATATTTTGAATATCTTTTTTAACAAGCTGTGTGATTTGTACCCTGCCTGGTGGCGATTTTATTGAGGAATGTTTTGTCGATGTGGTTTTATTCACTTCTCCAGGTAATTTCAAAATTTTTGTATTTGGTGGAAGTTTAATA
Source organism: Drosophila equinoxialis (assembly GCA_018150345.1). Classification (NCBI taxonomy): domain Eukaryota; kingdom Metazoa; phylum Arthropoda; class Insecta; order Diptera; family Drosophilidae; genus Drosophila; species Drosophila equinoxialis. The sequence continues at coordinate 193,076 of JAECWI010000442.1, read as the reverse complement.
ACCATAAAATTGCTGGGCAACGTTTGTAATATATTTTCAGCTATCAAAGGTTTCTTGTTGTTGTTGTTGTTGTTAATTGAATTTGAATTGGAATCCGTTTTCAATATATTTGGTCTTTTAAGTATGGCAGAATGCGGAGTTGATTGATTATTCCACTTGACAACTAAAACACACAGACATAAGTAACAGGCGAATAAGGAAAAAATCACAAATTTCTTACTCTTTAAATTCGATTGGATGGGCGCTGAGGTCATTTGATCCGGTTTTGGCTTCAGGGCCGGCAAACGCAACTTGCTACGCCAATCCAAGCCCAAATTTGGTTTAAAGCTTGCAGTCAACTTCGGAGATTCCTCTTCCTCATCCATGGGTTCTTCTTTAATGCGAATTTCGTGCTCGCCATCATCGTCAACAGAATCCTTGGGTTCCTCTTTGATTTGAACATCACATAATAGTTCAGCTGGTAACGGACATTTCTCTGCCGTAGCCACCAACTCGATTCGATGGGCGACACCATTTATGGATTCAATCTGACCGCAAATTTCCTTACTATGCTTGCGATGCAGTTGTAAGCCTTGATGGGACTCAAAATGTCTGCGGCACAAGGCACAAACGTAACGTTGCCCGTGGACGTGACTTAGCATATGCTTTGTAAGATCATTGGCACTGGGAAGAATACAGTCACATACCTAAAATCGAAAAAAAGAAACATTAAATTACACATAAATATATTTCTAAATTGACAAACTTTGGGCAATATGAAGATCAACATTTAAGAAAAACTTGAATAAAAGTAATGTTTTTATGAGCAAACAATCAAATCCATCAAAATTATGCTTATCCTCTAAGTTATATATTAAATTAAGGGATAGGCATTAGTTTTATCTTAAATTGTGTAGGGAAATTAAGCAATTAGGAATATGGTCTAAGATAATTTTTATACTAAAATTAAAAAAAGTAATTACAAAAATTTTATAATATAATTATATCAGCTAAAGTATTTAAGAAGCAATAGAATTCATTTATGACGTAATTTTAAAAGTAAAAATTCAATATATAGATATTACATCTTTAAATCATAATTTATACATAAATATAAACATTATTTAATTTCTTGAATTAAAAATACATTTTAAAATGTTTATAAAAATTAAAAAGCCTCAATTAACTATTTTAACGAATATATGTAAAAAAAAAAAAAAAAAAATCATCAGGCAACAAGTTTTTTAATAAAGAAAAAAAAAATTTACCCGGCAACAAAATTTTTTCAACCCCTGTGAATGATTTTTGTATTCATGTTCTAGAATTTGCTCCAACGAATCGCACCAAAACGAACAGCCGAATCGACAAAAATGACGATTCATTTTATGATTGACCACGTGCGCGTCGTACTCCACGCGAGTCCTGAATGAGGCTTGGCAAAACTTGCATAAATAGTTTATAGATGATTTGAATAACTGTAAATTAAAAGAAACTGTTATAATTTAATATTTATACACACACACACACATACATATACATATGTATACGCATACACAGATTCATGTGTGTGGGTAATTCAATTTAAGGTTAAGTTTCCAGTATTTGAGACTTGCCTGATCAGGATTAATGCTAGCCAAGCTTTCAATAAATTTCCTCTCATCCTCCGATTTGTGATCGTTAGCAATCACCGTTATCATATTGGTGGCCTCTTTTATGATTTTCACTGAATTGAATAATTAAGAAAGAATACAATTGGGAATCAAAAAAGCAACGCTAACGGTATAGTGCGTAATCGTAATAAAACAGCATCGCATACACACAAACACAAACTCACACACACACATGAAGACAAACACTTTCATCTATGCATGGATAAAACTAACGAAAGTTTAAAACGTTTTTTGTTATTTACCGCCATTGAAATCCATGTCCACGTCGTCATCCACCTCCTGTTTGATCCTTGCACTACTTATGTCCATGGTAAGACAGATTCCCCACGTGAGTTTTGCCAATTAAACAAAAAGCAGCGCAAAAACGATCTTGCGAAGCACCAAGAATATACATCGATATTAATTTTACAAATATTAATCGATACAATGTATCACCTTTTATCGATAGCGATCGTCCAAACACATCAAGTATCGATTAACTATCAAATTTAAAATTACAACTTGTTGGGCAAGAAACAGGACAAAATAAATAACTTAATATTAACTAAATTAGCCATTTTGGGAGTGAAACTTCAAACTAGACATTTTATATTCGCAATCAATAATCCATTTTAGTGCCAACAATATAAAATGTATACGAATGTATCTGACATTAAGTCAAAGAATAATATATAAAGTAGATCTTTATTTTTAGAACTTTCGGTTTAAGGTCCCATCACCATTTTAGTTATTACCATAACCTTTGTGTTAATAAAAATATTTCAAAATTAATATTTTTTTAACGGTACATCTTGATAACGATTATTTTTAGCCAACCGATTGCGCTTTCCAACACTAAATACATGCTTTTTAACACTAAAGCTATCGATAAGTAATGCAACAAAAGAAATAATAACATCGCAACTACTAACTAACATCAAAAGAAATTAATTTTGTATCAACAAAAGATAAAAAATCAGAACAGTAAATCGTTTAGTTTAACAGTCAACAGTGGCGCTTTTGTGGTGCACTGATACACTTAAGGGTTTCAAGGGATATCAACTATAAACAACACAGAAAAAATGAGCAACAGCGAGGACTCACAACAATATATAAGCGATATATTAGTAAAAGAAGAGGATGAAGCCTCGGGAGGTAAGTCAGTGTGCAAATAACATATAATTGTATACATTACAAACAATCTCATGGTTTTTCGCTCTCACAATTTAGACGAATCAGACAAACAGGATCATGGCATCATGCTGCGGGAACAAGACCGATTTCTCCCCATCTGTAATATTATTAAGATAATGAAAGTCCCCGTCCCGCAGAATGGTAAAATCGCCAAAGATGCACGCGAATGCATACAGGAATGCGTCTCCGAGTTCATATCGTTCATCAGTAGCGAGGCTATCGAAAGAAGCGTGGCTGAGAACCGAAAAACTGTAAATGGCGATGATTTACTAGTTGCATTTAGTAATCTCGGCTTTGACAATTATGTGGAACCCTTGTCCGTTTATCTCCAAAAGTATCGCGAGGTTAGTATTCTACAGAGTAGGTAAAACATTTCAAATTTTGTTATCAATCCCAATTTGATTGTGAATTAACTAACCAACTAAATGTTCTTTCTTTGTAGTCAAATAAGTCGGATCGCAATTTGTTTCTCGATAGCAATTTCATACAGAATGAGGACTCGGCGACAACCAACGACAATGTAAAACAGTAATAGAGTCTATTTTTTAGCTTATACTTAATTTAGGCTAGAAAGGGAAGTGCATAATGATCCAACACATATACACACAAAGTAGTAAACCTAATTGTACATTTTTATTTTATATACACATATGAAGAGGATTGGATTATAGACTGATTAGCCTGGTGTCTCCATTCAAGCAATAGCGAAACTTCTATCATACAATTTTGTTAGGATAATCTACCTAAAAAATATGGATAAGTAATATACATATGTGAAAAGAATATCTAGTCAGCCGCTAAAATCAGAAAACCAGCATCTTGTAAGTCACATAAAGTAAAATGAGCTCAAAATTGTTTAGAATATAATACATATTAAATATATTTTACTATTGTGTTGCATAAGCAATCTAAAAACAGGGCAAAAATGAAGCTTTTCGCGTTAATTTATCTTTCCCATTGATCCAAATGTATATTTAGATTATCCGACAATTTTTGACTCCATTAAGAAATTCTTGAGCGGCAAAGGCTTTTCACTTCTAAACTCCATCCTCTTTAATATATTTATATATATTATTTTATGGGCTTGTCTAATTGTACATATAGTTTACAATATCCTAGAATCTTTATGTATTTAAATTTATTTTCTTTCTATATTTAAATTTATTTTCTTTCTATATTTCTTCTGCATAACAAACAAAAATTTATTAATTTTTTTTAAAAGAGCTAAATTGTTGTAATATTTTGTTTTTTTTTATTCCAATTAAAAAATATAAATATATTTTTTTGGATAAAATTGATAAACATTCTCCACTTACAAAAAAAAAAAAAAATTAATGCAATTATCTTCATAAGTTTTTTTGTTGTTTATTTTAGAAAAACACCAATATATATTTTGTTGGGTCATCTACAAGGTTTACACACATTTATACTCAAAGATATTACATAAGTAGATGTATATGTAGTTTGTAGTTTAATATATGTGTATTTAATGATGTATGTTTTTTTTCATACGGTAAAATCAAATTTTCACACAATAAAAAAATTAAAGTTTTAACAAACAAAAACCTGCCGTAAGGAACATTTTGTTATGGCTTTTTTGTATATATATATATATTTATATATGTATAATTATAATAATAATAATCTTTTTTGTTTTCAAATCACTGGGGCGGGGGCAGGGGTAGGGGATCGTACAAGGTAAAAACTAGAAGACGTGATGATGTGGCCACCGATTTTCTTATGTCTCTTTCATTTATCAATTAAAATATCTATATACTAATTTAAAATTAATTTCTGTTTTCATTTTAGTATTTGTTTTTCTCTATATCCTCTGTCTGTTTGTCTGTTCAACAACATTTTATTTCAAGCCAATAACATTTCATCATTGTCCAAGGGTTCATCCTTGATACGCATCATGGAGTGCTGATCTACGGCATAATCATTGAGAAATATATTCGAATCATTGTGATTTAAATGCAATGTGGGGGCTGCCTCCGGATGCAGTTCTCCGGTTTCCTGGCTAAAGCAATAGGATTCGAAATGTTTCGAGCATATTTGCTTGGAATTGTCCCATTTGGGTATGGTATCAATTTTGAGATTATAACACCATTTGGCTCTATGATTGCGATTCTCGGGAAAATCAAGAAGCGGCAATTGTCCATCCTCGGCGCCACAGACAATGCATCCTGATGCTGCTGCTTCCTGGGCGGGTAGGTGATTAGAGCAAACATATTGTCCGCTATACTGCTGGGGATTCCCCACTAGTTTCAGTGATGCGCACCATTGCTGCAGCAGCTGCGGATCTGTGAGCAGAATCGAAAGTAATTTGTTTTAGTATTAAACTTTAAATGACAACAAATTATACTGCTACTTACCACTGGGAAATCGATGGAGTTGGGCCGATCCATCTTGCGCTGGACAATCAGGAATGCAGCATGTGGGACCAATGGGTACGGGCGTATCTGTGGGTATTACCAATTCGGGGCTGTAGCTCTCCCTCTGATGATACAAATGCCTTGTGGGTATGGCATTCCGCATCAAGCGGCGAACTCCCATCAACTCGGGCTCAAAGTGACGACTACAAATCAGGCGAGTATTACGCTGTGAGGCTTTAAATGTCATCCCAGTGGCCTTTTCCCAATTTCGTATGGAATTGGGATTGCTGGGCAAGCGGAAGAGTTTGATGCCATCTCCACGCGGTCTTCGGCAATAGGGTAGACAGCATTGTTTGACTTTCCACGGAGCCATCTGACCACCACCAGCACCTGTACCCGATCCCCAAGGACGTCTTTCACGCTTTACGTGCGTCCCCACACCAGCAGTGTCGGCATCTGGATCGGCTTCATCGTCGTCATCTTCCTGTAAGCTCTCTTCGTGACCACTTTCCTCCTCTTCATCCTCCTCGCTCACATCTGAGGCCATTTCTTGGCACTGTTCATTGGTATAGATCTGATCTGCCACATTCTTACCCAATTCCAATGTCGGCACTGCCCATGGTCGTAGTTTCCTCAAGCGTATACAATGCGGCTCAAAGTGTACACTACAGATCATGTATTTCCATGGCTTACGCTCGTCATAGCGTATCCGTAAATTGTGCATCCAACGTTGCTGATGACGTTTCGATTTTGGGAATTTATAGATATGAACACCATGCTGGGATCTCTGACGCTGACAATGGGGTAGAGAGCATTTGTCGTAACCAGATTTGATGGGATTATACGAAATCTTATCCTGCTTAACGGCCGGTAGACGCAATTGATGCCGCCAGCTGCCAAAAGATGTCATTGACTGTGATTGATCATGATCTTGTTCGTCGTCCTCATCCTCATCTACTTCCATTTCCATTTCTGGCTCTAAGTATAATCCCTCCATCTCTTGATGGTGTTGTTGCTGTGGCTTTTCTTGCTTGATCCGAGTACCCTGCTCCAATTGCGACCTCTTGTCCAAACGCATGTTGATAGCCTCGAAATCATTATCAAACAATTGGGCAGGTGCTCGAGGACCAAGTTTTCGCGTAGGCACACTGCCATGTACCAGTCGCATATTGACCAAACAAGCCGGATGGAAGTGGATGCTACATATGCGGTAACGCCACCGATACTCCGGATCAAATGGCACCTGGGTATTATGCTGCCAACGGGCACACATCTCCAGCGAATGAGGAAACTTGTGCAGAGTCATATTCTCACTGGTCAAGTGATTCGAACAGCCTTCAATTTGACAGAACTTACTGGATTTCCGTGGTGGAGCAGGACGTGGCAGGCAAAGCTGGGTCACACGTCCTTTGATATGGGGCACAACACGTTCAGGCTCATCTGCTGGAGGTAAAGTCGAGTTAGCCGCTTCTGTTGGCCCAATTTCATCCATATCCATTTGCGGGAACTCATTCTTATAGATATCCTTTGGTCGAAGTGGGCCCAAATGCAAGGTGGGCATTGAACCTCTTCGTATGCGCGCCCCATTGAAGCAATCCTGTTCGAAATGATAGCTACAAATGCGGTAGCGCCATGAATAGTTCTCATCCACATCGACTTGGGTGTTATGCATCCATTTCTGGGTAGCTTCCATGGAGGTGGGGAACTTGTGTAGCTTGATATTGCCGTCTACATCGTTGGCAGTTATCTGACAACCTTGGACACTGCAGTGTCGGGCATTATAGTGGCCACCACTGCCACCATAACCGCCACCACGTTGTCCTGGAGGCACAGATCCTAACGACGGACTCAATGGCCCCGTCTCGGAGTAAGATAAATGAGATTTGTTGTTGTCCATTTTCTCATAGCTGGAACATTTTTCAACATGGCCCACTTCGAGAAGCACTTCCAATGCCTGCATTTCATCCTCATCCGCAATATCTTGGGAATCTTCTTGCAAATGTTGTTCATTGGCCACCAATTCAGTGTGGAGTGTTTGTGTCCCTTGCTCCTCCTCCACCTCATTCTCATGTATTTCTCCATCAGACTCGGCATGTTCCATCATAACAATGGGTTCCAGCATTGAATTTTCATCGAAACTTTCGGCCTCGCGATTGTTGGCCTCGGCAAATCTCTCATTCATCTGTTGCCATTCCTTTTCCGTGAGATTCTGATGCACCGGCTCATCAGGTAGATGCAGAGTCGGTATACTCCAGCTCTTCAATTTGCGTATGTCTGTGAAACATTTGGGCTCAAAGTGTTTGCTGCACACTTTGAGCATATAACGCTGATGCTCATGGAACGGCAATCTCGTATTATCCAGCCACATTTGCAGGATATCCGATCTAGGCGGCAGTCCATGCATTCGGCCACCATCGCGTGGCTGGAGTGTATTACAGCCTTGAACCGAACAGCTAATAATCCGTATACGTACGCAATTCCTTGCATTCTCATAGTTGAAATCAAGCAACTTTTCCGGAGCATGTGCCTCAAAATTTTTCAAACTATGATCATACAGGATTATATAGTGGAGTGGGCACAATTTTAATCGTTGATCTGTTTCCTTCAATTCCATATACTCGAGCCAACTTTGCCGTAGTGTAGGCTCTTTTGGCAAATTATAGACCATCCGTTGGAAATTCTTCAACAGCTCCACACACTGAGGATAACAGCAATCCTGGGCACCGGTTCTTTGCTTGGGATGCTTTCGTATCTTCTGAACATCTGGTTCCTCTGTGTGATAGATATCGCTATTGTCATGACCCAGCTCCAAAGTGGGCATGGCATATCGAATACGTATGCGTCCGTTTTCGAAACAAGATGGCTCAAAGTGACGATGGCATACTCGAAGATTGGCCCATTGATCATTGGGGATTTTCAAACGGAAGTTATACAACCATTTCTCGCATAGCATTTGCCTCTTGGGGAAACTGGTAAATTGTATGGACTCATCCGCCTGCTTGGATCGCCCACAATCGGGAACACAACACACACAGTTCTCTTCCATGACGACAACTGGTTCAAGCATTGAACTCTCTTCGAAATCTCCCCTTGCCTGAATGGCGGGCACAGGAGGCAATTTTTCGTTCAACTTTTGCCATTCCTCCTCGGTGGGATTTTGGTGTACTACCTCACCGGGCAGATGGAGTGTGGGCACACTCCAGCATTTCAATTTGCGTATATCCGTAAAGCATTGTGGTTCAAAGTGTTTGCTACACACTTTGATCATATAACGTTGCGGCTCATAGATGACTAATTCGGTGTTTTCCAACCACATTTGGAAGACCTCCGGATTTGTGGGTAGACCATGCAATCTGCCTCCATCACGAGGCTGAAGTGTTCCACATCCTCGTACTGCACAGGTAATAAGACGAATTCTCGAACCATTTCGGGCATCTTCATAGTTTCTTTCGAGCACATCATCGGCAGAGTGTTCCTCAAAATTATCCTGACTATAATCATATAGAATGATGAAATGAAGAGGACACAATTTCAAGGGTCTCTCCTCAGTTTCTTCAATTTCCAAATGCTGTAGCCATCTGCGACGTAGCTTCTCCTCTTTGGGCAAGTCGTGGACCACCCGTTGGTAATTTTTCTGCAATTGTATGCATTGAGGATAACAGCAATCAAGTCCTGTAATCCTTACGCCAGGCAACACCTTATTCGATTTGCGACTTTTGCCCAGATTCGGTTCATCAGTTTGATAAATGTCCGTATTCTGGTGGCCCAACTCCAAAGTGGGCATGGCCACCTGTCGCAACTGTCCATTGTCGAAACAAGTTGCCTCGAAGTGCCTATGACACACACGAAGTTTGGCCAATTGGTCCCGGCCAACGAATGGAAGATGTAAATTATATATCCACTTCTCGGAGAGTTTTCGCATTTTAGGAAAACTACTAAATTGAAGTGTTTTATCCGATTCCCTGGAGCCACCACATTCTGGCACACAGCAGACACAGTCCACATCTTCGTCGAGTTCATCACTGAAAATCTCCGGATTCGGTAGCAGTTTGATATCTTCCGTGTGACCCAAATGCAATGTAGGTCGTGCTCCAGGTCTCAATTGTTTTCCGGAATTGAAGCAACGAGTTTCAAAATGTCGCTCACACACATTGTGTTCAATATTTTGCGGCAGGGTAGCGGGATCTAGGCCAAGATTCACACACCATTCAGCGAGAAGAGCTGGCCGCTTGGGTAACTTGTGGTAACGACGACGCGGCAGAGATTCATCTTTAATGCAACCAGCGACCAGGCAACGCAATTCGCAGCTAACCCGACTAACTGTTAGATCCAAAGTGGGCACACCTCCATCACGCAAGTCTCCTGTATCCGGATCAAAGCAATCCGTTTCGAAATGCAATTGACACACCTGGAAACCATGACTGCTGGCCTGCATGGAGCGATGCTTGCAATTGGCTGCCCATCTTCGTATAGTGGGCATATCTTTGGGATAGGGATGTAAACGGAGAGCCTCACTCTTTGGCTGGAAACATGTGAGTACCGAACAATAGTTGGCTCTAATGAATTCCATAGCTTGTTCCGTCTCCTGGCTATCGGCAATGTTTCCATTATGCCTGGCATTTGGTATAACATGACCATCGTGTCCCAAATTCAAGGTGGGAATAGCCCAACTTCTCAATTGTTTTTTACAAATGGCTTCGGGTTCGAAATGCGTTTGACAGACATACAACTGCAGTGGATCTACCAGACGTGGCTGCTGTTGTGTATTCACTAGCCACTTGAGCAGCGCCGTCTCCGTATTGGGAAACCGATAGAGACGCAATTGGGAATTGGCCTGTTGCAGACACGACTGGATACAGCATATTCTCACCTTACCCCGGGGACTAGGTGTCGAGCCAAGACTGGGACTGCTCATGGCGGCCAGTTCAGTTTTTATTCTCAACGGCAGAGTTAATTCGGTTTTAACTTGCAAAGGAGTCTCCGAGGGAAGATGCATTATTTCCTCTTTCGTTGGATTAAAGTAAATGTCATCCTGATGATTTAATTCCAAAGTGGGCACTGCCCACGGCTTTGGACACGCTGGCCCCAAGGCATGCGGTTCGAAATGCAGCAGGCATATACGATAGATCGAATGCTTGCCAGGATCATAATTTATCATGGTATTGTGCAACCATTTCTCGAGAAGATTTTGATTCTGTGGCAGCTTCGTCAAATGTATATTATCCGTATACTTTGAATGACATCCGGGTACGGCACAACGTAATTTCAGCGCTTGTGTGGAATTCGCAATGGACTCGTAAATAGGTCGTAGCTCCTCAAATGGCAAATCCTCGTAGAGCTGCATAAAGTGCATAACACACAATTGTCCTTGGGTAGTTGGAGGCAGCTTTAAATAGGTTAACCACGCCTCCCTGATACGCGGATTCTGTGGCAAGGCGTAACTTCTGTATAGATTGAGTCGAGCACACGGACAACTTGCCACCAAGCAACCACCAGAAGTAGCCATAGTCATTTGATAAATATTTTTATCATTATGACCCAAATTTAATGTGGGTAATGCCTCTCTGGCAAGTTGGCCATTGCGAACCAAATGTGGCTCAAAGTGCTCCAAACATAGACGAAGTTGTGCAGGATCCAAATCCTCCTTTAGATTTAATTTCAGGTTGTGCAACCATTTTCTTAGCAAATGGAAATCTCTTGGGAATTTTTGCAAACCCATCATTTTACCACATTGACTAAGGCAACACTTCTTTGGTTTATTCATCGTCATCATCATCATCTGCTGCTGGTCCTCCCCATCCTCCATCTTCTCTTTCTTCACTCTCACTCCCATACTCATCATCATCATGGGAATCACCTCCTTCTTCTCCAGTTTTGGGCGAATATCCGGCGGTTCCGTTAGCTTCCTCTTGCGACAATGTTTCAGGCTCCAAAGCCGAAAATCCGAGTGATCTTGGACTTCATCATCACCATTATCATCATCATCATCGTCATCATAATTGTTTCGCTCTTGTCCGTTGCATGTGTAGGGCAGTGGCATCTGATGCCCCACATTAATGGTCGGAACGGCATTCTGCTTTAGTTTACGTGTTCCCAACATTTCCGCTTCGAAGTGCTCAATGCAAACACGTCCCACACAATCGACGGGTTCCAGGTGAAGATTCGCACACCATTTAAGCAAAAGCTGATGATCTTTAGGAAAGCCAAAAGTACTTAACTGATGGGTGGGTGTTCGCTCCTTGCGGCAATGCCTGAGACAACAAATTGGTGTCACATTATTTGCTGGTTTCTCACGTCTAACACCCAATGACGGATGTGGCGGGGCAAGTAGATGATGCGGAGCAGGTGATGTAAATTCATCGTCTGGTAGTGGATCATCGGCATATGTTTCAACCAGTTCCAATGGATCAAAGTAATCGGAATGTGAATCCTCACGCTCCTCAGCATCTTCGGGTGCGTCTTCCTCCTCATCATCTTCTCCTACCTCGCCTTCTTGATGAGGATCATCCTCATCGTCTTCATCTTCGAAAATTTCTTTTTTCGGTATTATTTTTGGTGAAGATTCCAAGCTGCCATCTTCCTCCTCCGCCATGCTAGCCTTAATGGCTTCATTGTCATAAACCAATTCCTCATCGTGACCCAATTTAAGAGTGGGCACTGCTCCAGTCTTCAATTTCAATTTGCCTCTAACCAGAGGTTCAAAGTGATCAGCACAAATCCGTCCCCGACATTGATCTGGAGACAGATGTAAATTAGCCCGCCATTTCTCCAATAGATCCTCACTCCTGGGATAACGATAGGTGCGCAAATCATTATCAATACTCCGCCGTTTCCTGCAGTGACTGAGCGCACATGTCGGCGTAAAGAAACCCGGTATATTCTTGGGATTCTCATAGATGGGCTGCTCCTGATGATGGCCCAATTGCTGTGTAGGCATAGCCCATCCACGCAATTGCTTGCCATCAATGCAGCGACGATTGAAATGGGCACTGCAGACCCGTGTCATTTTGTCCACTTCATCGGGTTCAAGTTGAAGGTTGTGCCGCCATTTAAGTTGCTGCTGCTTGCCACTGGGAAATGGAAATAGACGAGCCCCATGCTCTAGGCGACTGCGTCCACAGCTACGCACACAACACTTAAGATCAGCAAGAGATTTCTTGATTTTCACCTGCCTGGTGTTCATATCGGTAGCTTCGGCCATGGCATCAATATTTGGTTTTACATCCTGCTGCATTTCGGTCTCGTCCATTGGTTCTAACTTTATATCGACTGATCCGTGTAATCTTCGCGGACGACCAAAAAGATTACTTTGCAGTTCTGCTGGATCAACTTGATAGAGATCTTCTGTCTCGTTGTGACCCAAATTAATAGTCGGTATGGAGCCAATATTCAGGCGTGTCTTGCCAATGCAAACATCTTCAAAGTGATCATTGCAGATCTTATACCGATCGCGCTCCTTGAAGATTAAGTGCTCCAGCCGTAGATTGTGTCGCCAACGTTGGAAGAGTAACGGATCCTTGGGGAAACTATTCATTTGCACTTCATCGAATTTCCTGGTTTTTCCACAACTCGGTACACAACATTTGAACACTGGATCCACATAACGCTCTTCCGGCTTTGGATTCGGGATGAGCTCAATTTGGGCATCATCGTGTCCCAGCTCTAGAGTGGGTATCGCCCATTTGAATAAATGTTTCGGGCCAATGCAGTCGACTTCAAAGTGCTTATTACAAATGCGTACACCCACACAATCGACGGGATTCATTTTAAGATTATTACACCATTTCCATAATAAATCATCGTCTTCGGTCGGGAAACGGAAGAGACGTACATCGGGTTGATCCTTCGACGATTCACAACTCTCAACCGCACAGTGTTCATCGACAAATGCTTGAGCCTCGTTCGGGTAGATATCGTCATCGTCGTGACCCAATTCTAGAGTGGGTATGGCTCCGGCACTCAATCTCTTGCCATTAAACGAATGCGACTCAAAGTGTATCGAACAGATGCGATATTGAGACCTTGTAGCTGCCCTCGGACGTGTCTTGATGTTATGCATCCATTTCCTTAACTGTGTAGGGCTATGGGGCAAACGGAAGAGCTGCACTCCCTGAGCTCTGGTGCGTCGGCAACTCTCCACAATACAAACTCTCTGCAGGCACAATTTGGTGGCCTTTAGTTTAGCTGGATTCTGATAGATTTTATATCCAGGCGGAGCATTCAAGTCGATTGTGGGCACTGCCAAGGGCACTGGACACTTTTTACTCAGCACATGAGGTTCGAAATGCGCCGAACAGAGTCTCCTTTGGGCGCTACCCACCATGGGCACTTGCAAATTGTGTGCCCACTTGGCCAATGTGGAACGATTGAGTTTGGGGAAACGATAAAGCTGAACATTGTGCAGAGCTCGAACCTTGCGGCAATGTGGCAAACAACATCTGGGCACCCAGGTGGGTTTCGTCATCGATGATATATCTCGATTTGGATCTCGCCTTGTTCTCCTCTTGTACAACATCGAGTGCTCTGGATTCTCATAGAGATTCTCAATGTTCGAGGATAGATTCAATGTTGGTATGGCCCAAGGTCTCATACGTTTGCCAATGCAGTGCGATTCGAAATGTAAATTACAGATTCTCATATTGGGTAACTCGGCCACACCAATTTCCAGATTATGGGCCCATTTCGCCAGAACATCGGATTCTTCAGGTGGACGATATAATTTAATGTCATCCACACTGGGATTACGTTTACAACTTTCCACACAGCATTCTCCTTGCTCCTCGCCATTATTGGGAGCATGTGGACGCGCATAGAACTCCGCCACTTGCTCCGGTGTTGGTAATTCATAGGCAATATCCTCATGACCCAACATCAGAGTGGGCACTGCCCACTTCTCTAATCTCTTGTTCCGCAAACAACGATCTTCGAAATGGACTTCACAAATGGCATCATTGAACAGTTTACTGCCATCAGGCACAGGTCTTTGCAAATTGGCACACCATTTGGTCAAGAGCGCCACATTGCTGGGGAAACGATGAAGATTTGCATGATCTCGGTCCCGATTCCTTTTACAAACTGCCACACAGCAGGTTTCCCGAATGTTAAGCTTCTTAATCACATCTGGATTTCGATGGATATCCGTATCATCGTGGCCCAAATGCAACGTGGGCACTGCAAATGGACGCATGCAACCGCCAATGCAATACGGTTCGAAATGTAGGCTACATATACGCATTCCCTTGTGCATTTTGTCTTCGGGGATTTTCAAATTATGACACCACTTGCTCATTTGCTCAGGTCTTCTAGGTATCGTATGGAATGTGATGTTCTCGCTATTATGACGCTTACTCTCACAACTTGGCACACAGCAAATGTCCATGCTATCGCTGACATTCATGCCACCGGTTAGAGAGTTTCCACCCATGCCTAAATATCCACCGCTTCCCATATTATCCGGATCGACATAATGAGAAGCTGAGCTAGCCGATGACGAAGTGGATGCCGCCGTTTGACGTTGATATGCCGCTTTATTGTGATGATGTTGTTGTAGGGCATGATGATGTTGTTGCTGTTGCTGCTGAAGGTGATGCTGATGATGATGATGAGCGGCGTGGAGGAGGAACTTGGTGTCGGCGGTGGCCACAATTCATTCTCATAGATATTAAATGTATCATTATGTCCCAAATGTAGTGTTGGTACAGCGCCTGCAAGTAAAATAAGTCAAGTTTCATTTCCATTTGCAATTTGGAATCATTTTCTCACCTGGTGATAATTTACGCAAACCCAATGCCTCTTTAATAAAATGTGCACTGCATATTTTATGATTCTTGCCACGATACACTGCCGGATCGAGGCGTAGATTATAGCACCAGCGTCGCAGTAAGACCTCATTCCTTGGGAAACGATATAGCGACATATTGAAATCCGTCGACCGACTTCTGCGACAAAAATTGAGGCAACAACGCTTTTCCTCCACATACAGATTCTTGGGATTGTCATGTATCTTGCCATATTGTGCACCACCGAGATGCAATGTGGGTACTGCCCATGGTTTTAAACGAAATTTACCAATGCAACGCTCTTCAAAGTGACGACTGCAAAAATGCCGCGGCTCCTTGGCCTGAACAGGCAGACGTGCATTTTGACACCATTTGATTAAACTTTTGATATCTTTGGGGAAATTGTAAAACTTGAGATTGCTCTCACCCCGCTGGCTATTGCAATGTGGCATACTGCAACGTGCCACTTCGCCAGTAGTAAAGGTATTCGTCAGTTCGCGATTCTGATATAAATTGGCCACATCGTCGTGTCCCAGATTGAATGTGGGCACTGCCCAATAGCATAAGGAATACCGATTGATGCAGCGTTTCGGAAAATGCATGCTACATATCCGAAAACTTGTATAACTCGAAGCGGGTATATGAAACATTTTTAAATTGTGTAGCCATTGATGCAGGTATTTATCATCTTTGGGGAATGTGAAGAACTGGAGAGTGGGACTAGTGCTTTTGCTTACCCCGCACATGGGTACACAGCACAGAGCGTCCTCGGAGTCATCCAGCGTTGAGGAATGAGCTTGGGGTCCACCAATGGCTCCTGACCCGTGTATGGAATTATCACTGCCGTAAGCATTATTTTTACTGCTATTATTATTATTATAATTGGTGTTGGAGTTGTCGTGCATTCCGTACGAAGAGTCACTTGTCGAATTGCTATAGCTGCGTTCCAACTTAACATTCACCTCTCCCTTGGAGGAGGAGGCAGCGGCCGCAAACAAAGCCGCTCCATCGGCATTTGCCTGTCGCTGTTGAAGCAGTGAACTCAATGCCGCCGTGGCAGGTAATGCTGAACTGGAACTGGATGAACTGTTGGCGTTTGTCTTGTGGTGTGATCCTGTAGCTGCTGCCACTGATGGAGGCGGCGCTGTGGGCACTGCAAATATACAAATAGATATATAGCTTTATTGAAATTCTCAATTAATTATATCACATGATATTACACTTTTGTAAGTTTCCATTCAATAATCTTTTGTCTTTTGCAATAAATGTTTATATTTTTTCTATATCCAAGATCGTTTTCACCCCTCAAAAACCTACAGCTGATTTCGTTTCGTCCCACTATATTTTTGATAGTTTTTGGGAAAATTATAAACTTTTTTATATGACTATAATTGGCATTTTCTAGTCTGAACAACTGTGACAACTCAATTCAAATCTTTTCAAGTGATTTTCATAATTATGACCATTTTGAATATTTTAGCTTCTTCAATCTTGCCAGTTTAGAAATACTTTATGTTCTTGCAGATTTAATCTACTTTCACAAAATATAAGAGAAATGTTATCACATTTTATGCCACAATTCTAACTTGAAAAAATAATAAAGATGAGGTTGGTTCTGACTAATATTTCGAATATTAAATTAGAGTTTAAAGAAGAAATAAAATGTATATACTATATTCCTAATGTGTTGTTAATTATTTTCAATTTTTTGTTTGCAATTATGTTGATTTAGCCTGTGTGGCTAATTAACAAAATTTTTAAGAATGATAGATTAAAAAAGAGATATAAAAGTAATCAATGCATTTCTTAACAACGAATTTCGTTTTCTGAACAATAATTCGTGGTTTTAACATTTTGAGGAGCCAATTCCTTAGGAGCTTTCGTCTTTGCTACCACAACTATGTAATATTTTGCCTTCAAGAACTTTTTTTTTTTCAAATTGTTTATGTAAAATAGCCTAAGCAAAAGCCGTTTCACATGTACACACATATATTTTTAGGAAAGGAATAAATTTTGAATTTCCACCGCTGTTATAAGCAAGTCCAAGTGATTTTTCGACTTACTTTCCATGGTAGCCATATGACAATCTTGTAGTTTATAATTTGCCTGTTGCTGCTGCTGTTGTTGTTGTTGTGGAAGGTGATGCTGTTGTTGTTGTTGCTGCTGCTGATGCTGTTGCTGTGACTGATGCTGCTGTTGACCTGTATTATAGTATTTGCCACAAAAATATGGTGCCGCCAAACGATGCTCATGCAACTCCAGGGCCGTCTGATACCACAAACGACAAATGGGGCAATCGTAACGTTGCTGGAATTTATGTTGCGGCAAATGGGTATAAAGCTGCTCTCGTGTGGCAAATGTCATTGAACACATCTGCAAAAAACAAATTAGTTAATATATGTTTGTATTTGTTTATATTGTTAAAGCCTATGCCCAACTTACATTACATACAAAACTATCATATTCATGTTGCATATATTCATGGGATTCACATTCCGCAATCGTATCGAAATGTTTACCACAATATTTATGACAAAAGAATTTATCTGTACGATGCAAATGTTTATGTCTTTGCAATTCTTCGGCACTCATAAACGACATGGGGCAAATGTTGCATTTAAATTCATATTCATGAATGCTGCAATTACTTTCGGCCACATGACGTAGATAGGATTGTTTCTTAAAGAAGACTTCTTTGCATCGCTGACAAATGGGCAAATTCTCTGAAGAACGTTCCGTTTGTAGTTTACGTCTTGGATAATTATTCGAATTCTGAAAGAGAAAGCAAAACATTTTAATTGAAGTCGAGTAAAACTTGTACTAACCTGTACCTTGCTGTATGGTGTAGATTCATTTTTTACAGACATTTCCACTTTGGGACTCAACATATTTTCATTAAATTCATTGTATTTAGTAAAATCAGCAAATGGAGTATTATCATCAATATAGTTGGACGATTTATAGGCAAGTTCGTCCATGGGTTCCGCTATATTTCAAAGAAGTAATAAAATGAAAACACAACAACGAATGTCAAAATGATGTAACACACACACAAACAAAACTCTCACACATACACACACACACACACGTATAATATATTTTATATATGTACATATATATGATGCTATTAATTTTCGATATCGATTGATTGATTCACTAGACAATTTTTAATTGGGTTTTTGTTTTTCGCAAATGTAAATTATTGATTTATACCAAAAAGAAGAAACAAATTGCACTTTCTAGTTGAATTTTTTATAAATTACTTTTCAGTTTTTAATTGTCCTCTCCATTTGTAGTTCTATACGATTCAGTTGGGTAATATAATGTGTATCTGTTTCTATGGTAAAAAAAAAGAATTAAACACATAAAATAGAAATAGAAATCTATATGGTATTGGGGGCGCGCGCCTCGAGCCTTCTCTGACAACAACTCTTCTCTGATAACAAGTACACATGATGGTAAATGTGTGTGTGTGAGTATATTTACCGTGTATTTAGTATAAGTAGTAGTGAGAGTAATAGATAACAACAAAACTGACAAACTTCGATTTTAGTTTATAACTATTTTTTCACTTCTATTTTTTATTAGAAATTTTTAAGATTTTTACGATAATCATTTATTTTGATTATTTTCAATTAGTTTTTAGTTTTAGGCCCCGCCCTAGAGAAATTGATAGTTTTTTATAGGTTATAAGTCTATTAGAGGAACCAAAAGTTACATAAGATGCAAAAGCCCCGAACCCATTTTAATACATACATATACATTTATGTACGTACACATAGTTATATATACGCCGGTAATAATATAAAGCATCTATCTGAGTATACATATTACTATATGGATACACACACACACAGAGACACACATACACGTCCATATCCATTGAGGCACACGCATACAGAAAAGTGAGATACACAGATACACAGAGGAGGAGAACCCGTAAGTAGATGGATAGATGGAAAACGACGAACGACTGAACCGAAACCAAACCGAATAAAATAAAAAGCGACAATCGAAAAGAAACAAAAAACAAAACCTCAGCGTAACTCAAGAAAATATATAATGTTTTTATTGATTCCAATAAAATTACATTACATTTATAAAAGGGAAAAAGTAAAAACCAATTTACCTAAACCACCCCACCAAACCTCATACAGATCCCCCCCTTAAATATAACTGTAAATAAATGAGTTTCTCGCTCTCTCTCTCTTCAAATATGTAAAGATGTGCGTGTGTGTGCGAGAGAGGTATAGAGAATTGGAGCTTATTTTTAATTTCATTTTATTTGCAAAAAAAAAAAAAAAAAATACGAAATTACATGTACCGTTATTTTATATCATTATTTTTGCAAACTCACATTTAATTCTCATTTCTGTGGATCCGCTTGGTGCTGGCGGTGGAGCCATTGTATTATGGCCATATTCCATGGGTTCACTTTTGATATAGGGATATATACCGTGATGATGATGATGATGATGATGATGTGGATTGGAATGATGAGGATGATGTCCACCTCCCCCCATATAAGATCTTCCACTAAGATGGTGTTGTTGTTGTTGCTGCTGTTGTTGATGTTGCTGTTGTTGTTGTTGCTGCTGATGTTGTTGTTGTTGATATTGCAGCAGCTGGTTGTGGGCATAGGCCACTGTATTGGCCGCCTCAAGGTTATAACTGTTTGAATTTCCACCCGCACTACCAGCGACACCCACAGCATTGACATTGAGGCCACCGCCAGCGGCACCATAATATCCATGTGTTCCATAGGCATTCATTATGTGATTGTTGTTAGAGCCTGAAGTTGTTGCCCCCGCCACCGCCGAGGAGGAGGAGGCGCCTGCTGATGATGAGTGATGCGGGTAGGGGGTGGTGGAAGAGGTGGAAGCAACATGTGAATACCATTGGTTTTGTTGTATTTGTTTATGTTGTTGTTGTTGTTGCTGAGAAGAGGGAAGATGGTGGTGCAGCTGCTGCTGTTGTTGTTGTTGCTGTTGATAATGCAGAGGATGCGGATGGGGGTGATGATAATGTGGATTATGTTGTGACATTACGGACGGTTGATATATAAATTATATATCCTTAAATTCAGTATTAATCCAAGTTATCCTTATATTATAAAAAAAGGGCGCGCTTCCTCTCTCGCTCTCGCTCTCTCTGTCTCTCATTGGCGTCTTTTATATACCAGTTTTTTTTTTTTTTTTTTTCTTGTATTTTTTTTTTTTGTCTCTTCTTCACTGTATGTCTGTATGTATGTATCGAAATGTCGTTAATTTATTTTGATTTTTTTTACGCTCTTTACACGGTTTCGGGCACATTTTCATAGTAAAAGTTTTTCTTATGTTATCCCAATTGGAATACGCATTAGTAGCCATCAATTTGTATAATTCCAATTTAACTTTTTTCAGCTCATTTAACGCGCGACGTACGAGACAAAAAGACAGGGACCGAGACACAACAACAAACTATATGTTGACTGGCCAGGGTTGAAGCGGAGCAGTAAGTAATTTGCGAAACCTTATCGATTATTTAAGAGGCTTGCAGTTATCGATAAATTTTAAAATGGTTTCAATTTAACCCTTGTGCAAAATATACAGATTTGCTTAGGAACCAGACTTTATGGATATAACAACAACTATATTTTAATATTTAATTTTAAACAAGCAACAATTATCACGACATTATGTTATTCTGGGCCCCCTTACACCTACACGCTGTTGTAGTTGCATTTTAATCTGTTCAGGATTTGCTACCACATCCTTCTCGGCCAATTTATCCAAAGTTTGCCGCAATTGTTTCTTAACAAGAGCCATTTTATCCGAATTTTTAGCCGATATTGGAAGAATTCGTTCAAATTTAAGTACTTTTTGAGGGCGAACTTCTTCCGGACAAGCGGCTAAGCCTTCTGACAAATCCTGAAGCCGCGGTTTCAATTCTTTTAGTAAATCTTCGGAGCCTTCTTTATCAATTTTGTTTAGCAAAAGAACACAGGGCTTATCTAGTAGTGATGGATCATATAGTTCCAGCTCCTTATTCAGTGAATAGATATTGGTTAAACAATCTCTATGTGGATGCCTATGACTCAGCTGGAAGCCAAATATGTCGACCATAAATAGTAATAGGCGTGTGCGTTCAATGTGCTTTAGGAACTTGTGACCCATGCCAAAATTGGCATGTGCTCCTTCAATTAATCCAGGCAAATCGGCTATACTTATAGAACGTAAATCACTGTAGTCAATCGTACCAACTTGGGGTCTAATGGTGGTAACTGAAACAAAAATCATAAGACAATAAACTCCTTCACATATCAAATGACTTACAAGGATATGCAGCAATTTTTGGTTTGGCATTGCTAATGCCTTTTAGCAGTGTACTTTTGCCCGCATTGGGAAATCCCACAAGACCAACGTCGGCTATTAATTTAAGATCCAAGCTCACCGTGCGATTGTCGCCCGGTCGACCGAGAAAATTGTTACCAACACATCCGGCAGTGCCACCTGCCGCCACCATACATGTGGCATCGTGTTCATTTAGATCAGCTATTAATTTGCGCTGCTGCTCATCGTACACCTGAACACCAACGGGAACCTCGATGCGTTGGTCTTGGCCTCGTTTGCCAAAAATGCTAACTTTGCTGCTGTCTTCACCGCTTGAAGCGCTAATGCGTTTATCCTTAAGTCCCTGGGCTACTTTTCGCAGGCTTAGGCCCTCCTTAGCCACAAAGTAGACACAACCGCCCTGACCACCAACGCCTCCATATTTAGGTAAACCATTACCACCATGTCCACCGCGTACTGTGAGACGCAGGGTATCCAAGAAGCTGGGTCGGAAATGGGCACGAGCTGGCTAATAAAATTTAATGAATTGATATTTATCTATTGAACACATCTCTTTAAGATTACAAATATAACATTTACCGTCTTCGTGGATTTTAAAAGAAATTTAAACAATTGAACCATCGCCGGTCTGCCCTGATTGAACAACAAGTGATAAACTTTGGTCACACCAATCTACGATTAGAGACGGCAATGCTTGTGCCATGAGATAGTAAAAATAAAATTGCTAGACATATATATGCTATTTATTTTCGAAAAGTTTACAAATTCATAACTGTAAATTGGCAATTTAACTAATTCGAAATTAAATCTCGTTTAAAGTTTTTACAGAATATTTGATAATTATTTTCGAGTTTTCACCATAGATCATACTGTGTGGCGACCTTCAACTATCGCAACTTACGACCCATCTCTAGCGTATCTCTCAGCTGACTTAACACGTGCGATTTGTTTTGCTTTGTTGTTGCAAAATGGAGCCGGGAATTTGCTACATAAAACCAGAGTAAGATACTTAAAAAAGAAATTCAGCCAAGCCAGCAATAAATAAATTAATTAATTTTATTGCAGATACTTAGTTGAGGCTGTCGGCGAATCAACGTGGTCAAAAAGTTCGAATGAGGAGTCAAACAAGAGAAAAAATGATGAAAAAGCGAGTGAAGATGAAAACGTGTCAAAAAAGGGTGGCGGTGGCAAAAAGGAACGCAAGCGGGGCCAGAATAAGGCAAGAGCTTTTTATATACATACATCACACACATATCTCACAATTAGTTTTTCTATAGAATCGTCCTGTATTCAAGGACGAACGATATTCACATCTCTGTCATTCTTTGATCGAAGGCCCGGGCGGTAATGCATGTTCCCTGGAAAATTGTCGCTATGTACATGATCTGGACGCTTTTCTTGCTGCAAAAAGTGAGGATTTGGGGACTGAGTGTTATGTCTATACAACTAAAGGATATTGTGGACGTGGCGTCACTTGTCGATTTTCTAAGGCTCATTTAGATGCACAAGGCAGGAATATAAAAAGGGACGATTACGACGAAGACGCAGCCAAGACCACATATAATGGAATTAGCTCTGGTAACTATTTGATAATATTCAGGACGAGTAATAAAAATAAATGCGTATTCTCTCTTCCTATAGAGCTTCAAGTGTCTTTGCGTAAGCATAATTATGATTTTAGTCGTTCCAAAGAATTGATACGAGACGCCGAGAAGATCCGAGATGCTAGAAAAGAGCGAGAGAAATTGAATGAGGAGACTGATACTGCCTCCACGACTGTAATTGATGCGCCCAAGGGGCGAGATGCTGATGCTTCTGATCGTGTAAATCCACCCATTGACTTTCGTGAGAAACTAATACTTTCTCCTCTAACCACTGTGGGCAATTTACCATTTCGCAGAATTTGCAAGGAATTTGGTGCAGATATTACGTGCGGAGAAATGGCCTGCGCATTGCCCATAGTTAAAGGTTTAAGCCAGGAATGGGCTCTAACCAAACGACACGAGAGTGAGGATATATTTGGTGTCCAACTCTGCGGCAATAATCCAAATATAATTAACCAGGCGGCCCAAGTGCTTCAGGAAACAGCCAAAGTTGATTATATTGACCTGAATATTGGTTGCCCCATCGATCTAATCTACCAGCAAGGCGGCGGTAGTGCTCTAATGAGACGAACTAATATCCTAGAGTTGACAGTGCGCAGTTGTTCGAATTTATCCCAGCAATTGCCCTTTACGGTCAAGATGCGCACGGGTATCTATGCAGATAAGAGTGTGGCCCATGAGCTATTGCCTCTTGTGGAAGAATGGGGTGCTGCCGCTGTTACTCTCCACGGACGATCACGAGAGCAGCGCTACACAAAACATGCCAATTGGGAATATATCGAGGAATGTGCATCGAAAGCCAAGTCAATACCAGTTATCGGTAATGGGGATATTCTCAGCTATGAAGACTATGTAGAACGTCGTCAGATTGCTCCTCACGTCAGCTCGGTAATGATTGGACGTGGAGCTCTTATTAAACCATGGATCTTTCAAGAAATCAAAGAGAAACGAGCTTGGTCTCCCTCATCGTCACAACGCTTTGAGATATTGCAAAAATATTGTAACTATGGCCTTGAGCATTGGGGCTCTGATACCAAAGGTGTGGAAAACACACGACGTTTTCTACTCGAATGGCAATCGTTTCTATATCGCTATATACCCGAAGAAGTGCAGCAAGCTCCACCACAAAAGATCAATTCAAGACCCCAGACATATCGTGGACGCGATGAAATGGAAACCCTAATGAGTTCCGGTAATTCTTCAGATTGGGTTAAGTTAAGTGAAATGTTGCTTGGTCCTGTGCCACAAGGATTTACTTTTGTACCCAAACATAAGGCGAATGCTTTTTAACATTTCAAAATTAAATGTATTTTCTAAATTTGGAAATGTTAATAAATTATTAATAAATGATCCAAGTTTCTATTTCGCAGTTTTTATGAAACGATTTCTCTTTTTTAATTTTTTCTTTAATCAAATGGACCGTAAAAATGTCCAAATATTTTTTGTTAACTCTTTGTTTTATTCTCATTTAAAGACTCCAAAATAAATTCAAATATGAGACCCATTTTTTAGTCATTTCGATTTCAGTCCTCTAGCAATTAAATTGAAGTTTATGCCGAAAAAAAAAAAGAAATCTGGCCCATCATGCATTGGTGTTATTATAGAAACATAAAGATTAACTTAATAATTATTATATACTATTTTTCCAGGAATGAGCACTAACATATTTCTGGGGAATTAAAAAAAATTGAGAGTTTTGGCATCTTTCTATGTGTTTATACATATATATTTATTTTAGGGTCGACGGGTTTGTACCATTTTTTGAACAAAATGACATTTCTGGGGAAATTCGAGAAATGAGCACAATCATATTTCTGGCGAATGAAAATGTTTGGCATCCTTGGCATATAAATTCAATCACATTTTAGAATTAGTTTTAGTCTATCTCTTGAATTCGTCCAGCAAATATCCTTCCATCGTTTTTCAATGAGGTCTTTTTACTTATTCATTGCAATATTTTCTGTGGTTCTATTCAATTCAGTCCATGGAAGTATTTGCCAGGTATGTAAATTTTTGTAAAGTCGCCAAAATGTATGTAACAGGTAAAAGGAACCATTTCCGACCCCATAAAGTATATATATTCTTGATCAACAGCCGAGTCGATCTAGCCATGTCGGTCTGTCCGTCCGCCCGTCTGTCCGTATGAACACGTATATCTCGGAGACTATAAAAGATAGAGTCACCAAATTTGGTACTTAGACTCCTTTATTATCTACAGTTTTAAAGTTTATTTCATATTTTTGCAGCGCCCCCTTACACCCCGAAAACTAAAAAAAGGTAGAACCACCAAATTTGATTTGTAGATGTTCTATACTATGCGTGGGGATTTAATCCGAAATCTAGAAAAAACAGTTTGCCTCCTGCAACTATTTGATTATCGAAACCAAGTTCAGGACACTAGTGAGCCCTATTAATAAGTATCTACCAACTTACCAAGAGTTTTACTAGGCGGTCCATAAGGGCGGAGTTTTTTTTTCAACTGGTGCATGGTATACCGAAGTAGGCGAGACGACTTACTTATCTCATTTACCCTACTTATATTTTGTATACTATTTTTTTTTTTTTTTTAGTTCTATGAAACCGATTTCAAAAGCTCAATAAATTGTTTCACTTTTGTGAAGCCAATTTTAAATTATACAATTTCGATGCAAGATCAATTGGCCGACTGCCGGACTCTTAATCAGACCCACCATAATCAATTGGATAAGCAATTGATGTTAACTAAATTAAGCGAACAGAAACTAGACGAATGTGAGAGTGGTCAAAAGGATTTGGCCAATTTCTATGGCAATTGTAAAAAAATTTATCCGAAACTCAATCGAGTATGCAGGATATGAAACACCGATTAAATGAACTAACAGAGTTGGTAAGGACTCAGCAAGAAAGTATCAAGGCATCGGAAGAAGATTTAAAACATCAACGGAGTCTAGTTCAAGAATTTCAAAGGGATAGGCCGATTTTTCAACAAATTGGCTCGAAATATTATCACATTGAAAATTCTGAAAAATTATCCTGGCTAAAAGCCTTGCAAAAATGTTCAGCATGGGGTGGTCATTTGTTAAGTTTGCAGAACGAAGAGGAGTGGATAAACCTGAAGATGCAATTAGTAAAAGGAAATAATTATTGGACTGATATAAATGATTTACAGACCGATGAACAATATTTGTCAGCCACATCTGGAGAAAGGGCAAACTTCTTAAGATGGGGATACCGTAATCCGGATAATCTAAAGTATGGCAATACAATGGTGGAAAATTGCGTAGAACTGCGTTCCGGTGATTCGTTTAAAATGAATGACATTCTATGTCAAGATACACTGTACTTTATTTGCGAGTCGGATGATAATAAAAAATAATTCAGAAAATTGTATAGCGACAGGCCATCAGGCCATCTCGAATTTATCTCTATAAAATGGTTTTCATTGTAAATATTCTTTACTGCCTGTTGCATACTTTAGAGGGCAATTTTCGGTCATTGTATGCTATACGATCCTGCGTTTTAAAAAAGGAGATCTTGTGTGGTCTAAATGTTACATGTTTATGCATACTTTAGTGAGTAAAAAGAGTTCTTTATTTATTTATGAAATTATAGTGATCACTTCAAATAGCTTAGTGCCTCCTCTACGTCTAGTTTAGAGCCCAAAAAGATGGGACTGCGTTCATGGATTTTCTTAGGCACAATATCCAATATACTAATTTTGCCATCGCTAGCCAAACCGCCGGCCTGAATCATTAAATAAGCCATGGGATTACATTCATAGAGCAGACGCAATTTGCCATTTGGTGCCGATTTTGTAGCAGGGTAAACGAAAATTCCGCCATATTTGATAGTACGATGAACATCGGCAACCATAGAGCCCACATAACGTGCTCCATATGGCTTACCCTTGGTGGGATCCTTTTTGGCAGCAATATAATTAAAGACTCCAGCCTCCCAATCGCTGGCATATCCCTCATTGATCGAGTAGATTTTTCCCTTTTCGGGTACTCGCATATTGGGTTCAGTTAAAATGAATTCACCGATTGCCGGATCATAGGTGAAACCATTCACACCCGAGTCGCCAAGGCCCAGGACAATGGCTGTTGCCGATCCATAGAGGGCATAACCAGCTGACACTAATTGATTTCCTGGCTGCAGAGCATCCGCTACGGTAGGAGCACCTTCGGTTTGCTTCTTATAGATGGCGAATATGGAGCCAATGGATACCAGGCAATCGATATTGGATGAACCATCCAATGGATCGAAGCAGACTATGTATTTGCCCTAACCAAAGAACGAAGCGTTTAATACAATATTTTGTTTCTTTTCTGAAACTACAACTCACCTGACGTTCCGTTTCCACCTCGATCACATTCTCATTCTCCTCGGATACCATCAGACATGTGGTATACGATGACTTAAGCATATTGATGAACAACTCATTGGACAACACATCCAATTTCTTGACCTCCTCACCTTGAACATTCACATCCCCCGCAATGCCATGGAGCTTGGCAATCCCAGCCTTACGGACAGCTGAGGCTGTCGCCTTAATCGCCGTCTGAATGCAATTGAGCAACTGTGACAGATCTCCGGTGGCATTCTTGAATTTCCGCTGCTCCTGAAGCACAAAACGCGTCAGCGTCATGGCATTTGAATCGAAGGCGGGTCCCTGTTGTGTCATTTTGGCTTGAGGGGGGATGGAAAATTAATTATTAATAAATGTAGATTACTAACAGAATAGAGAAAGAATCGAAGTATTTACAAGTGTAAGTCACATGGAAAAGCGTTTAATTGCATTGCTATTATAGTTTAGGGCTTTTATATATAATTGATAGAGGTTAAAGGAGAAGGTAAAAGTATAGCTATCTAACTTTCTAGATACTAGAAGACTGTTTCAAGGTTAAAGTAATAGGAAAACTATTTGCAGAATATTTAAGTGGATATCTAATGACAAAATAATGACAAATGTGGCCATGCAACAATGTGTCATTTGTCTAGCTTAGACAAATTTGAAAGAAACTTGAACTGTGTTCATTAGTGTAGTGCAGATGTCTATATACCAAATTTGGAGGACCCAGCTGCTAGAGTTAACGAGATCCAGGTATTTATACAGACGGACAAACAGGAACAGCTAATATTGCTGATGAATTTGGAAACGCTTTGTTTTGCATGTTATTAACTTTTGGCGACTTAAATGATCAATTTCCCTTTAAGAAATTTATTTTATAATAAAGATTTATTAAATATGAGAAATTATGAATACTTCTTCAGTAAGTCGAGTTATTTAAATACTAATTGTGACTTTAGTTAATTGCTTTTTGGAACTTTTGTTTGGTGATTTTGATTATCTGACAAATCTTATTTACCTCGCCTAACTAAATAGAAATTTATATGGTGAGAATTTCATAATATAGGCATAATATAATATTTCAAGCTTAATTTTTAAGCAGGTGCTCAAATTTGTTATTAAGGAGATTGAGTTATAAGGACCGTACAGATATTTAAATAGAGTTTTAGTAGAGTTTGCTTTAAAAACAAGTTATTAAAGTGATTGTGGGGAAGAAAAGGAAAAGGCAAAACAGGACATGCTTGGTGCAGCAGGAGACAAGGCAACACACAAATATAACACATACAATTACCGTTACTGGCCGCCATTATTGTTTAAATTATGAAATATTATGCGGTCTTCCTGTGGGTTGAATGAGTTAAAAAAGCAAGGGCTAGAACATTATCAAAAGGCTCTAATGAAGGTCAATATATATTTTTGTATATACAAGGGTGTATGTATGTGTGTACTACTTCTAGGAACGTTGCATGAGAAAATTATTATCAAAAAACCAAAAACTTGTCACTCTGATTGTGTATGGAAGTGTGTTTACTGTGGTTGATTTCTTTTTTTTTTGGGCAACTGATAACCTGTTTGTTCTACAAAAAATAATAATAAAAAAAGAATACACAAAATAAAAACTAAACCGGAAAAACAGAAAAATTGTGTGTTTTTTTTTATAAAAAACAACAACATTATTTGAGCTCTATGGCAATTTCTACTAAAACGACACGTGCCCCCTTATTTATTTTTGGAACACACATGATACAAAATTTTTAATATATATATAAAAAATATGTATGTGCATATATATTGTCTATAAGTAGAAACACTATATCTATAAGTATTTGGAATTATACGTCACTTCAACTTGTCTTTAACTTTGCTTTGACCCTTGTGTGTACTAAATGACCGCCACATTTGTGGAGCTTCCTAGAATGAATGAACCTCTCACCGAAGAAGACGCTAAAAGAAAACACTTTCACTTACAACAGAATTGATAATATACACAAAAACTGCAAAATCTGAACAAAAGCAAAACCAAAGAAGAACTGAAGAATTGGGAATAATGTATCCACGAACCGCTATCGACGGCTGTACTAAAGAGACTGAAGAGGAGGACTGTATTGGGCTTTGACTTTCAGCAACGCGTCGCGACGTCACAACTTGTTTCTGTTTGTTGCCCCGCAAAAGACAGGCAGACAGATAACATGTACATACGTACATACATATGTAAATGGCATATGCAAGAGGTACCTACAGAGAAAGAGAGATGGAGGAAGTGTAGAGAGGGAGAGTGTTAAACGTAGAGAAAATCAGAGGGCCGGAGCTGACTTTGACGCGCCGCAGTTTGTATACCCTTGCAAGTTTTATTGGTCAACTTTCCCTTCCCCAAAGCCATCAAAAAGGTTTTATATAAAAGGTCTAAAGTTTGCGAAAGAAGAGGCTACAAGCTGAGGCTCCAGGGCATACATACATATGTATATGATATAGTGGTCCGATCCGACTGAATCTATAGAACCAGTTCGTATATACAAGTCTAGCTCTGACGGTTTAGGTGGAGTTTACATTGATCCAGACAGACGGACCTGGCTCGTCTCGTTTATATGGTCGGAGATGCTTCCATCTGTGCATTGCACACTTCTGACCAAAATTAATATACCCAATTTGCAAGGGTATAAAAAGAGAGTGCAAGATTAAGCAGCAACAAGGGGGGCAAGAGCAGCGCGACCCCCACCCATCATTCTCTCTCTCTCTATTTATGCTGATAAAGTCAATGAGTAAAAATTAGCTTCATTTGAGAGGATAAAACTTCAGAGAGTCAAATTACCAGACAAACATATGTGTGTGTGTATGTGGGTGTGTACGCTCAGCTGTGTATGAACTTTATTTTTATACCCTGCCCTCATGATGTGTAATGATATATCAAACATGCCAAAATCTAAGAAAAACTACAGAGGAAATTATTGTCGATCATGCAAGATTAATATATTGGAGATTAGCATCCAAAATAGTTGATATATACCTTTCTAAGCGTACATCGGCCATCTTTAGTCCGGTTTTGAATAACTGGATAACTGCTAAAAAGTACCGCTAGGTGCGCTGATGCGTACTTTCGCTGGTTAAATTGAGCAGGAGAACATCCTGATACAGTAAATGTATAAACAAATATCCTAATATTAATCGTATGAATGAAAGTTATTCTATTCGTTGCAGGGTATACTCAAGTCAATCGCATATTTAATTTTTTTGGTTAATTATTTATTTGTTTAACAAAGTTCTCTCTCAAAAGATGTTGACTTATATTATTATAAGATGCATTTGATAAACAAAAATGAAATACAGATAAGGAGGGATACTTGAATACATATTCATTTGTACATATATACATAGATATGTACATATAAGTAGGGGTATTATCGCGCATTTGTTTGAAATTAAAAATTCAAAAAGGATCCTGATTTATTTGAATGAGGAACGTTCCTTAGAGCTATTATATTTATATGTCGTTGTTCTTTTGAATTTATGTACCAAAGGAAAGTAGGGAGTATATACATATATATATATTATTACATACATAATAATATTTTTTCTTATTGGCCAATTTAAAGAATTGTATGTACACAATAATACATACTCATGGAAAATCCCCTCAACCAACTTTCACACAGTAAATTAATGTTATTTTCCCAAAAAAAACAAATTAAATTTATCTAAGAATGTGCATATGTTACTATGAAGTGTTTTTTTTATCAATCTAATTTCTTTCTGATAACAATTTATCATTTTACTAAATGCAGTAAACAAAATATATTATAAATTTGAAAAGCTCTAGTATTCTACAATAAGCTGCATTGAAGAAACTAATAAACTGCTAAGACATTTGGAAGATAGAATGGTAAGAAACATCCCACTTTTGGTTTTATGGTACTGAAGGACAATCTATAATTTGAAGTACAGTAGTTGAATATATTTATTTTGATTTAGTACTACTAAAAAAAAACACACACACACACACTTTTATTATCAAGGAGGCTCGACTCACGATTGCAGTGTTTTGACGAAATAATTGAACCCCATCACTTTGATTGGCTATTATTACCAAACTGACTGATAAGATTGTATTCATGTATGTATGTATGTAGAAAATTTCCTCTCTGGGAGAATTTCAAAGTTTTTTGGTATGTCTTGTCATTGTTGCGACCTTAGATTGGGTGTTTCTATTGATACGAGCATGAGCTAACTCATGATTTTTTGTTAATTTACATCCGATTAGAGTGTGTCTATCAATTTGAGCATAAAACAAAACACGCGCAGTAAATAGCTGAAATATATATATGTACATATGTATAGTATATATGTATATTTATATATATGTAAGTATGTGTTTAGCATCAGAGACTGCCAATATATAAATGATTTTTGCACTTTGAAACGTTGACGTACATGGCTAGCATCTGAGAGATTAAGAAAATGCGAGTCTAAGCTAAGAAATATCGAGAATTCATTAGAAAATATTAGAATTACCATTTAGTAATTCTAAAGTAATTCAAACTTGCGAGCTATATTCTAAATATAAATAATATTTATTCGGCTTAGGGACTACATTTGAAATATGGTAAATATTGGATAGGTCATCAATTCTTCTTTATATATTATACATATATTGATTTCACAATGTTTGTATTAAAGAAATAAAACAAAATTTAGATAACTTGGTCATCATAGCATTTATCGTTCATAGTATGGCAACATTGCGTATACGTAATCATGAGACAAAATTAGCATCTAAGCATCTAAGCATTGAATTGACAATAATAATACTTATATTTTGTTTTTCTTCTTTCTGTACTTACTATTTGTCATTTGGCAATCCTGACCCTTGTCTATGGTGTTACAAGCGGAAGGTTCGGGGCAAGTCTCTTTCTTTGACGTATGCAACAGGAACCGTAATAAACGTTATATTAAAAAATGTTAAAGAAGCTAACTTCGGCTATGCCAAAGTTTATATATCCTTGCAGTCCTTAGGAATAATATTTTTACATTTTGAAATTTCTTTCCCTGCAATTCAATTCATCAACACACAAACAAAACATCATTTCTCTTTTTACTACAATTTTTTCTTCTTTTTCCATCATTCTCTAAGCAAAGCACCGTACGCATTCACATACAGGTTATGTAGCGTTGCGTCTGTGTGTGTATGCATATGCTCTGTTGATTTGATGATGACGTAGCAAGCAAGCAGCGCTGCCGGCAGCGCTTGAACCGATTTGTATTGACTGTTACTTGTGTTCTATTTATCGGATCAGATTCAAATTTTGGGGACTGATGTTTTGTATCCAGTTCTATCATATTGGTTTCATTTCATGGGGATACTCCAATTTCTGCAAAAATGTTTCTTCTAGAGCTATATGATATAGTAGTCCGATCCTGACAATTTTCATACTTTATCTCACCCGGGTAATAAAAAAATTTCATCCCCATAGCTCTTAAGATGGCTGAGTAAAACGCGTACGCACACACTGACATACAGACGGACATGGCTATAAGGACTCAGCTTCTCATGCTGATCAAGAATATATATACTTTATCGGGTCGGCAACGTCTCCTTCTATGCGTTACAAACATCTGACCAATTTTATAATACCCTCTGCAAGGGTATAAAATATGTCAACTATCAATATACGTTTAAGGGAGCTAAACTAAATAAACTATTACAATCAAATATTTAAAAAAATTTCAACCTAAAGTGAATAGACTTTTGAATATATTCATAGCCCTTCCCTCCACATATGTATTTGATTTGAACATATTAATTCATCCATTGGAATAATTTAATTTAGTGAATTTCTATTTAATCTATACATATTTCAAACACGATTCTAACAATACGATTTAGTAATACTCCCAAAAGTCTTTGAGCTGGGACTATGAGCGGCCTTCACTGCTGGAGCAGGTCTTCTTCTAAAAGTCTTCTTTTTCCCTTTTTTGTCTGTGAAAAGCAACTATATAATAGTTAGGGTTATAATAGTAATGAAATATTAAAGTAAATGCTTAGAATTGTCAAAAGTTAACAGTATTTTGCCTCTACAAAAAAGTGTTTGGAATAAATAAAATTACTTTTCAATTCTTAATTTGCAGAAAGAAATAATAGAAAGAACTTTATCATTTAAATTTTTAACTGATTGAGACAATTTTCGGAAATCACATCTACTATTTACACATGAAGTCCTTGATTGAAGGCTTTAGTTGCACTAGCATATTGCTTCAGCCTTCACGTCTTTTTTTCCATTTTTGAAATCAAATCAAGTGTAATTAGTAATCAATTTATAAACATTTACCCTTCGCTTTTTTCCAACTTCCGGTCATGCCACTGGGTAGCTGAGTGGGTTGAGGGAATGCAACAAAGTATCTCGCTAAATGGCTTGCTTAAAAACCCGCAATTATTTTGCTATTGTTGCACCACCCCCTTGACACTCCCCTTCCCCACCCCCCTTCCTTAAACACACCACACACAATTGAAGACCTAACCACTTGGCCATGCGCAAGGCATGGGCGTGGCAATAAGTTTGGCACTTTTCCACCCTAAATAGAAATGCGCACTGTTTAACCTTATTAGTGAGTACATTTTGTTTGGCACTCAATTGGATCTGATTGCTGGGTGAAAAAAAAAACTCAAAGACAGGGAATCTATAGCAGATTTTACTGATTTCCGTTCCATGTTCTTTTTATTATTATCATTATTATTATTTGGTACTTGAAAGCACTCAGTTGGCTAACACATCAATATGTCAATAGAGACAAAGAGAAACCGAGAAATAGATACAGATAGAGAGCAGAGAGAGAGAATTAGAGAAAATGAAAGT
This sequence comes from Drosophila equinoxialis, assembly GCA_018150345.1. Lineage (NCBI taxonomy): Eukaryota > Metazoa > Arthropoda > Insecta > Diptera > Drosophilidae > Drosophila > Drosophila equinoxialis. The sequence continues at coordinate 158,989 of JAECWI010000442.1, read as the reverse complement.
ATTAACTTTTTCTATGATTATGCAAGAATCTTTCTTTATTAGGAAACGTTTCAAAAACATTTTTCGAGCAAATTCAAACCGTTTTTGAAACGCAACCAAAGAATCACTATTTGTTTTTTCTGTTTAAATTTAGTTGTAGCTTAATTAAATGCTAAGTCTGACTAGATTGAAGCTCGATTTTATGATTGATTCTATAATATTTACATTTTGGCGTCTTTGGGTTTTTATTTTAAGTTTTTCTTTCAACATTTTTTAGTTAAAATTCTAATTGCAAGCTTATTGACAAATATCTAACTAAACTCTATGAACCTATGTTAATTGGTATAATTTGGTATCGCCTACAATATCCACATCACTGGAATTATCATCATCGTCACTGTCATCGGTTTCCAAATCGGAATAGTCATCCGTGGAGTAGCCATGTTGAAGGAACGAACACATTCCACCGCCTCCGCCGCCACCGCCACCGCTTCCGTCATTCATATTGCCACGGAGCAATTGTAACTGCTGATTGGTGGGATGTGTTCCACCCGTTGCCGTCTTCCCAGACTTGGAATCCGAGGCAGTGCCTCCACAGGCCGCATCGCTGGCAGTTTGTTGCTGCTGCTGTTTGCCCAGCTCGGTGCGTGAAAAGTCAACTGGTTCTAAGAAAATGTTGCACAAACTAATTTAATTTATGTTCATGGTAAAAACTTTTTGGGTTTTGCTAAGTCAAAAAGGCTAATTGAAAGTCCAAAAGTTTTCCTCAAAAGGAAAGTTTCTTTTTGGCCTTTTTTTCAAAGAAAACTAATTAAGAAGTATGAGTGGAAGAGGATTTTGTGTTGTAAAATAATCTATATTTACTAACCATTGGCATTGTCCCGCCGCCTCAGTTGTTTCTTGTGTTTCATGCGACGATTTTGAAACCAAGTCTTCACTTGCGTCTCACTCAAACCCAAGGCGGTGGCGAGTTCAACTCGTTCGGGTGTGGACAAATAGCGTTGAGCCTCGAAACGTTTCTCCAGGCCCGACAATTGGGGATCACTGAAAACTGTACGTGCCTTGCGTCGGCGACAATGTCTCAATGCATTCACACCCATGCCCAGGCCAAGGGCCAAGTCGGGCATACAGCCGGGTGCCCCAAAAAAGGGTGACCCACCAAACAAACTAGCTGTAAAAAACATAAAAACAATAAATATTAATTACATTATTGTTTAGTTTAGTAGAGTTAATTAAATTGCCTCTAACAACTCAACTTTTGGTGTTGCTAATGGCTCACAAAAAGGGCCAAAAAACAAAAAAATACGCATACCTTGTGACAAAAAGTAGGGATCCACCGATTTATATGTGCCCGAAGAGGGCGACAAGTAGCCCAGTGTCATTTGCAAGAAGCCATGATCAGTGTACGGTGCTCCGGGGTAAAGAACTCCATTTGGTCCTCCTCCAGCAGAGCCGGGAGGAGGCGGTGGAGGCGGCGGTGGTTGTGGTGGTCCACCCATTTGTTGAACCGTCGCATCTGTAGCTGAATTGCCATAGTGCGATGAGTTGCCGGCGGCTGGACGTTGATGATGATGGTTCGGACTGTGTGTGTGTAATTAGAATAGACCAAATTTATAAAGTGTGCACTTATAAATTATGATTACTAGAAAAACTTAACTCATATTTTATATTCAATTAAATTTGAAAGGCCAAATTCAACATTTTAAACATTAAAAATCTTTTTGTGTTGATGATTTGTATTATTAACTATTGATCTAAAGGTCAATCCTATCTAATGGGGAAACCTTTAGAGCTTTAAATATGCCCAGTAACTTGAAATTATTGAGGCCAACTTTTATTTCTCAGCATGACACGCCAAAAGTTATTTATTTGTTGTTGTCGATAAATAAAATTCATCAGAGATAGTCTTTAGCGGATTATTTTAATACGTTGACCTCTGTTTAGTTTGAAGTGGAGGTTTTAAGTTAGGTCAGAAAGGTTTTTATTTGATTTAAAATGAAAATTCATCGACTACCTAAGTATGGCATGTTTAAGGGGTACATTTCGCCATTTCTTTTATTACATTCATCATGGGAAGATACTTGCAAAATGTGCTTATATTTTGGAATCCTTTTTACTAATTTTAGTTTCTTCTATGTTGAAGTATATAAGCTAACTAAAGGTTATTCAAACCATCTAAAGTCTTTAAAATCAATAAAGTTAAAGATTATATGTGAAATAGAACAAATGTAAATATATTACTGAATTAAATGTGTTAAACATATTTCGAACAAGCAAAAATAAATAGGGAAACCTAAAAGTATGCACCACTTTTTGTTTTATAAGAAGCTTTAAGGAAGAGGCGTGGCCCAAAATGGGAAAGAAATGTTTTTCGGTTAATAAGTAGATAATATATCCCATTTAAATCATTTGAAAACAAAATGCATTTTGTATAAGTATTGACGAATATTTCCAAAATTTTTTTAGTTGTATGCTGTCAATTGGCATGCTTTTTACGTACGTTTTATAGTAAAGCTGGGGCAATCTGTTTTATATATATGTATATTTATTACCAATGCTTCACCATTTATCAAAATATATTACAGCAAAACATTGCACTGATATATGGTTATAGGTGGCATTGATAAAAATTGAATATAGTTTTAAACTACGCCTCATTTATTATTTAAATCTCTTAAGCTTTGTCGAACGCTTTAGCTCAGAATTTTACTGGAATACCGAGATTTTATGATTTATTTATGCCTGACGTTTTTTCTACAACTTACAACTTCTTCAGAATTTATGAAGCTAGGTTCATTGCAAAAGACCTTGTAGATTACTGAAGAAATCATTAAATATGAATTAATACGTCGAGGCTTTTCTTGTATTATTATTTTTATTTATTTTTGTCTACTTGTAAACAATTTTTTGAATTATGCAAGGCTTTAAAACTTTTGATCTAGCAGACCGTTTGGTCTTATCAATCAAATATGAGCATTTAGTCTGTTACCGTTATTGCGATTACCGGAATATTTTCTTATCAGCAGACTTCTTCCGAATTGAAAGACAGAATTGTATACAAATAACAATAATGTTCAGGAACAATTTTCCTTCAATAATCTGTTGTGTTGTTGAAAGCTGTGTTTTTCGTTTGTCGCTTCACTTAGTTATAATTCTCAACTAGTTTTAAGTCGGAATTTTTAAAAGGTCTCTGTAATTCTAGACCTCAAGTCTGCTCCTTTGAAGATTTGATATTTTGGACTAAGTAGTAAAGGATTCACCAAACATTATATCATCATACCAAATTCGAAAAGTGTCCAGCTTTTCTTTTAAAGTTGAATTAATTTTTTGAATATATTCAATGTTTTAACGGTATTTTCTGTAAATATTCGTAACAAATGTCATTTTTACAAATCGTTTCTTCTAAGGCTCAAAATTTGGACAAATGTTAGATCACATATAAAATGATTGAACACACTGCATAACGAATTGTGGAAGATTTATATCATAATATTTAAAAACTTTGAAAATAATTTTCGTTTTATAGATTACTCCATACTTAAAAATTATTTATATTTGGAATTTAAAGTTGGGGAAAGATGCAAGATTATCTTTTAGTTATTGACATTTTATTTAGCTTTTTGCGCTCAATTTAGGGTATTTATTTTATTAATGTTTCAAATTCTGGTTTTAAATATGGTATTTAAATGAACACTAACCGTTGGTTACTGTGCAAGGATTTGGCATATTCTTCGCTGGCCGCATATGGTAAGACCGCGGGACTGGCACTTGGTGCTGCACGCGACAATCCCGTCGCTGATGCAGTCGATGATGATGATGATGATGTTGTTGATGATGATGATGTTGATGTGGTTATTGCTGTTGCTGTTGTTGTTGCGGAATGTTGCGAATGCGGATATTTCGATAGATTATTGTCATATATACTATTGCGGCCACTCTTCACTGTATTCTTGTTGTTACACTTTTGACTATTGTTACTATTAATATTATTGTTATTATTATTGTTTAAATTTTGAAATAATATATGCTCAATTGAAAATGGTGTTTTTGTGGTTAACATTGTGGTTGTTCCAGCTGCTGTTGTTGTTGTAGTTGGTGCTGCCGCTGCTGCTGCTGCTGCCGCTGCACTCGACAATGCTGATTTACTCTGGATGGCATCTGTGAATGCCTCAACTGGACTAACACTGGACTCATTAAGCATTGATGACATGGCAGTGTGTAAAGTATAGAGGATGCAATTGTAAAGTATTTTGCCAAGGATATATTGGGGTATCGGTCCACTTCGTAACGCGTCCTTGCGCGACAATTTGATGTTGTTTACTCGTTGACGGTCGCGTTGAGTTTGTGGCAATCACCGCACATCAACCAGCAAATCGCTCTAAACGAGCAGAGCGCTTCCAGAAAGAGACGGAGAGCGTAGAGAATGTGGAACACGAACGAGTGGGAGTGAGAGAAAGAGGGTTAGTTGCCATGCCAGGATGCAAGATGAATGGTCGAGGGTTTGAGCAATCACTTCGCCCTCATCCTCACTAAACTGGTCCAATGCAATTTCAGTTTTGCCATTGCGGTGTATAGTGGGGGGCTTAGATATATATGAGAAGGATCCGCACAAAAAAATACATAAACACTCCCCCATTTGCATGCGCGTATGGTTGTCTCCCTTGCTCTTGGGTATGTGTGTATTATTTTTAGTATGATGGCATTTTAACAAATTTCATATCCTTAACTGGGTTAGGTTTAAGTTTTTTTTTTCTGTCGTCCATGTAGTATAACCGCAAATAACTTTAACAACTACACATTATTCTCTATTACGGTATATTAGCCGCCATTTTGCCCATAATTAACGTGTCATGGCCGCCATTGTTGTCTGCTTTTGCGCTTGATGCATTCAATTAAATTCATTAAATGCCACAATTATTATAATTGAATTATTGATTGACGGCGTTGACGACAACGACGATGATAATAATAATAATGATTCCGGTCTCGTCTGGCAGGTAGTTATTCACCCACCTACACAGTAGGTGGCCTTCTCTAACAAGCTGTCACTCTCTCTCTCTCTCTCTCTCTGTCTGTCTGTCTGTCTCTAGCTCCATTCATACACAACTGTACATTGAGAATCAGCTGTTCTTAATAAAGTCATCAAAGGAATTAAATGGGCAAAGTGAAGAAGAAGCAAAACAAGGAAAACTGAATTGTTAAAGTTTTTCGTTTCTTTATTATACTTGCGTTTAATTGAATCACTTGGCATAGCCTTACACATCCCTAACATTTTCCTTCTATTTCACCCCACCTCGCATGAACTCCCCCATCTACTGATGCCGTGGGCGTGTCCTTTTTGGCCAATCACAGGCCATTTTGCCATCAGGGTTGCATTCACACACACTGTATTTGTCCTTGTCCTGTTCTTGGGGGTTGGCATTTTCAATGAACAAAAGACGAATGAGACAGTGTGAAGGCAACGGGCGGTGGAAAGACAATAACGACACCGAGTATGCTGAGGATGTGACCAAAAAGCAAGACAAATTTGCTCGTTTTATTAATAAAATAAGTCACGCAAAGTAAGTCGAACATCATTATTAGGTTAAAGCCCTAAAGCGGGCGCATTAGGTGCACATAAAAAGGGGGCACTGTGTAGAGTTTTCACAGGTATTGATGGTGGATGGGGAAAAGGGCCATCCGTGTAGCTGAATACACTGACTACATCAGTTAAGAGTAAACCATAAAGTTATACGGAAAAGATATTGCTGCTGATTCTGAACCTACATTACTCAATAGTCATTGACAATTTCCCTTATTATATCGCATGGGATTCGGTAAGTTTGAAAACTTTTACTTTTATAGTACACATATTGATTAGTTTATTAGTTAAACAAATTACTAGAAAGTTTCCAATGGAAACAGTAAAAGTATTCAAAATTATAAAATAAAACGTGAATACAACTTTCAGTTTATTAGGATTATAAACAAATTTTTCCCTTATTATTAGCTGTTTTAATTTATTACGAGGATTTCCTGTATTTGAATTAAAAATCTATATATTCCTTTGAAACAGAACAGAACTGGCAAATTTTCTTTCTAAAAATAATATTATCGCGGTGGCATTTCTAAGAATAAATAAGAATGAACAGTTAAAGAGAGAGCGTTTGCCCCCTAAAGTATACAAGGCAATCGAAAACTTTCGTTTTGATACAAAAAAAACTTTTCATGCAATGTGTCCAGACGCCATACGAAAACATTCATATTTTTTAAAAAATATTTTTGAATTTAGGCGACAAATTTTCCTAGATCCCTAATTGTATTGTACATTATTGGGAACTGTCTACTATACATTTTCAGAATATCATGATTCAATTTCTTAATATTATGACAAATTTGGAGGGATACTCAATAAATGAGTAATATTGCGTTAAGTCACTTGGACAACAATATATAAGAATTTTCTATCTTTCGCCTCTTTAATTATAAAATCACAAAAATTCCAAGTAAATCAGCCGATTATAACTCAAATCTTTTATAAAAAAAATTGTTTCAAATTTTTCTTTTTTGCTTCTTAAAAAAGTTAAACATACTTAAATATGTTTTCCCACTGGAATACATCCTAACATGTAGTTCTTTACCCTATAAGGACTTTTCTCGGAAAATTTGGTATTTCCACATTATGATACGTTCAATTACTTACAGTTCCGTTGTTATAAAATCCTCCATTTCTTTCAGTGTACTCATTGAAGCAATGCAATTAAACCGCTTGAGCTTTAAATCTCTTGCAGTAGTTAGTCCCCGGAACATCATCATACTCTCTACTCAAGCCATTGTCAACTGTTTTGTCCTGGCAACCGAGTTGAGGACATTTTGTTGTTTGTTTTTTGTCTACCTGTCTACGACAAAACTGACTCCCACTCATCAGCCATTGTTAGTCAGTTGACGCTGAACGTGCGGAAGAGGCGTTTGTGTTAAATGATTTATAATTTTGTCCGCTCATACTTGCCAGTGTCGTTCCCCCACCCCTGCATCCCTACGATTCGTGGGCTTTCATTGATTTTTATATGCTTAATTTGAAAAACAATACGTCTATGTCAAAGGTTGAGAAAAGTAATGTAGTTTCGTTGATTGAGAGCGCTTAATTTGTGTCTACTGCACGTGCCCGTGTCAGACCTGCTAAGCCTAATTTTTATAATAATAAAAATGTTGCATTGAACCCAATGGCATCGGCATCGAATTGCATAGACCCATTTGCGGTTAATGGACGGGGTGAACTTCCTTGTGCCATCGTCTTTATGGCAATTACAACATTTTGTGTCAGTTTGCCTTGCAAATCCTTCATTGTACGTGGTGTGTCTGTGTTCCTTTTTCTTTTTTTCTTATGTTAATTCCCTGAAATCAAAGCTGAAGTGTGTGTCAGAGATCAGGTTACAGACAAAAGGAGAGCGTCGGCTTTTCAGATCCTTCTTCCGCATTTGAGTTTGATTCTCGGTAAATTAACTTTTGAATCGAGTAACATAAACTTTGTTGCATCTAGGGGCTCATTGTTTTTTCCAAAAAAAAAAAGGCCAACGATGGTCGTGACAAAGGGCGCACAAGTAGCAACATCCTTGCCAAAGTGTTACACGAGATATCCTTTTTAGTTAGAAAGGATATCCATTATACTTACAATTGGAATTTCAAAGAAACTCTTGTTGGATAAGCCTTTGTTGTTAAATTATTTAGATGAAATTTTCAGTTGGCAATTAGGTATTGACTTTATGAAAACCATTCAAAATGATGTATTAGGTACATTACAAACAAACCTTAAGAATTTGTTTGATATGAATAGACCTTCTACTTCCATGCCTAACGATTCAACGAATTGACCAGTCGATCACGTAAAATTTGCTTAATCAATGGATCTTCCTGACGTGGAAATATGAATATGCCGCGATCCGTTTTCGGATGATGAAAAGCGCGATCTTGATACCAGCCATAGATTTGATTTGTTGTAATTGGCGTTGCTGTGGCATGTTTAACCACATATTTTGAAGGTTCATTTACACTTTTTCCAGACGGTACCAATGACGAGAGCTTGGCAGCCATATCCAACGATTCCGGATCACGTTGAACTCGCATTTTATAAATTTCCTCTTCGGTGCAATTGAAATAGGGCCAATCATGGCGTGCATAGAACTTCAGTGCCAATGGACGAACATAATCAACATCGGTGGTCAGCAGTTCATCGGAGGCCTTTTTGCCCAGTTTCTGTGATACATTTTGACGTTCACGTGCCAAATCTGCGGCACAACGACGACCTCCGCAGCAAAATATTGGCATGGTGTACCAATTTTTTTGGGGTTTTTTTGTGTATTTTTCTGTTGTGTATTAATTAGCACTTGTTTTTCATATATTCCACAACAATTCTGTTAAAAACAATGACACTTAATGCCAAGAGTCAATGACAAAGGCAGTCAAAACATACATTTTGTTTTTCAATACTCCGGTCTCCAGAGTCTGGAGTATTCTTCATTTAGTTCTTTACCAGCTGGAAGGAAAAGATTAGAGATGATTTTGGCATCTATTTTTGACAATTAAATAACCTTCTGTAATCACTTATGTCGACTCGGGCACAATAATTTGAATGTTTCTGTTTGGGTCAACTTTATTACAAATGTTTAGTCGATTGAACAAATGAAACATAATCATAACAATTTCAAATTTTATTTGTAGAACTTTCCAAGAAATTTAAAAGAAATATTTATCTATTTTTATTACACGAACTCAAAATTTATGGACTAACGACTTTTTAACAAGAGATTTAATCAGTGCCGGATGGATAGACGTGAAATTTGCTCCCCAAAGTATGCTATAGCAAGTTCAAAAGTGTGTCGTTTAAATAATATCCAAAGTTTTTTTAAATAATTATACCAGATAACAGAAAAGACATTTCATTTTCAGTGTCCTGTCTTGAGGTCAATTTAAGGAAGAAATTTATTACAACACTTAGGCATTTGGCTAGACTAATGAGCTTACTATGCAGCTATTTTAAGAACCTAATTTACATGATTTCTGATTTACTGCTTAAACTTGTGGAGTATTTGAACTTAGTTAAGTGTAAAATTAAGAAAACCAATTGATAAAATTAGAAATATTTGATATTAGAATCTTCGTCCTGAAATGTACCCAGCTCCCAGAATATTTTTATCGGTCTTTTACATTGATCTGTATTTTTAGTTTATTCAGCAAAAACCTTAGTCTTTATCTTTAAAGGGTCTTACTTAAGTTATTTCCTCCCAAATTTTTGAATTTATTTGTATGTTTGTTAAACAGGCTTGAATTTTCATCATACAAAGGTATCAAAGTCTTTATGGCTTTTGAACGAATTTGTAATTAATATATTTTTCTTTCGTGTAAGTGAATTTGCAATTATTATCGATTTCCTAAGCATCTGAAAATAATAATTGTAGGTTCTTGCAACATTTTCCACTAAACAACATTGAGTTAGGACCATTGTACCGCCCCGCTTTTGGAGTTACCCCGTTCCGGAAGCCACTTTTTAGTTTTTAGGGTGAGATTACAGTCTGGTTGGAAGTGGAATTAGAACTGGCACTGAGGCTGGGTGCTTATTAAAAGTCTCTTGTTGTTATCCTAGGCACAGTAACCTTTTGCCCAAACAATTAGAGCACTAACAAATGCAATTACCAGTCCATCTCCTCCGCCCAGAATCTCCTCCCAGACTCACCCCTTAAACCTCTCCAACAACGTCGGCAAGAGCAGCGACAACAACAAGAGCACAATTGCTCTCATTGACAACAATTGAGTCGTGTCCTGCAAGTCCTTGGCTCTTTCATTTTGGAATGTGGAAAAAAGTTTCCCAAACGCGTGCCACATATTAAATTACATCGAAATATGTGCACAGGATGATGATGATCCCGACTCTGATGCTGATGATGTTGATGATGATGATGAGGGCCAGTTTGTAATTTGCTGGCATTTTTCTCCCCCGATTCTTATCAGTAGCAGCATTTGATATTTTGATATATTTATTTGACTCACAGTTTGCTCTCAGTGTGTGTAGTGTGTTATTTAATTTAATTTTCAGCGCATAATTGTCATAAAATTTGATTTCGAATGTTGCCAATCGAGGGGATGATTTTTGGGTAGGCATTAAGTGCATCTAAAGGGCGTTATAAGGCAATTCTTTTAAGCATATTTATAGAATTAGAATAAGAAAATGGCATATAAAATGAAAGGATGAGATGCAAGTGAAGCATTTTTGTTATATTCAATTCTGAAGTTAATACAAGTCCTCGTTCTAGTAATAAGACAGTTCTATTTTAGTTGTTTTTCTTCATCCTAATGCCACTTACAATTCTAATTTCACACTTCTATGATCTTTCAGTTGTGAGAAGCCATTGACTCAACTATTCAAGCGATAAGGAAATAACCAGTCCAAAAATTTGCTTTTTGAAACACATTAAGAAGTTTTGGAATATTCTACATATAATTGAAACAAATCCTCAAAACAAACATTAGGTACTTGTAGACGATTGTTAAGTTACAAACAAAAAGTTATCCATTTTTTCCAAGTTATCAATAAGTCCCCCATTTCAAAGTCATAATTCCGACAAAGAATTCAAGTCTTAGCTCTGTAAAGTCAAAACTCGTTATAGAATTAAAGATTGGAAAGCGAAGCTTTGGAAAAATGGTAATAAGGTCGGGGAAAAGTACCAAAAAAATGTTGCATGGATCTACAAACGTTGGCCACGGCCCTCTGGTTTAACTACTTAGAGTTAATTAAACTTTGCACAAAGTAAAGCGAATAATTTTAAATTTCAACTCGTTAATCTTTATTTATAAGGTTTTTTTAAACTAATCTAATATAAGTCCTTGAGAACGCGTCATTAGGTAAAATGTAAACAATTTTTAGTATTTCCTAATAAATCGTTGGAATATTGTGTGGACGTTGACGCGTACAATGCGAAATACGTACAAGTGGCCCATACGCCCGACCGACAGTGGGGCGCAGCCGCGGGCACGATCGCGTGGACAAATACAAAAAAAATCGGGCAAACAATTTAAATATGATTAACTTTAGTTAATTACGAGGTTTACAAGAAGTAAATGTTCAAGGAGGCTTAGTAACATTAATATGGTATAAAAGAATATCGATTGACGCAGGATTAAGTAGGAAGTTCAATTTGCTAGGTTATCGGTGCATAAAAAATTCACCACTCTTAATTTTTTTTTATTTGTAGCGAATCTGCAATCTGTCCGGGAACAATCAGCAAGTTTTCGTGGTTGGACATTGACGGTTATAATGTTTGTATGTTATAATGGGTGTATGTTATTGCAATACGGCGTTGGCGGGTTGCACTGGGTGCTGAGGATCTTATTGACGTTGCAGGTCCAGCGTGTGGAGTCTTCTTAGGCGCCTGGTAGTTGTGCTGTTGTCCAGCATATTGATGACGTACGGGTTCACGTGCCTGTCAAGGCGCTCCAGATAGGCGGCGGTCAGTCTGGAAATCTCATGATCGACCCATGGGATATCCAGTTCAGCATGTATTTCCCTGTTTGTTGTAAGAAAGTGGGCATTTATGATGATCCTTAGCGCCTTGCTTTGGAATCTTTGGATTAGGTCGCAGTTGGATCGGCTGGCTGTGCCCCAGATTGGTATTCCATATGTCCACATTGGCTTCATTATAACTTTGTAGATTAACAGCTTTATATTTAGCTTTATATTTAGACCTTCTCCCGATGAGCCATACGTACTTTTTCAGCCTTGCGTCGAGCTGGCCTCTTTTGTTCTTGAGGTACTGCTTCCATGTTAGCCTTCTGTCCATAGTTAGACAGAGATAGTTGGCTGTCACAGATGGGGATGGGGGTTCCGTCAAGTAAGATAGTTGGGCAGTAACCTCTCCTCAATGTGAATGTTGTTTGTACGCATCTTTCTGGGTTGTCCGCCATGTTCCATCTTTTTGAGCCAGGTGCTTGTGATGTCAAGCTGCATTTGTAGAAGGTTGCTAGTCTCCTGTGGCGCTTCGTTGGTTGCCATGAAGGCAGTGTCATCCGCGTATGTTGCAGTTAGGAGGTTGGGATCGTTGAGTATCGGCATGTCAGCTGTGTAGAGGGTGTAAAGCACTGGGCCTAGAACGCTTGTGGCACCTGTGGCACTCCGTCTCTGACGTCTTTGATGGCAGAGTTTTCATTGCCGCATCTCACGTAGAAGCTCCTATTTTTTAGCAGCAGGACGGACAGTTTTGATTTTGTATAGTAGGCCAGTGTGCCAGACCTTGCCGTAGACTCTTAATGAAATTTCAATGATCCATATTTGCCCACCCAGCATAAAGGGTAGAGTATGTGAAGCTGTTAATATTGTTTCACTTATTTAATATGGCTGGTTCTTTACTACATTGCTCCAACCAGAATTCTATATCTTCCTAAAGAAAGCAATGAAATTGAATTTTTCTGCCGATTTTAAACAAATAAATGATAAGCATTTATATATCGAATTTATTTACCTTCTTGTTACCTGAAAAAGTTGTTCGTGTCCTTCCTCCTTTATTGAAGCAAGCAAAATCTTTTCATGTTTATGTTAAAATAATTGCCAACACGTGCTCTATCAGCGTCAATCAAACCAAAAAGCGAACGGCTCCAGTCCGAACCAAGAGTGGAGTGGGCAGGACAGGCAAAACGTTTTCGCACTTATGCACATCATTTAGTGCATTCACAGGCATAACAGGATACAACAATAACCCCCCGCATATGCAGATCCTGAAGTGAGGATTGTTCACAGCGTCAGTTAAGTAGCCAGGCGACTGGCAATTTCTTCAAAACTGATTAAACGGATAAGACCTTTGCTTTTTGTTCAAATTCACCCGTTCTCATCGTTTCTGTGGCAATTTAATCAAATTAATTTTCTCACGTATTGTCCTTTTTCCCACCTCTGCACAGCAGGTTTCCATATACAAGCTGATGAACTCCTCCTCGATGAGGCATCGTGAAAATTTCATCAAATGGCACATAATAGAGTGGACATATGCTTCAATGTTGGGTGCTAAAAAAAAAAAAATTGTTTGCCATTTTTTTATATTAGCTTTCTCACCCTTCCAAGTCGAAACTTTTGATTTTTTATTTATTTATACAAAAGCCAAACAAACAATCGATTAAGTAGAGTAAATAATTAAAACTTTTTTAGTGCACAATTTGAATAGATTTTAATGCTAATAAATTTAGTCGAGTCGAGTCTATATGAACACCTTTATACCTAGAACCAATTTATTATCTGCCAAGCCCATGAATAGCTTACATATCATTATCTATAATAATTGAATACAAAATAAAACAAAGTCGAGACAAGGAGTCCAAATTTCATATAGCTGTTAAACTCAACAAAATCGATGTTCATTACGTGTTACCTCATAATTTTTAATACTCAATTACTACTTTTATTTTCTAAGCAGAAAGTCTAGTCTGACTCGCAAATGAAGGATATTTTATCATCGCACGAACGATCATTCATTTGGTATGAAAAGACTTGTCGTAACTCGACGCAATTTTCAGCCTTGTCGTTAAGAGGATTCCTATTAGAAGGTTCTTTATCCTTCCATTGAAAGTACTTTGCTGGTTTATTATTCGTTGCCGACACATACGTTCCTTCCTTCTCAATATCATTTATGTCAATCCAATAATCCTTTCCTTTAAGTTTCGATTTCAAATTATTCCATTCTGTTTCACTTTGCAAACTCGCCAGGTGACCACCCCATTTAGAACATCTTTGTTGGGCTTGTAACCAAGTCAGATCTTCTGAGTATTCAATATAGTAATGTTTAAGACCAATTTTCTGGAAATTCGGCCTTTGCCATAAACTGAACTGATGCTTTAAATCTTCTACAGTTGCCTTAATATTTTTTTCGTGAGTCTTTAAAATTTCCACTTCATTTTTTAACTCGCTTACAGTATCCATAAGATTTTCAAGTTTATCTATTCTATTATCACAAAAAGATGGCTTGAATATTTCCAAGGCATCTATTTTTCTAAGCATTAATTCCAGCTGCTGGGTCAATTGGTTATCAATTTTGTCTAGCTTTCCATAGGCAAAAGGATGATTAGTTTCACAGGCTTCCAATCGCTTTAACATCGAAGGTAAATACGAAAGAAAAGGTTTCACAGAGCTATAGCAATATTCATCGCATTTGTGCTGAGCTTCATCCATCTAAAATATAATGAAGAGTTAGCAAAAATTGCGTAAATTTTGAAACAAAAAAAAGCAACTCACCAAGCAATTACCTGCACTCAATACAAATAAAACGTTGACCAAAAATAGTGAAAACAAATACATTATCGCACAATTTCGAGATTTTACAGGTCCGATTAACACGGAGAGACTAACCTAAAATCGCAAAATGCATCAATCTACATTCATCAATTTGTAAAACAAGCTGATTAAAATTCACAATTTAAACTTTTCTATTGAAAAGCTCGAAGTTTTTTCAAAGGTATGTCAAGGTTAAAGAAGATGAGTAAACTAAGTTATTTATTTCCAATAATTCTCTTACAGTAAAACAAATGTTTTGCTTTTCAATGATTTTTATCAGTTTATTGTTTTAGTGTTTCGGCTTATCAAAAATTGTTTCTTTTAATGTAAGTATATGCTGAAATTTGATTTATTTTGGTTTTTTAGTGTCTATATAGAGAGTTTTTGTTTGTAGTCGGCTTCTTTGCACTCTGCCAAATTAAACGAATCCATTTAGCATTAGGTTTTCATTATGTATTTATGTACTTGTACTTGTATAGTTAATATATATATGTATATATATCTGTATGTATAATAAATATATAGATTGTTATTATATAAGTTCATCAATTTGTGTTTGATTTGCAAGCCTTTTGTCATATATTTCCTTTGTTCTTTACTCACAATCACCTTATCAGTCGTTATGGAAATACTCGTACTCAATTGTTTTTAACTAATTGTAAGTTGTATGTATGTGTATGTATGTATGTATGTGGTTATCTGGGATTTTTACGTTTTATCAAAATATATCAAACGCTAACTTATGTTTTTTTTTTTGTTAAAGCTTTCTATTTAGTTATTGTTTTTTAAATTGTTAATTTTCTTCTTTTTTTGGTTTGTTCTTGGTTTATCAATTCTTTATTTTTTCGATATTAACAATTTGTTTTTGTAGGTTTAGGCATTTTCAAATAAAATTTGGCAGCTGCTCTTGGAATATATATCGAAACACTGATTTACGTTTCAATTTGTTTAAAATATCAAATTTAGCTAATAGATGGTAGAAAACTATTATTCAACACGTTTTTGTAATTTCTTTTATTTATACATATAAGATTCGTTTTCTTTTTCAATTGTCTTCTTTTTTTTGTTTTGGTCAGATTATTTTAAGTTTTATTTTATGTTTTCATTATGTTGGTATATATTATTTTGTTTTATTGTTCATATGCGAAATTTAAAACGAATTGGTTTGTTTTTGCTTTACCCAAATTTGCAGGAATCCCCCCTAGTCAATAGTTTTAGCTGTTTATACAAATTCTATATATATTGGAACTATGACCATATTTAACAACCATTTTGCCTTTTACATAAATATATATGGCTATATAGTCTTGATTGGTTGGAAGTTGAATTCTGTGCTAGTTTTTTTTTTTTTTTAGCAAAAGTTAATATTTATTTAGTTAAATCGAGATGACTGCTACATCAAATGCTAAAACCGATATATTTCACACTCTTATTCATCATTTCCTTTTAAAGATATTTTTTCAAACCCAAGATTAGAAGACACGGATTCTTGTTTCATCCAAGTGCTGGTCCTAGTGAAAATGAAAATAAATTTTGTTGAAATGGAGTATAAAAAAAATTATCCTTAGTTTACATCAAAATGGAAAGCATTGATCTCCAGTAAATTCAATTCCAATAGCTATTTAGTTCTAACAAATTTAAAGGAACGAATTTCTAACAGTTCAGACTACATTTCAGAATTTGCAGATATAAAATTTATATAGTGAGTTGGTACAAAATGTTAGGAATAAATACAAGTAAGGGGATTCCCACAATTTAGTTTTGGTAAAGCCGAAAAGCTTTGTTCTTCATTTAGTTTAAAATTCTTTCTTAGATTTACACTTCGACAAATGAAAAAAATTACAAGCTTTATAGTCAAGCAGAAATCCAATTTTGGCAAACATTATTTTTGGATCTACAGAGAGCTCACTTTTTAGTCAATATGTAAAATGCAAGCACATTGCTGATTATTTATAAAACGTTTAATAGAGACAACTGCAATTTAATTGTATGGGTTGCTTTTATTTTGTAGCTTTATCAAATATATAAATTATTCGTATTATCATAAATTTGAATACAACTTACAACACGCACAAGTTGCCATGAAAATGCATTGTTTTGAAAATCATAATGTATATAATTAATTACAACCAAAACGTCTAAAATTTAAGCACACTAAACACAAAAGAACAATTAAATTTAATGCAAATTTATAATTTTTTCCTTTTTTCGTCAGGATATAAAACAAAAACGAATGAAACTTAACGACTATAAAAAAAAAACAAACATCACCTCAATGCCATGTAAGAATGACATGCAATGGGTGTGGCTTTTGGGTCTTTTAGTTCTTTTTGTTTAATATGCGCTCTTAAAACAAAATTAAATTTTGCATAGTCGTCCATAAACTAAATTTTTTATCAAGTGGCGTATGTATATATCGATTTCATGTCTTTGGCAGCCACTTGAATGTTTTATACAAAACAATTTGTATGCATTTTGTATGTATGTAGGTATTGCGACTTAAACGATAATGTTTAGAAACTAAATAAAATACATGTATAAAAAAATGTATAGACTATATATATTTATATATATAAATATATAGAGTATATAATAATAACACGCATGAAGTTAGCAAGTTAGCAGTTGTCATCTTCATTCATTTCATATTCGATGTACAAATAGTTGGTAAGTTTTGTCCCCCTTAGTCTATTGGTTTTGTGAACGAGATTCAAACATCGCTGTCACATCGCGAATTGAGAATTGTGGTGAGATCTTTTCTCTATTGCTGTAAATAAAATAACAATTTAAAGAGAATTAGTTATATATGTATAGATAGAAACGCATCATCATTACAGCAATGGCAGTTTTCTTTACTTATTGCAAACATTATTTGTATAATCTTGTATTTGTATGACAAATGCCAAACAAAATTTATTAAAATCAATTCAAAGACATAATTCAAACTACAAATAATTAGACAAGTATAAAGGCTTACTTGACGCTTGCATTTGACTCATTGGCAGTTAATGAGCTCCTTTGCCCTCGATCACGTGAGGGCAGCAATGTGGCACGTTCAAATTTACCAGGAGCAGTTGTTGTTGTTGTTGTTGTTATTGCTGCTGGTGGTGCCACAGTTGCTGCTGCTTTATTTGTATCATACTTTTGAGCTGCCGATTTAACGCTTAGCAACGTTGTTGATATTCCCCCATTATTGGTATCACAATTTTGATTCTTTTCATCGGAAATGCGACGAACACGTTGATTATGTGGGTGTTGTTGTTGTTGTTGATGCTGATGGTGATGATGATGTTGTGTTGCATAGTCGCCTGTATTTAAAGTGCTCTCCGAACCAGCGGCAGCCACACGAGACAATTGCTTTAAATTCATATCCATATCCTTTTGCAAAGTGTGAACATCTCCACGGGATTTGGACTTGATGCGCAATGATTCGGCTGTTTGGAAATGATTATCCTCGCTGTTGAGTTCAGTTTTGGAGCGTGATTTCAGAGTATCGCCATAGTATTTCTGTGTCAATTGCTGGCGACGTTCCTTTTTGATCTTATCAATGCGCTCACGATCCAGTATGACTCCAGTAAGGACACTCTTGCGTCCCGAATTGCTTGGTGGAGGCACTCCCAATGGTGGCTGCTGTGGCAAGGATACTGGAGTCGATGTTGTGATGATGGCAGACGTCTCTTTGGGTATATTGTTTTGTTGGATCAACGAAATACGATTCTCGGTTGTGGGTGTAATTTGTTCACGTTTCTGACAAATCTCCTCGGTAATGCTCATGCCAGGCAAACGTTTGGGTGGATTCAATGTCTTGGGACGCGTGAAATCGAAACTTTTGCGACGATTATTCAAATCGGGCATTATCATTTCAGGCAATTTATTTACTGATAAGTCTTGCAATTGCTTGCCACCAAATTCACGTACAAATGCATTCTCATCCAGTGAACGGGTAATTTTCTGTGCATTATTGAGTTTTTTAAGTGAAGCAGGAATAGTTGCGACTGCATCAGATCCTCCTGCTCCTCCTCCACCTAATCCTGCATTGATCGACTTGGGTACACTCAATTCATTTGGTTTCTTCATTGAGCCACCGCGTAGAGAGAAATCAAAGCTGGGCAATTGCTCAACGGGTGAACTTTCAAATTTATTTGCCAATTCTTTGACACTAAACGATGGTGATTTTCTATATGAAAGTTGTGTCATTGTTTCTTCTTCTTCGGGCATTTGGTGTTGTTGTTGTTGTTGATGTGGTTCGTGTTCGTCTTGTAAAGTGTTATTATCGGGCAAACTTTCCAAACTGTCAAGTTCAATGCGATCACAAGTTCTTGTTGTTTCTGTCTCTGTTTCGTTTTGGGTTTTGAATTTCATTTCCTCACCACGTAGATTCTCATAAACTGTTTGAGGTTTACGCAACTCAATATTCTCATAGAGTAATTGATGATGCTGCTGCTGCTCCTCCAAATCGAGCAATTGTTGTGTCATTTCTGCGGCCTTTGAGGCACCAGCATCATGCTCTTCCTCCTCAATTTGCTTTAGGCTATGCCTCTCATTAAGCATCTGATTGACTTCAGTTACCGAATTACGAAACAATTTCACCTGCTCATATACAATATTCTCATCGAAATTTGTTTCTAGCAGTGTCGATGGTTTTTCATTTAATAATGGCGGCTTTTCCTTCTCTGGCGATTTGTATGTTATGCTAATGGTAGACTTGATGGGGCTGGCCAAGAGTTTTTGTGGCGCAGCGGCAGCAAATGTGTTACTTGGCGTCTGTTCGAAATCCTCATAGACGGGAGAACTCTCCTCTGTGGCCAGCAATGAGTGCATGCTGAGTTGTCGTTGCAAATGTTGATAGCCAAACTCACTGGGCGTTACCGATTGACTAGTATTGTCGGTGAAATTCGAATTATTCGGCGAGGAGCAGCACATGGCGGCAGCTGTCTGAAGTTGCTCTTTCACTGGCAAAGTGGCTGCCCGATTGTTGTTAACCGTTTGCGATTGACGTGTTGGTTGCAATGGTTGCAAATCCAGAGATAATTCCCGCTTCAATGCATTCATATCACGATGTTCTACATCTTGCAGATTATTAAACTACCAAAACGAAAGAGAAATGATGTTAATATGTTTAGAATATTATTCTTTTTTATAGAGCTTACATGCTGGCCTATGCTCTCGTAGGAGCTGCCCAAATAACTACTGCCCCCTGTTGCATCCACACCCAATAGCAATTGTTGTTGCATATTGGATGATACACCCGATATGCCCGACATCGCTGATGTTAGCATCAATGGTTCCATATCATATTGTGGTGTATTCACAGCCGAACTATTTTCCGAACTCTCCTCTGTGTCGCATAAAAGCAACGAATAGCGTGGACTACGGGCTGGAGTGGTTGGTGTGGGTACAGTTAGTTTCACTTGCGAATCCTCAGATGTTTCAATTCTGGGCTTACTACGCAGCGGGGGCGTGGCATGATTGCTAAAAGAGATCAAGTTATAAGATTTTCAATTGTCTTGTTATATTTTTTGTTTATTACTTACTGCTTGGGTCGTGGGGGAATTGTGTTTGGTTGCGTCTCATTGTTTGTGCCCGGATAGCTGAAACGTTCTTTGGCCACTTGTTGCTCCTTGCGCTTTGCTCCCAACTGCACTTGGGGATAACTATAACGAGTTGTGGCATTCGATGTGGTCGCCGCCGTCGATAATGATGCGGAGAGGGGCGCCTCCACACCGGCTGAATGATGATTAGCTGCTCTAGCCGGCTTTGGTGGCGGTGGCGAATGCACTTCCACGCTTGCAAATTGTTGTTGTGTTGTCGGCGCATGCTCCGGAGTACCACAGTCAATGAATTGTATATCAGATAACTGATCCTCTAGCTTATAACGCTTGCAACAATTCTCAGCACCAGCTGGTTCATGGCCACACGGTGCATTTGCTGCGGCGGTGTGTACTACGCCGCCGCCGCTGGCGTGGCTGCTTGTGGCATGTGGAAGACTTCTGGCCGTGCTGGGTGATAATAGATTAAGGCGTGGTTGCTTTTTGGGACTGGGATTAACGCTATTCGTTTGACTGGAGAATTCCTCGGGCCGTGCACGCATAATCCGACGCGTGGCACATCCCGAGGCGGGTGGAACATTCTCTTTGCCCACACGCGGCGAACTAACTAGACTCTCGCTTTCGGAGAAAATGCGCATTTCTGGTTCTTCACGATCAAAATTAAGCCCCAATTCGGATAACTCACGCGATGGGCAGGTGGTCATATGGCCACGTTGTGGAGATTGCAATAAATCGAAATATGAATCGTGCGAAACACTGCGAGAGTGACCCACAGTGCGTAGACTATCAATCGAATTGGAACGTATACACAATTCCATGGGCTTTGATTCCCTCATCTCATGTGTCGTCTCCAATAGCTCAATGGACTTGGGTTTGTCCAGTTTCGATAGCTCTTTGCTGGCATGAGCATGCGATGCTTGAACAAAATTAACTCGCGAATTTGATGACTCCTTGCCGCCGCTGCCGCCACCTGCGCTTGCTGCATCATGTGTGCCCACCATTTTCTGGCCAGGATCAACACTACCTTGACGTTGACTGCGCGTAAAAATGGATTTCCAAGATGGCGTCTTGTCCGGTTTACGTTTCTGCCAACTTCTTGGAGCTGATAGCACTGTATGGTATTTATCTGGCAAACTAGATGGTCCTCCGCCCACTTCTATGTAAGAACCAATATTTGTGGCCGCATTACTGGTCGAGGAGAGCATACTAATGGGCAGCGATTGCTTTAGATCAGTGGCCTCGATGCGTGAATGACGCTCTTGAGCCTCTTCCAGACTAATTAGCTTCGCTCCGCCTGTACTTAAACTCTTGGGCCTTTCGACCACCGTTAAGGACTGATCCTGTTCACGTTGTTCCACCAATAAACTCTCACAATCTGTCAATGATTCGAGACGAAGCTCGCCTGTGGCCCCAACTCCAATTCCACTTCCAGCTCCAGCCGCTGTTGCCACACTCAAACGTGCAGCATTGTGATCTTCAAGGGCATCGAATATATTATGGCAATTGCGTATCAGGTACTCAGTGACCACCGCTTGAACGCCAACGCCACGTAAGGCGGCCACACCACCAGATTCCAATGCCGGAGAACGTAGCAAATTTGGGGCCCAGACAATGGCCAAATTCTTATCCGTCATCCCAGTTCGCTCATGATGTTGTGACACTTTAAACAAATGCTCGGCCAAGTATTTTAAAGTCCTGCAATGGAAGTTAAAGAATATGGAATTAGTTATTATTACGTTTGGAGGATAGAGTAGTCTTCAAAAAGTATATATGTATATATTAGACAGCTGCATGACTTCATTCACTTAATAAGTAAAATAGAGTATACTCGGATAGAATTGAATAGAGTGAGTGACAGACGCACAATGAGTGAGTGTGTATGAGTATTAGTATATTTTGGTACTCATACAAAGCAATTGAATGACACTGAGTACTGACTGAGTACTCAGTAAAACGGAGTGTCAAATTTGACACATCTAAAAACATTCCAGTTATCCAAGTATCAGGGTACATATAATCTATCTATGTATTTGCTTTCGTTTTTATGGGTTTTGAAGTACAGATTCTGTACGCACAACAAAAAACCAACAAAAATGCTGTGTCGGCACCTGTCATTCGGATACATTCGAAACATACTTACTTATACTCACTTATACTCTCTGTTTTAACATTGTACGGCCGAGTATAAAGCAAGCCTATCCACTCACTCATACTTATTCCGTTTCGCACTCATATTCACTCAACTCAATTTGAGAGTAGTATATCCGAATGTCACTTTTTGACATTCATGCAGATGTCTAATATATATATATAAATCTGTTCTGGCATCTGTCAATTAGGCAGTTTGGTTTACTTTATTAACTTACCGATAATGCGGCGGCGGTAACTTTAGCACGGTTTCCTTCATCAAACGCAATCGTTCGTCGGCCTCATCGGCTTTCACTTGTATAGCCTCAACAAAATTATCATACAATTGATAAGTGCACAAAGGATTGGGCAATTCACGGAAATACATTTTCAAAAGTGAGCTCACTGCATGGATATCTTGTTTCATTTCGGGATTACCCAAGTCAGGAACACGCTCCTCATCAAAGGAACGCCGCAAACGTTGTATATTCGATGTGATGCCCGACAGTCGATAGATGCCATCGATTACTCCATAATTCTCAATGAATTCTGCACAAGATTTCAGCACCATTGGTATATCTTGACCACTGTTGAGTAAATGCTCCGATAAATCGCAATTGAAGACCCTCTCCCGATAAATTCCACTCTGTTTGAGACGTCGTCTCGAGGGTCGTGAGAGAATAAACGAACGAAAGAAGGCAATCAATTTGCCATGTTTTCTCAATACCGGCTTTGTGGGTGACACACTGTCCAAATGGCCGACCAATGGTGCTGGCATAGGGAAATTCCTTGGCACCTTATCCCCAATGGTGGCCACACACGATTGCGGAAAGAAACCAACTTCATAGTGAGATTTCTGTAAATGAGATTTCTTGCCACGCCACCAAACGGATTCCGCTGGGCTTGGCATATCGATCACTGAGATCATATCGCCAACTTCAATATTAATTTCATCAGGAGCCTGTGCCTGATAGCGTCTAACGCCATAGGCAGCGCCCACAGCAGGAGTATTAATGGTACGTTGAGTTTCACCATCGGCCAGGGGCAGACGACGTCCCTTATTATCCAATTGAAGCCATGTCAAGACAGTGCCACATGTCAACGAATCGGAGGCAATTTTTGAGAAACGTTCCAAATATTTGGCCACCGCATATTCCACATCTGATTCACTGGGTAATTCTGCCTCCAGCTCGGACATATTACGTAGGCCACTGATTTTACGATCATAGACACAACGATGCAACATCTCGTCCAGCATTTGCATATTCTCAAAGCTGCGCTTAATCAGAAACGGTTCACAACGCTGCGGACACACTCGTATGATGAACCAACAGCTTTCGGGTGAGAAACTTCTCAACGAATTGTGGGCCACATCACCGCCAATTGATTGCGAGGCAATACTGTTGCTCAATTGCTCTGATTTATCGTCGAGCAGCTGGACAGACAGAGCCCCCAACTGAACTCTCTCGTAATGAAAATGAGCACATTCCTCCAGCTTGGGAAAGCGACAGGATTTCTATAGAGGTGAAGAAACGAAAAAAATAAATACTTCTGATTTTCAAAATAAATTCATTTCACTTACACTAATCATTGGCTGTACGGCCATGTGTCTTGCCGGCTTTGGAGGACCAGTCACAATGCCCACCGATGGTGGACTACAGCTGGACTCTGTCGAGGCGTTGGAAATTTGTGATGTATTCATCGAAGCAAACATTTCCTGATAGTTCAAACCGGGTAAACTGTCAGCGGGCATAATTTTAAAATTCAATTGTGCACTTATCGCTGCTGCCGGTCCATCCATTTCGAATTGGAGTGGCTGCTGCTGCTGCTGTTGCTCCTTTGCAGGTGCTGCCACATGGTGGCAACTGGCTACCGTTGTTGCCGCTTCGCTTGAAGTCAATGCATGATTATGCAGCTGAGCTGCAAGGGAAGTGCTGACCTTCTCGGACATGATGTGTTTTTATATATAAATGGAAACGATTATATGTGAGCGACCATCTACAATGACACAAGGACAACGAAAATGGTTAGAAAATATATATATAGTATGTAAGTGAAAAGTATTTTTGATCTATATAGTGTCATCTACATTGATTCAAGTCACTTTATGCCACATCTATGTATGTAGCCAAATATTGAAATGAAAATTGTTATTGTTACAATTTTATCATTCGTAAGGAATATGCCTTGTTTCATATCAAATTTCCAAAGAACATCCTAATGAAAATCTGTATGCTCATATTCAATGCAAGAAGATAATGACAGCTAACAAATAAAAAGTTTTTGGAAACTCTGCAAGAGTTTCGAACTGAAAAACCTTTAAAAATGTCTGAGAAAATTTGAGGGAAAAGAACTAGTTGTTAGCAGGAATCGAGGTTGACTCCAAGGAATCATCAGGGTATTGTTCTTCTTAAGAAATTCAAAGGGAAACCCACTTTTTGAAATATTGAAACATAGTGACGTAGAGATCTAATTTTCAACTATTCAGTAGGTACACAAGAATGCACCTGGCCAATAACTAATGTCAAAATAAAGGTCCATTACGAGCAGGTGTCATCTTTGAGATTTGCCTAGGGCATCCTCTAGGAATAAAAGAAACAAAATTGGCACTGTTTCTCGTTACGTTCACTACTTTTGCAGGATGTGAGTTATTTTTTAGAACAAAAGAATATTTAGTTTCTGGTAAATGAGTGTGTGCCGACTAGTTTGAATCTACCATCATTATTATATTATAGGTATTAGACGTAGGCCATTTTTGTTTTCACGGTTTGGTAACATTTTGTACTAACATCTTTCTAGGTTCAAATTACTAGAAGATTCAAGTTTTAAAGAGCTTCGTTATTCAAGTTTCTCCAACTCGGTTAAAATCACATACAAAAATGACCTAAAATTAAATGCAGACAACTGAAAAATGTCAAACGCATATAACACTCCGATTTTGACAAGTGTAAAAAGGCCTCGTTCGCATTTTACTTTCTAATACAGAGCACGTTTACTTTATTTGAGTTTACTTTGTACATTCTATATATGTATGTATGTCTCTTTTATCAATTATGTTGGATTGGAAAAGGCCCGGGGACCGGCATTTGGTGTTCTACTTTCATGCTCAAAGTCAATGGCTAAAAAGATTTCCTTTCTGAGCTCTCTTGACCAAATGCAATAAGGTCAGTGGCTCAGACGCTTAAGGATGTGATTGGTATACACACACGCAGTAGATTGACTCTAAAGTAAATTGTAAGTGTGTATATAATAAATATTTATAAAGTTCAACCAGTTGTTTTTTGGGATGGGGGGCTGGATAGGATGATGCTGATGCCTAGCGGTAGTTCTGATTTACAGGCACGAATGTAATGCAATGCACCTCGACTCACTATACCGGGACCTGTGGCAAAAGAAACAACATTTAAACTTTCATAAATTAAACATACAGACACATAGTAGAGTGGGAGATGGACGACGATGAGGAGGAGGAGAAGGAGAAGGTGGAGGAGATAGAGACGGGCAAACACAGACAAACATTGGACCGTTGGCTTTTGCAGCGAAATCGTAGTGCGAGACGGAAACGAGTTTGTTTTACTCCATCTCACCCTCCTTCTTCTGCTTTTCCCCCAGTTGCTATACCGTACTCCAAACATTCCCGCTGCAGCGTCCATCAAACGATGCAATGTGCCAAGCCAAAAGCAAGCAACACATACACAAACACACACAAAATAAATACTATTAAAAATGTTAACGTTAACGGTCACAAAATGCAACCAATATCATCGTCATAAAGAAAAACGACTAACAAAAAAAAAGACATCCGAAGATATAGTAATATGTAAATTGAATAAAAAACAAAAACAAAAAACCAAACAAATGGCAACGACCTGAAGTAAACTGAAACAAAACCCAATAACAAATCGTATGGAGCTGTAATCCGCTACCCAATAATGGACATGTGTGAGATAATACTTGAAATGACCATTTCGTGGTGTTGTTTATTCTAATGAATCTAACGACACGATTCTATCGATAGAAATCTTTTGTTCAAATATCATAAATTTGTATTTTTGTAATAGTAAAAACTTTAGTTTTACCTCTTCTTCTTTTTCTTTTCTGTCATTTTAATGTCATAGATATGCAAATGTGTTAATACCCAGAAGGAACTCCTATCGGCTCGGCTCACATTTTATATTCTCAGAGAATCTTATCAGAGAAGACATTTTTTTTTTATGATCAAGTTCATTTCCTTTATTGAAAAAGTTTTGTTTTTAAAATGATTTAATGATTTTGTTTATAGATAATTGTTAACCATTTTATAAAAGTAAATATAAAGGCAAACTATTGTTATTAAAAGTTCAAAAATCATTCAATTTAAACCATTTCTGATGTGCTATAACAGTATTATTCCTCTTTATATTCAAGTTGTTCTGAAATTTGTTCAATAAGAAACGAACTAGACAAATTGATATTATAATTACTCTTAACTATATGGACTTCAGTATTTTGTAATCGAATCGAAACAAATGTTTGTATTAGGTGGCAAATATTTCGGAATCGTGAAATACGTAGGAGACTAAAAAAGGTGAAACGTAGATTAAAATTAAATTTTGGGGAAGATTTGAACAAAATAAAAGAAATCCTAGAACAGGAAATCCTCAAATATAAACGTCCAAAATTTTAAAGAATTGATTTCACAGATTTAATAAAAACTTCATTTCAATGGTCTAACAAAACTTTTGTTTAAATTCTTTAAATTTTGTTTTAGGTCCGAAACGGCGACAATTTTATCAATTACAGGTTCAGGTATGGAAATGATTTAACAAAGTAATTTTTTCCATAAACAAAATTTAATTATTACTACTTGCCTTTAATAATTAGCAGCAACAAAACGGATATATCCCAAATTTTTATGCGTTTTACTTCACAGTAGTTGGAACTCTAACGATTGTTCAAATTCAAAATCTAACCATCCATTGTTATAACCTTTTAGGCCATTTCTTAAAACTGTCCATGAAAGAAGCGTAATCAAGTTTAGTTAAAAATTTCAATCCAACAAATGGCCAAGAAGATAATCATTTTTAATGCAAATAAATTTTAAAAGAATCATACTTTTGCTATTGCAAAATATGTAAAAATGTAAAATGGCTTTGATTTAACTAATTTAGTTATAAGTATATATTTATATACTTATCAAAAACATTTCTGAAATTTCAATCTAAGTCTAATCATAAGTATTGAGGGCTTGAGTTTTGAAAATGAACGAATGAATCAATCTTTGTTGCATTTAACTGATGCCTTTTGGATAAATTTCATCAATATATGCATACTAATTATTGCTTTTTGAGAAAATTATCATTTTTCATCAAAAGTTCATTAGGAGAGACGAACAATTTTTCAATTTCTCGCTATGACAAGCAAATCGGAATTAATTTTATTGAAAATGCAGTTGGTTTTCAATACTAGCATTGCCCGTTTGCACTTTGGCATCGAATAGAAAGATATTTTTCCCAGGCAAAGAGGCAATGTGATCGGTCGGTCTGTCGGTCAGTCAGACGTTTGGTTGGTTGGTTGGTCGTGTCGGTCAGCTTTACTTTCTCCAATCAATTAACCAACATTGTATGTGCCAAGTTGGGTATATGTTCGTTTGATTTTCTTATGTTTTGTTTTTTGGGGTAGAGGGGGTAAACATTTCAATCTGCTTGCAGCCGAAGCACAACTGCAAGACTAATTAATGCTATGAAATAACTTAATATTGAACAATAGTTAATGACTTTTTAATGGCAGGTTTTTCACTTTTTCCTCTTCATTTCTTTCTCTTTATCATCTTCATCCTACTCAACGTATATATTTACACGATATACATACATCTGTATGCATATAGTTGTCGCTGTCGTTGTTGTTGACCCAATTGAACGACGTTAAAGTGAGGAAACTGAAAGCTAAACAACAAACATGACAATGATCTATAAAACAAGAATTGAAGTGCGTGAGCTGGACTTTATGTGTATGTATAAAGATTTAATAAGTGGCCAGTGTCTAGGCCTGGTTTCTCTCTACATGTGTGCTAATTTATGGCATAAAGTGGGTCACTAAATCACTCACTATGCTTCTATGCAAGATGTGAGTGTTTCTAGAGCGTAGAACAGTGCAGTGACCATAAAAGACTTACGAGGCTACACACATAAATGCATGCATAATATGCTTAACGTAGTTGAAGACTTTCATGACAGTCATTCCAGTCAGTCAGTCACTCATTCAAGGCAGTCAGTCAGTCATTCAGTCAGTCAAGTAGCTGCTTCTGCATTGCAAGTGCAAAACGATTCATCTGAGATATGTATGTGACGGATGGGAATGGGCGCATAATGTTGATGATTTTGTTGAGGAAATGGGTGGAGCAGCGGCAGGTTATACTCAACCATACGCAAGATTGTTGGGTTACCTAAAATACCCATCTTATGTCTGATTGCAGAGTGCATTATAAAATAGTGCAAAGTTTCAATTATGTTCTAGGAAAAGAGATAAATGCAAGCAAGAAAGCGTGAGATTTTTACAAGAAGTCTTCTTTCTTTCGCATTTTGCTTTCTTTAATTATACGAAATTATAAAAACCATTTGATCTTCTCGGTGTGATAAAGTCTGAGAAACAGATTATTTGGAATGCAATCTAGCTGAGAAGTTAATTGCGCTTTTAATGCTTTAAGAACCTCGAAATACAGCGAAAAAGTTTCATAGCAGAAACGATAAGCATTGCTCTAAGAATTGAGCTCGTCGGGGTCACCAATTTACATGTCAATATATGATGAGATTCAATCTCTTAGGCACCATTTGATAAGTTAAACAAACATTGCTATGGGTTATACAAATTAATGTAAACTAATATTGATTACCATGGCAAAATAAGCATTTATCATATTTGTTAAATGAATTTTTCAAAAATTATAAGTTCAATCTACTCAATTTTAAACATTTAAACTCCGATCTGGCAATTCCCACAGTTTTATGCCCTATTCCAGACGCATTTAGATTAGAAAATCATGATTTCCAATTAAATTTATATTTCCTTAATCGTTTTTTCAATTACATATAAAATTATCAAATACTAATTTTGGGAAACAAAATTGTTTGACTAATCCCAGTGAATTAAAAGTTAAGGCTTAATCGATTTCTATACGAGTGAAAATAATTTATATACAATTTAACTTTTTCAAGCAAAGTGTACTTAAATATAAACTTTCAAATTTGTTTCAAATATTGTTAATTAACTTGAAATTGGAGGTAGATAAAAACAGAGTACCATTAGAGGACTTATCTATTTGAGCAAGGTTTATTATCTAACATAATAAAATTGTCATTATTTTCAATGATTATGAAGCACTTGGCTTTTGTCTGACTGCAATAAAAATACATAATAAAAAAATAGAAAACTAGTTTTCCCTCTTGCTGGTTTTGTTTTTGCTTTTTTTTGTAGTTTTGTTGCTCTTTTTTTTGTTGGCTTGGCTTTCCTATTGCACCTGTTATGTGTGAACGGAAGTTGAGAGCTTCCACCACAATTAAACCGGGCAATGAGAGTGTAAAGTTGTGGCCCAAGTTTAAAAATAAAATAGACCTACCCTTCCCCCTTCTCTAACCACTGGGTGAGCCAACGTTGACTAATATGCCATTTAGACTAATTGCATTGCATGAGTTTGTCTTTCTCTCTCTCTGTCTCTTTCTCATGGTTTTCCATTTTTTCAACCCCACCGAGGAAAACTTTTATATGAATCAGAGAGATAAAAGAGAAACGAAAGCTAATACCAACAACAATTGTCCTACAGGGTCACCGACTCTAAAATGCTCTATTTAAAGTGCAAAATAATAGTTCCAGTCCCAGACTTACATATATCCACTGGAAAGATGAGATGGCATAAATGAATCACCTCAAGAAGGAGGCGGGTGGGGAAAAAAGGTCTCACATGAGGGGCAGGGCTTTAAGACGTTCCACCATGTAAACAAATCTACTTTGGTGAGTCAGTCAAAGTGCCCGCTCCCCCCATTTCCCATCCAAACTTAACCAACCAAGCGCGCCAAAAACCTCTCTGATCAGATTTCCAAAATGCAATCGCAGCACAAGTGGCACCACCAGCTGTCAACTGAGCCGTAGATTGATACGTCGGTCTCAACTGTTGAATAGATTAGCAACCGGATCAACTTTAGCTTTAGCCTTGGGCCGCAATTTGGTAACCCTCATGCAATATATTATTATTATATATAAAATTTTGTTTTGTTTTTAGCATCGAGTGCGCTCAGTCAATTGGTCAGTTTAATGACTATATATACATATGTGTGTACTCGTCTGATTGTGAGCTCATTAGTCATTTTAGCCCATGGGGCATAAGTCTTAATATATTACAGCAGTCTATGCTTTAATTAACTTTAATGTTTGTGAATCACACATTGTGGGCAAATATGTAAAACAATACACAACACAACGATGGGACATTTGGCTAGTTAGTTTCTCTCAATGAGATCTATTAATTGGTTTTACCAGCCTTTATGAGAACTATTAGAAATTTATCAAAAATTGACACTAATCAAAATGAAATGAATAGTTTTTCCCAAAGTAGATATATAAAACACATCATATAGATCAGCTATTAGATAATTTTCGTCATTCATAATAACATTTAAGAAGGAAATAACATATTTTACTTCATAGTAACTTATTTCAAATTGAAGCTGATAAATACAGGATAGTTTTACTTATGAATGCAATCAATAATATAATAAAATAATAATTATTTAAATATCTAGCGATTTAATTGCATTGTTCTTTATTCTAGTATATCGAAAATTCTTAACACAAAATTGTTATATATATACAATTTATTCATGTATGCAAAAGCTGCTGTGGAATTTATACAAAAGTGAATTATGAATGTTAATTTTGAATAAATTTGAAAAAGAAATTGCCAGTGAAAGTGATTTTTATGACAAAATTTAGCAACAAAATTAAACACTTTTTTCAATGTCTGTCTCTGTCTAAATTATTTTGTTTAAGGAAAACTAGGACGACTTATTTGCTTGTTCCATTAAGGCATAAAAACAACTTGATCTAGGATCTCAGGCCTTGGAATATTTATACAAATTATTCTCTTGCTTACTCCTTTAAAGTTAAGACAATGAGTTTTCTATGATAATAGTTAAAAATAAGATTCCTCTCCGCCACTTTTTATTACAGAAGCCACACGCCATGTCATGGATACGTACA
Source organism: Drosophila equinoxialis (assembly GCA_018150345.1). Taxonomy (NCBI): domain Eukaryota; kingdom Metazoa; phylum Arthropoda; class Insecta; order Diptera; family Drosophilidae; genus Drosophila; species Drosophila equinoxialis. The sequence goes on along the minus strand of JAECWI010000442.1, from coordinate 127,819 downwards.
GCAGCTCAATTTTGTCCATCATTTCTTGGTCAGTGTGCCATATGTTGTAAAGTGTTTTTCGGAATTGATTTATATTTTTTGGTGCATGTGGCAGTTCCCTTAATTTTGGCTCAATAATAGACATCAATTGTTCGAGAAGATTTAGATCATTGGCAGTTCCCTCAGGTCCTAGTAGATTGTCGACACAGATTTCCTTGGGCGTTAAGTGACCATTAATAAGCTTTACATCATTCAAGTTGAAGACATTTCGCCAATCTTGAACTGTCCAGTCCTGATGGGCTAGCGCCCATTCAAAACGCCTCTTTTTGGTTTCCTCACTAAGGTGACCAAATTTAAAATTCTCTTCATTTTCCTCCTGCAACTCCTGCTTGATTCGTATTTCGCTAATACGACGTTGAACGGTACGTAAACTTATTGTGATGCCACACAGCGACTCTAATTTCCGTTTCACATCGATGGAAGTGCTGCTGGGATTGTTCAAGAGCATTCTTTCAATAAGTTTGCTGTTATCAAAGATCTTGGGACGCCCCCTCCTCTTTGCAGAGGAATTCAATTTGCCGCAAAAAGCCATGATGTTAAACTTTTAGATCGATTTTAGTTGTATTTTGACGCGCCAATATTCAGAAGGAGTTTTCTGGTATAATGTTTCTTTCGGGTATATGATGTGAAGGAACTACTTAACCTCCCCGTAATGACACAGCGATTGTTCAGATTTTCAGTTTAGAATATACAAATTTGTTTTTTTCTTCGACTTATGAAGTGATGAAAATTCTTATTGATGCTAAAATTTTTGTAGTAACGATAGCGCATGTTATCGATATAAAATTTTGTGGTATCGATGCATCGCCCTTAAAAAAAGTGCTGGGTAATCTTTGCGAAAGTATTTCCTGAAATTTCCGCAAGACCAGCCCTGGACTTATAATAGGGGCAAATGTCCAGGGGGGCTAATAATGAACATTTTTTTTTTAAATTCACAATTTAGTCTGTTGTTTAATTACGAAAAACTTTAGAAAACTCAGGTCGGTGAACAAAGAAACGTCTACGAATGGCTCAGTGGCTCCATCGGATCATTAGTGGCAAGATTTCTTAGTTTGAAACGGTTATTATCAATAATCTGAGAAACAATTTACACTTTATCATCCAATATACCAAAATATTTCAAATAAAACCATTTTTAATGAAAAGACACAAAAATAAGGTCTGTTTTTGGGAAAATTAATAGAAAGACAATGAAAAACTATGAAATATTTTGTATTTGAACAATTTTTTTAAGTGTTTTTGAAAGGAAGGAATCCCGTTGTTTCATAATTCATAATATGGATAATAAAGTCTATTCAACATGATTCATGAGAAAAGGAAACGAATGATTCAAAGAAATAGCTAATAATTTCAATGCGTTGTGGCTAAGAAGTAAGAAGATGCAAAATCTCGGTTTTTGTATTCGTAATGAAAACAAAAGAACTTTAACCCACTTATCTAGAGCAACTTGCTCATTAAACTTTCAAAGGGCATAAATGGAGAAAAAGAAAAGCGAAAACGTTTGCATGATTTGGCTTTAGCTGGCCACTTTTACCCATGTAAATTTTCTGCATTGACAATTTTTTTCCCCTCCGTTGTTGTTTGTTTATTTTGTTTTATTTTATGCAGAATTTCGCCGGTCTCTGGGCTGTAAAACCTAACCTAATGTCATTTAACGATGGACAGCAAACGACCAACTCCAACGCTTGGCAAACACACACACACACACTAACACCAACACACACACACATACATATATAGACACTCAAATTTATTTAATGGAAGTGAAAGTTTTTTTTTTTTTTTTTTTTTGCGCGCGCATCTAAAAAATAATAAACAAAACTAAAACTAAAAACCAAACACATGCAGCAGGTTTGCCTCATTTTTGTTGTTGCCGAATGTTTAAAAAACAAACCAATAGACAACAACTAAACCCAACATACGAGGTTCGAGGTATCTTGAACCATACCGAATTTTGCGTTCCCTAACTAACTGACCAATGCAAAAACTATGAACAATTTTGGTTTATGCTTTAAAGACGTTTTACCGGTAAGGGTCAAAACGGTTAAAGCTGGCTAAAAATAATACATTTTTGGTGAAAGTAAAAACTTTTCCTATTTTTAAACCTTTTGGGCATTGCTAATCTCACGTTTTAGCAGAAAATTCTACAAAATTAAGTGCAATAAAAACTCTCCACTTAAAGTCAGCTAAGAAAATAGCAAAATGCAACGATAAACACTTTTTTTACGTTTAAATTTGTTAGTAACAGTCCAAAAGCTAGTCCAAATATCGGTTCCAACGATACACAAAGGCGGATTCTAAAATTTACTAGAATCCTTTACACCACAGAATGAAGAATAAACTAAAAAGTTTAATAAATAAACTATTAAATAGACGAATAGATTAACTTGAATTTATTTAATCAATGACAGATCAAGACGGGGAGTCCGGATAATCTAGATAATTTCCGTAACTTGACTTTTTCCACCTCTTTATATCCCCAAAAAATAAGTCTTCATAAAGCTCGTGCAATTTCGACAAATCGTCAAAGTGACAAAATGTCTTTAACAAAATATATGAATTGTTTTATTGAACCCTTTAAACACATTGAAATGATCACTAGAAAATATTTTTAAATGGGAAGCGAGATTTTTCGGATTGAAAAGTTAAATTTTTTTTGATGTGTCAATTTTATGATTACAAATCTATTTGAATGATTGATGTAGAATACTTTACCATGAAAAAAAAACAGAATAAAACGTCAATATCGACTAAAGAAAAAACTGATTCGCAAATTTCAACCTAATGTTCGATTAAAAATAAATTTCCAGTTACCTAAAACCAATATACTTTTCAAGTTTAGGGTATTGACAAAAAATTTACTATAAAATTCCCATTAACAAATATGCGAAACAGCTGCTGTTAGAAATGCCGGGCCGCCTGCCGTCCCGGCACGGCCCGGTTCACTGGAGGAAAGCAGCGCGAGCGCAAAATATTTAGAAACAAACGTCAGCCCAATTTAATTTAATTATTATTCATTTCTCTGTCTGAATGTTTAAATAAAGTGTTGAATTTCAATAAGATGAAAAACAATGACAAACAATGGGGCCAATTGGCACAAGCGTTGAAATTTATAAACAAAAACAAAAAAACAGAAAGAGTAAGTACTTTTGTATGAAAGTTATTTTTGTACAAAAATGGAATGCTCTCTATATAAAACATATAGAATAAAGTGTATGGCCACTTCTGCTTAAATAACTTGAACCAACATTCAACAATTTTTCGGAGAATTTAACTAAAGTGCCAAGTGAAAAGTAAGCAAATGTCTTGATTTGATTTTTATCTAGGATTTTTCGAAATTTTCGAAACTTTTCAAGTTGTGTGACTTAGTAAATTCGAGAACTTTGCTTTCTTGGCATTTTTCAAACTCTATCTTTAGATATCTATTTTGGTTTGGCACAGGATAAATTGATTTATCTAAATAGAATGGGAATCGCAATTCGGCTTGACGCAAATATTTAACAATGAATTGCTATTATTTAGAATGTGAGTCAGAGTTTATTATATGTATATATGTACATATATTATTTATCGGAATGACAAATAGAGCACTTATGCAAACATATGTATATGCAGATTGTTCATATGTTATTCAGGTATGAATAGTGTGTGATTCATTGTGGAAATATTTATTCCCTTTCACTCTTATCTAAATAACAAATCAGTTTATAATAAGGAAATTCTAACGCCACAAAACTTGTTGACTTTAATATTTGTTGCCCTTGTTGAAGGGTTCTCGATTGATAGTTTTGAAAATGATAATCCATTTCGAATCTTTAGTTAATCTTTATTTAGATGCATGATCTAGATTAGCACTCAAATTCTATTATTCAAAGACTGATTATCAGCCAGTTTGTTAGTTATTGATTTTCATTTGGAAATTATTGATTGGAAATTCCAATTCCAAATCAATAATTATTCATAAATGTAAATAAAACAGGTGATTGTCAGTCAAATCTCAAAATCATGCCGCAAATTTATTACTTTAATTGTTGAATGACTCATTTGATAAGCAATTGATATGCATAAACAAAAGCAATAATCAACAGTTTCACAGTGAAATTATTATCAATAATTATGCATGAAATAAATTTACGATCGCAACGAAAGCAAATTTAATCATATTTTCCTTTTTATTGGTGAATTTGATTAGTCTGATTGTTTTCTAGACAAACATTATATTGAAACGATCGATAAAATAGTTCGAAATTGTATCTAATATTCATCTTCGAATATATTAAAAAAAGAATTTGTATCTAGATTTTAAAAGGGAACTACCTAGAAAATCTCATGGCATTGCTCTTTAGTAGTTCAAGAATTTTTTTTTTTTTTTTTTTTTTGAGAGTTTTACTAGTTTCTTTACTGAGTAAAAGTTTTGACTCTAATCTTTAAACAGATGAGAACGTGTCATAATTCTGAGTAATCGATTGAATGAATGACCGAACGATTCAAAAATTCATATTTGCATTAATATTCAGTGTTTTCGGTAGGTATTCGTGACCACAAAATACTGGTCAGTCTTTCTTTGAATGAATAAGTACGTGAATATGAACGATAACGAAGAAATGATCCATTCACTGCTATTCAACTGAATGAATTGGTATTTACAAACTTCAGACAAACCAGAATGAAAGAAGGAATCTGAGTAATCGAGCCGTCTGTATGTACATATACATAAGTAATAATTCGTCTTATTCATTTCACTTGAATAAATTAAAGAGTCTTGCAAATACAAATACTTGTGTTTATTGAATCGATTCAAGTTTTTAGGCTCATTCATTTGTTTCATTGTGCGACTGAATGTCTCAAATGTCAATTACATTATTTACAAGCAACTTTCTTGTAAACAAAAGGGATAAACAGAATAATAACTGAACTACAGAATTGAGTCTAAATGTTGCTAAAAACTTATTCCATTTGAATTAACAATTTTGTAATAAAATAATCATTGCTGCCTACTTGATGATTACTTTTCAAGATTACTAATCGTATAGAATAGGAGGGGATGCAGCAGTTCTCCTATATTAGGTAGATCTGTGCATTCTTTTCATTCTCACCGACGCAGTTCATCAAACACACACACACATCATCACCATTTAGATGGCTTTTTAGATATTTTTGTTCTCTTTTTTTTTTTTGCTTCCATATAACATCAAGTTGTCAGTTTTAATTAAAATCAATTGAGCTCAATTATTTGATACGCTAAATATGAGGCAAACATTTCTCAGTTGGCTTGAGTTGTGCGTGTGTGTGTGTGTGTTTGAGTGTGGGTTTGGTTTGACATTCTACAAGTAAAGCAGCTGCGCCCACTCTGTAGAAACAATTAAAAAACATATTCAAAACATAAATGCAGAATAATGACGTTGAGATACCCTGCATTAAATAATAAGCACTTGCATCTATGTATTTCCATGGGCAAAAAGGTTCAACCATTTCATTTTTAAATACGGTAGAATCCGGTTATAGGGACCGACGATTTTCGTAGTTATATCCGGAAGACGTACTAACCGGAGGCCCTTTCATTAAAGTTTGTATTGGGACCAACCAATCACTCATCCAACCGGACGGACGTTGTATTCGGATTCTACTGTAATTCATTTTATTTTAAATAAATTTCTACAAGTCTAATATACTGCTTTACTCAATGGGCCACAGGGGTATAGTTGAGAAAAAAAAAAGGCGTGTCTGTTTCCCCAAATTTGGAGCATTTATAAAAGAATTTTATTGGTTACATGAATGTAAGCGAAAAACAAAAGCAAAACAAAACTGAACAAAATGCGAAAAATGCTTTTGACATCGGAACAGGTGTAAGCGAGAATAAGAAACAAGGCGAAACAAAGCAAAAGACCGAAACAATGAGGTGAAAAGCAACTCTTTTTGGTGATATTTTTCATTTTGTATCTGATGGGTTGTTGTTGTTCTTGTTGTTGGTTTTTGTCAGTGTTTTGGGGTGTTTAACAGATATATACATATGTACATATTTATATATGTATATGTACATATATAGACAGTGTGGACAAGGAGATTCAGCGAGGGCCAGCATTAAAGTTAGTTGAATATAACCAAACTAATCGACTCTGAAACTTGGATTTACACTAATTCGTCCAAGATAGCTAAAACGATGTCACTATTAATATAATAAATAAGCTTGTTAACTATATAAAAAACTTCCTTTCAATTAATTCAGTCGTCAAACAAAGAATTTACATATTATATTTTAATTTTAAAATACTTTTGCTCAAAGTTATGCTTTGATTGATTGAAAACTCTCTTTCGACCACCCTTTAAATACATATATTGAAAACCATATTTCGATTAATTTAATGGTCAATCGATCAATTGCATTAATAATCGCCTCCTCTATCTTCTCTGTTATAAAGAACATAGAAAAATAAATATTCTTTTTAGGTAGTTAATTAATTATTTTTGTTGCCGAATTTCATCATGAAATGCATTTTTATTTCCCATCACTAGAAAGATACATTTTTGGACCCTGAATGAATAGAAACGAATTTGCATAATCATTTTAGCCAAGACAGTCATTAGATTGAAAGCACGTGTGCGAATTGGCAGTAAAAACTTCTGTGAATTGCATAATGACAATGCTCGTTAGTGGCTTTTGGCTGGGCACTTAATGAGTTGCCTCGACCCACAAGCCCAAAATCAAAAATATTAGTAATTGCAGTTAGTCCAAGGTAATCTTTGTCATAATGAAGACTCTGATAGACTTGTGAGAGTTATAAGTTAATTTGTCTTGCCATTCCATACAACTAAAATAGATCTGAAACACACACAAATTAACAATATTCTTCTGAACTTTTTAAGTAACCCTCGTTTCCCATTCTTATTTTGTTGCCTAGTGTAATCTGAGCCCTACAACCCAAACAGATGTTACTAGTTTTAGTCAAGTCGGTCAACAAAAAAAAAAGGGTTATGTGTCCAAGCGTACGACAAAAGCTGCCAAGTGTTATCCGATGCCTGACGAATATATATATATATATATATCTCTATATGTTTATAAATATGTGTGGGGGGTAAAGAAAGGTATGAGGGTGAGCGGATGTTTGAGTTGAGTGCACAGCTACCGAGGCGCAACGAAATTAATCGAACTCAAACTCGACTCGACTCTTTGTTGGCTTTGGTGCATGCTACTCTTACTAAATATATGTATATATATATATATCCATCCACCTATATCACAAGCTTAGTAGATATATCAGCCAACTTGACACGTTTCTGCAACAGGCAGCAAACAGCGCAGTCAACTTTGGTCTCGTCATCGCCGTCATCATCATCATCTTCCATTGGTTTGCTGTGAAATGTGCCATAATCATGCGCAGTCGCAGCGCGAATCTTTTCTCCTCACCTCCCCCCGCCATCCATCCCCTCTACCACCACTAAACCCCACCTCTTAAGACGTGAGCCACATAATAAAAAAGACAGTGCGGGTTGTCCATATGTTTATCTATATAAAACTTTGGCGTAATAATAATGAGAAAGCTTTGCCCCGAAAATGGCCATACCACATACACATAGACACACACTCACACACACACACAGTGCCCCCGCACACACACAATACATGGGAAGAAATTACAAATGGGGAAAAGCTAAAAGAAACTAACAATAGAATTACATACATATATATTAACGAAGTTTTAATGCTCTATTATAAATCTATTTTACCAAGATTAAAAAAAAAATACTAGAAACATCTAATCGAATCTTTTTCGAATACTTTTTAAACCCAAAACAGCTTTGTATCAACCTTTCAGAATTGAATCTATTGATAGACCGTCAAAATTTCTAACCATTTGACAAATTGGAAAGCGAGAACAGAATTCAATTACCATTTCGATTAATTTTAGGCGGAATCAAAATCGAATATAGTTTTTAAATTATGCCTATCATTGTTTAAATATTTAGGAATTTAAGAGTAACTCAAGAATTAAATTACTGAACATTTGTAGTTTTAGACTGCTTTTAGTCGTGTACTGGTGGTAGGTCGTGGACAGATCCAGGAGCAGTCCGAAAATATCGTTCTTTACGTCCAAATAGAAAGTCTTGAAAGTGATCTTAATTTTGATAAGCCTAACTAATAAAACGTCCTTTCTTTATTGACTATGAAGTACATATTTCTCAAATTTAACAATATGTTATCATATGTTATGATCCAAATATAGATAGATCGATATGGAACCGATAAACACGGTCTTATCTCTATAATAAAATGCCACATTCAATGTCTGCTACTGAATTCATTTGCAAACGTTGACAATTTTAACAAATAAACTTGAAATCTGCTATTAACAACAAATGGGTGAACAAAATGACAATGTCATTTACTAACCGTAAAATTTAGACCTAACCCAATGGGTAATGAATGAATCCTTGTTAACCTTTTCGTTTATGAGTTTATGAGGCTACAAAACTTCTGCTTTAAATTAACCATTTTCGTAGTGGGTTGGCGCCTAGTCTGACTGCCGTAGTTTGATAGTTATACTAACTTTAACTCTATTAATATTTGGAAAGGATTTCCAATTGTAAACGAGAAAGAAGCACTGCAAGTTTAGAGATAAACACATTTTCGAGAAACATTATTATCCCCATTTGAATTTTCCCAAGTGAAGTAAAAACAAAAATGAAAGGCCAGGAGTCGGTCCACATACATACATACATAAGTAAGTATCTATTGGTGTGTGTGTGTGGATTTTTGGAAAGTAACGAGGCGAGTGAGTGAGTGTCAGGCCAATGCAAAGGGTGAGAGATGGTGGAGAGAAGAGTCGGGGGGCGAGGAGAGAGTGAGTTCAATGTCAACAGCGTGGGCATACACATTTTCTGTTTCGGTTTCAGTTGTTGTTGTTTTTACGGCCACTTCCGTCCGTTCCGAAGGGCCGCCCCCTCAACTAAAGCACGACCACACCTAAACACATTAAACAACAACAACAACACACACACACACACACAGAGCAAAAGAAAAATACCCTTCTCATTATGGGTATTGTTGACACATTTGAATATATTCAAAAAGGAAACAAAGCATCTTAATAAATGCATCAATATGAATCTATTCTACAGAGTTTTCTTTTAGTTACAGCTCAGGTCTATAAAGAAAACTATTAGAGGGACTTCAATTGATAGCAATTCAATCATTTTCGTTTTCGAAACCAAGTTCGAAACATTACGGTTCGGCTTTCCAGGGTTGCCAAGGTTTATAATTACTTACATATTGAGCACAAATCCTGACAATAATAGTTCAGGTTTCATTTCTGAATGGTTTTTTCACTAATTTGATTGTGCTCCTCGCAATTTTTTTCATTTGTTGACATCCATAGAAAGTGATCGGGTCATTTGAGTTAAATTTTTTTTTGAAACCAGAATATATGATGTCTATAACAATTTACTGAAGTAATCACACACCTGACCAGACGCAGGTGCATTTTTGTCGGGGGTTTTGTCCCTTAAAACATTAAGAAAGAAACAGATCCATTCAGACCAAGGTTAGCAACAGGGGAAAGAGATAACTTGATGAAAAAACAAAGATTGTCGGTGTCCTGACCCTCTGGACTCCTTCTGAGAATCCGTCTATATTCAAACACGAATATCAATGAAATTGTTTCTCGCAAATGCAGGGTATGCACATAAAAAAAAGTGGAATTTGGATTTGCAAGCTTCGCCGTTCTTTTCTCGCTTCATATCGTTTGAATTCCCAACTGCTTTTAGCGTTGAAGGTATGTTATGATCATTACAACTGTGGATTCTTTAGCGGATAATAGTACTTGGTGATTCTTGAAATATCTAACCTGCTCACCTTTGAAATCTTATAAATCAGAAAGATTTATTGACTTAAAGCCGGCTTAAGCCCAATTTTGATTAGTTTCTCACAAATTAAAATGAATATAGTAAACAAATGAATGAATTTTGTTATTGATAATAAAATATCTTTGGGCATTATAATCAAAACATAATTAAAATACAAAATGCTTTTAGTTTGTTGTCATCAGATCAAAGAAAATGAAAAGTTTTCAAGAAAATTAAAAGTTTTCGTCTCAAAGAATTAAAAACACGTTTATATTTTTCCAGTTCAAGGCGAATTGACTCTATTTACTTATCAAATAAACCAAGAAAAGTGGTCACATGCCTAATTGCAGGGTATCATTAAGTCGTGACATAAAAACTCAATACTAAATTGTATTTATTTCGTTCTGTTTTTTTTTTGTTCGAGAAGAGATACATGTAACTTGCAAATGGGGTGGAATATGGACAAGCAGACAGAATATAGACGGACGGTCAGAGAGAGTGGGAAGGGGGAGAGGGAGGAAGGACTGACGGTAGCAGGCATATGGTAAACTTGTCTCAGGTGTGACATGACAGCAAAGCACTAGAAAAGCGGCGTCGTCCGGGTTAAGAGGGTGACGAAAATACATTCGTAGCAAAATCTACATAATTTTCACACTTTTCATCATTAACAAAATATTCACATAAATTATTTAAAAACCAAAAACAATAGACAAAATGTGTTTGTGATATTATTATTTAATATTTGTAAATTCTAGCCCTCTTTTGTTTGTAATAATTTGCTGTTATTTGGCACAAAACGGTGAGAAAATAACAATAATAAAACAATACAAAAAAACACAAACACACACAGAAAGATAGAGGCAACAATTAATAGACCAAGTTGCCAAACGGTTTTTCATCAGCAGTTATTATTTATTATTATTATTATTATTATGTATATACATATGTATGTTTTTTTTGCCTTTTTCCGACACCACACACACACATAGACAGATAACCGCTCATATACAATACACTGACACACATTTTAAAATAGGAGAGAAGCAAGATACTTTTTTCTTTTCTTTTCCTCTTCTTTTGCTTTTCAGCATATCTTTTCTTTGGCTTTGCACAGAAGATACAGATACATATATATATACATAGAGGCACACACACACACACACGCACAGCCACACAGAGAGAGAGAGAGAGAGAGTGAGAGGGTAAAAATGATTGGATTGCCATTTGACAAAAAATATACATCAATTGTACACACCTTTTTTTCGTGCAATTTTCCATGCAATATTAGCACATTTTCATAACACTCGATGTTCGCACGTTTCTCACTTTTTTCTATTTTTTTATTCGTTTCGAGCCGTTTTTCCTGTATTCTCGATATAATACAACAAATGCGTGTATGTGTGTGGGCGAACTTTGTGTGGTTGGTTGGTTGGTGTCTCTTAGCGAGTCAGTGGTGCAATTTCACCAAGTTATATGGCTACCACATTTTCACGCCCGCTTTTCCACCCCAAAGCACTCAACTATCGCGTTATTTTTTAACCTTTTTTGTCATTAAAATGTATTTTTTTCTTTGCATCCGCGACCAACAGCAAACACGTCCGTATCTCTCGATTGTTGTTGTTTTATTAACTGTTAGAGGTGCGGGAGCCCTCGATAGTACTATCGATAGAACGCCAGTTCTTAAATTATCGATATTTTAAAGCTACACGTTCTATTAGTATTAATTGCATACATTATTTAAGAATAATTGAATTCATCATGAAGTAGTTTCTAAAAATTTTTAATTCAAAACATGGAATGGGTCTAAAATTATATATCTTACAGAGACCATTGAAAGTTCCCCCTATTAAGTAACCCATTAAGCAAACTGCACATACAAACATTATAAATGTTCTTTCGTGATCGATTAAAGCTATTTATAAAGTTTCAATGTACACACAATTACAAACAAAATATGTATTTATTGTGATACAATATTATTTACATTCGGTGTTTTATGTTTGAAATAATTTAAAAAGTTATCGTTTAGTTGACCTCCCATCTCTAAGACCGCTCATCTGTTTCATCGCTAGCATAAACATAAACAAACTGCAATTTTTATTAAAAACTTTTTTATTTTGTAAAATCAAACAAAATGAATCCTTTAACCAATATGAAAAATGTGCTAAAACTAAGCGAACACGAACTACAACATGGATCGGGCAAGAAAAGTTGGCATGACATGTACCGCGATTCAGCTTGGATTTTTGTTGGAGGATTTCCCTATACCCTAACAGAAGGCGATCTGGTTTGTGTTTTCTCGCAGTACGGCGAAGTTGTTAATATTAATTTGGTCCGCGATTCGAAGACGGGTAAATCCAAAGGCTTCTGCTTTCTATGCTACGAGGATCAACGTTCGACCGTTTTGGCTGTGGATAATCTAAACGGCATTCAGATCACTGGCAGAACCCTGCGAGTTGATCATGTATCCGACTACAAGCCACCCAAAGAGAATGAGAAAATGGATGAAGAAACTCTGCGTCTGTATATGGAGGGATGTGCCCCTAAGCCACAAATTATGAACATTAAAACTGAAAAATCAAAAGACAAAACAAAATCAAGAGACAAATAAAATGTAATTATTAATTAGAGCGATTAAACTTAGTAACATTTGAATATTCATTTATTCTTCATCAGCACTCTCAAAGGAATCCTCATCATCGGAGGAATCCCGACCATCTGCCTCACGTATTATGCGACGTTTATAACGTTCATAGGCACTTCCCCGCTCTCGATCGACATTGAAGAAATCCACATCATCGACAAAACTATCATTCTCTGTGTCTATGGTATGAATATAGGGATCGTGATATGTAGCATAATCCTCATCCTCACTGGAGCTGGCAAACTCATCTTCATCGTCATCTGTAGTCACGCGAGAAGTAAATCAATATTCAATTTAATCAATGGTGATCAATTTGCTCTTACCAAATACAAATCTATTCATTTGTTGACACAACTCATCATCGGATGCCCCGCCCATGGCCCTGGGTCCCTCACCGTCCTCTTCATCGGGATAATCATTTGTATAGTAATTCTCTTGGTTAGAGTCTTCGGAATCATATTCCTCATCTTGATCATTGTAGCAATCCTCAAGTACAAGCTCACCCAATGGACAAATGCTGTGACAAGGTGAAAATACATTGATATTAAATGGTTGCTATATCATTTTAAGCTAAAAAGACACATAGTTTTTTGTGATCGAAGTGATTTAGGGAAATTTGACACACACACACACAAAGACACTTGAAATCATAGATCAGGAGGCTAGGGACAAACGGCATACTGAGATTGCGATTAAATGCCATCAAAATGTTTTTTAACCGGATTGTAAAGTGAATTTCAAACAAAGCAAATTTAACTGCTCCTTTAAATTAGATATAGAAGATTTCAATCTATGTTAACAAAATGAAATCAAAATTGAAGTATTCGAACTATTGAAAGTGCATTCAACTTTGTTTACAAATCTATATATAATGCTGTATAAATGTCAAATTGGTTGTTACATTAGATTTAGCATTTCAAATTGCCGAAATGTAATTGAATTGAAACACAGAGAAGGAGACTTTGATATATAACAAAATGTATAGGTATTTGTCATTCTTTATTCAAAAGCTTGTCGTTAATTTATGTGGGATTCACCCCTAAAACTACAGACATAATTAGATTTTAGCACAACAAAATGTATTTTATTTTCTATGTATTTGCTTTTATTTTGTAATATTATTATTTTGGAATGGAAAGCTGGTCAAATCGAATGCATAGTTGTTGTGTTTGTGTGTGTGTGTGTAAGTGTGTGTAAATGTGCGGGTGAGGCAAGAATAAAATAACAATGAAACTAGGAAAGTTTTGTAAGTGCTCTCTATATAGATGAATTTGATGAGTGGCCAGTTGGATGGCTGGAGTAGGATGGTAATCACAGTATCTCTGTTGATTTTGATTCTTTGGCCTGTTAGAATAGATGGTTGTCTCCTGGTCCCAGCTTTACCAGTAGCAGTTGTTGTAGTAATTAAACGGATAATACAACCTTATAGAGAATCAAGAATTAAGTATTTTTATATCAGAATAGAAAAACAAAATCATGACCTTCTCACCTAGGACACAACAAAAACACCCAAATACGCACAAAAGCCACCACAAACACACACGCACACACACACACACTCACACGCAAAAACATACTGTAAAGACATATACACAACCGATTTCCATAATCTCTTTCTCTCTCTGTTATATAGCTCTGATTTTCTTTCTTTCGTTTACATATAATAGTATTTAGTGATATTGGTAATTTGCTGTTCTTCAATATGTATGACAAACCTTAGATAATTGTCATCCATCATATCGACATAATCGGCCTGCATCTCATTTTCGGGTACATATAAATCATAGACATAACCGATATCCGAATCCGCTGGCTGTTGCGCCGGATCATGCACTATCGGTTGACCCACATCAGATGTCGTTGGCTGATCCTGCTCTTGTGTTTGTTGAGAAGGCTGTGTTTCTATATCGACTATGGTTATGTCCTTTTTTCCACTACCGGTTGCACTTTCACCATTATTTGGATTACTTTCAGCCAGATCAGTTTCATCTAATGTCGTTCTTAGGCAGTTGACTATACGAAATCTTTGCTCTCTGGCATTATTTTGTGCCTCCAGACGTTGACGATCCTTCCGAAGACTACTGGCTATCGGTTTTTGTTGAACAATCTCTTTTGCCGTTGTCTTGTTCAGACGAGCAGCCGCAAATTGTTTTGTTGCCGAATCGTCCTATGGAGAAATCGTGAAATGCATTAATTCATGTGACAAAAACTTCCTATCAGCATATATTTACCTGGTTTTTTAGCGTTCCGGCAAATTTCAGTACTGTGCTTAAATTTTCACTATCTTTTTTTCATCGCCGTCAAGTAATTCGTTATTAACTGCTGCTTCATTCGCCAAGCGGCGTCGCTTGCCATTGAGGACAAAGGCTGTGTGAGGCTCCTCATCAATGCGGCGTTTTATACGTACAACAGCGGGCATTTTATCTCGTTTTTTTCTTCTTTTCTGTTTTATTTAATTTTATTTTGATTTAAATTGTGCGTACTAATAAGGAAAGTCCTTGTGCTATGCGAGTTTAGTTGTTGGTCATTATGTTCAAAAATGGTGACAAACAAAAGTAATACAACAAAATGTGAGTTTCTCGCTTGATTCGTATTTTAGAGATGGGAAATACATCGATACCACCATTGATGGGAATCGGTAATTTTCCGCTGGAGATATATTCAATTTGTTTTTCATTATTTCCATTTTGATATTAATAGTTTTCATATAAGTAAATGGTTTTACAGAACAATATTAACACTTAATTCAATTTAAATTGAACATAACGAAATATCGATGTTTATTCATAGACTATGACCTATCGGAATAGCGGAATAGGGGTATTGTAGAATACTGGGCAACAATGGGACTTACACTGCAAAAAGTGATAAAATATCAATACTTATTAATAATTAAAATGAATAAATACTATAAATTTGTGCTTCAACAAGTATTCTTTTGTCAGAAGCAACTCGATCCTTAAAATGGACACTTCACCTAATACTCCTTCTCTGTGGTTTAGTGTTCGTAAAAGCTTTTTTGTGCGGATAATAGCGTTGCCATCGCAGCAGAATAGTTTGATGCCGGAAACAGCCGTTTTCAGTTAGATTCCCGCTGAAAATATAAATGTTCTTTTGTTAATTACACAAAAATTAGGCAATAAATCGGAAATATACAGCCGAGGTCGTTCTCATAGAATTTTTCCCTTTCGTTGGATACCAAATTTATGTACTTTAAGACTGTTTTGGGCCCAATAAAATACAAATACACGCTTTTAGCGTATAAAAGCGTTGCCATCTTTAAGTAGAATGATATTTCCTTTCAAGCGTTGCCATTCATTTTATTCCATTTAAAGATGGCAATGCTTTTACACCTCATGTTCATAATTATAATCAAGCGCAGCGAGTTGATAAAAGTTTAACTGTCAAAGTCAATTTCTTTCAGTAGAAATAATTAATTAAACAATTTTCAGGTAAGTGTACCCGAGGAATTAATTGTAATTATACTTTAATGAAATGCATGTCAATTTAATATTACAAACCTCAAATTCATTTATTTTGCCAAATTACATAGGGATTAAATTAATTAATTAATCGACAGTAATTAAGAACATTTATGTATGTATATGTACATATGTATGTACATATATTCATACATACACATATGTATGTACATATGTATAACATGATGTCCTTAAAGATTTGTGCTAACAGTGAATTCCCGGGAAGGGGAAGGGAAAGCATAAAAGCACGTGGCATCGGGCGTCAATGTTAGATTAAGAATTGTGTTTTTGCTTGAGAGAGTTTTTCAAATAAAAGTAATTAATAAATAGAAAAAACAATATTACCACAATAATAAAGTTTCTGTACTTTCCAATTTAGATAAATGGCTGAAAAAATCAGTTTATTTAGCTTTAAACCATTTAGGCTGAGTAATATACAGCTGGTACATCTTGCCGAATACAATCCGGATACTCAAAAAATCGAGAATCCCAAAACAATTGGCTTTTATCGCGAGCCAAATGCATCGGACTACCCATTGAATTTGGCCAAACGATACGATAACTATATCCTTTGGGATTGGGCAAAACATAGTATGAGTCCACACGATATAGTTATGCACTATCTAATGCAAGTGAACAATCCAAAGCTTCGATTGGATCAAACTGATTTTTGCACTAATCGCCGAACATTAATAATTATAATTGAATTGTTCCTTAAGGCGAGCCGAAAGCGAAATCTATATGGGTTGAAGCAAAATAACGGTAAAAATGAATACAATTTTTTATTATAATTTCTTGATCTAATTTGTGTATCTTTGTTTCTTCACAAGTTGTGGCAGTGCGTTTCAATGGATGTATATTTTTGAATTTTCCATCCTTAGATAATGAGCCGAACAATTCACCTAATAATTATGCATTCA
Source organism: Drosophila equinoxialis (assembly GCA_018150345.1). Lineage (NCBI taxonomy): Eukaryota > Metazoa > Arthropoda > Insecta > Diptera > Drosophilidae > Drosophila > Drosophila equinoxialis. Next base: position 110,894 of record JAECWI010000442.1, on the reverse strand, counting down.
AAGCTCGACAGTATTTATTTTCTGGTAAGTCAAAATCAATTAAAAAGTATTCCAATTTTACATCTAGAGTGGCAGATGAAAAATCTCTGTACGATCGTAATTTTTCAAATGTAAATGAAATTGGTTTTCAGTATTCACTTTTAAATTTTGAAAACACAAATAACTGCTCTGATCGACAATAAAGCTATCAGAGGTGTTACAGAAATCACTAAACGCACGATTTTACCTGCTCAGAAACTCAGAAATACATACACATATAAAATATACAGTGGCGAGCACATCCATTGTCCTTGTAATGGATTTTTGGTAAAAATTTGGAATCATTAAATTTTTCGGGGTTTTACAGCCACCCAAAGTCACAGTAACAATAATAATACAATAAAATTAAAGTCGGACCATTGTGTAGGTAGATAGCAGGCTTGTCTTGAGAATTTTGCGATCTATTGTCTTCTTAAAAGCTTATAGATCACAGCATAGGGCTACAAATGATTGCAGATCTTACAATTAATCAAATATGTATGTAGGTACTCCTTAAGTTATACAACTTAAGAAAAGTCACAGCTTGACAACATATATCAGAAAAGTGCTTGAAAATCAGCAAAAAAAAATTTTGTAAATTGCAGTATCTTTTTAAATTAGGGATTTTTGTGATTTATTTATCTGTAGTTTTTTGTATATTGGTAAAAATTAGATGTTCCTGGTTCCATTCCAAATACCGATGGACCATACAATGAGAATAAAAGACTATTTGGGACCTTCTCGGCCGAATTGGGCAACTTGAGGTTGCTTTATTCGGCTGAGATAGCTGGCGTAGAGAACACTGAACCACTTGGCGATCTGTAAGTTAAAAAGCTAAAAAAAAAAAAAAAAAATAAATTTTAAAAATTCAATATTTATGTAGCAACGATCCAGAAGTTTTGAAACAATGTCGTGTGGCATCTGTTAAAGTATTCAGCAATCCAGACGGTCGTAATGCAAATTGGCGTACTAATTGGCGTAGCACCCATTGGCTTGTCCAAGCTCATTTAGCTAATATAAAGCATCAACATGTTGCCATCTTTAATAAAAACGGTTTGGTTTATGAACCAATCGACGCTGATCGTCGTAATCATCTAGTTAAGGTGAGAATCTTACTTGAAGTTTGAATAATGAAATAAATAATCAAGTTCAGACACTTAAACAGCTAAATAATTTCGACTGGACAGAATGCTCTCAATTTCTTTATCGTTTTTTAATGGAGATAGCCAACATTATAGGCGATGCTGACTGCCCTCATACCATCTATGAATTCTCCGTGGAGGAATGGACCCTGTTTTTTAACGGCAAAAAGCATAAACCAAACAGTACTCTGTCCGAGGAGTTCATACAATACGCCAGTCGTATATAAGGAAGGCTGAGATCAATCCAATCCATGTTCCATCTAAAAAGCAACTTTCTCTATAACATTTTTGAATTCCTTTTTCATTTTTCAACTTACCCAAGATACTTGGTGCTTAATATTAACTCTGAATCCATTTTATTACATGAAACGTATAATAAATGTATATGTAATCGACATTAATTGTTTGTTTACGAATAAAAATTTAACGCCAAGATGAAATCATTTTATATTTTATATATTCTTTTTAACTTTTAGAAAATCCAAATCAGTTCTATGTCAATAATTGCAGACTTAACATTTATTTTGTAGCAGTTCTTACTGTAGAATGAATTGCCAACTTCTTTTCAGTGTAATCCGATGTGACTTTGATCATTTAAATTGAAATTTCCAGTGCCAATCTGCCGATTCTACAGAAATGTATTGCCTTGTCGTTCTCCTTTTGATTGTATTCAATGCTGTCAATGCAGAAGAATGCTTGGTATGTGGCATAATTTCTAAAAGTTTTGGTTCGTTTTAAAATAGATGACTTTTCAGTTCGATGAAGCTCTGCCCGAATGCTATGAATATTGCTATAGCTCTGTGAGACCCTTCCTATCACTTGTACCTTCAATGCAAAAGCGATTGGAACTCTGCGAAACACTTAAGCCTCAATATGCCCATGACATAGTGGACCAAATTGATAGTCGATTGAACCAGCAATTCGAGTTGATAAAGGGTTTTATGAAGTCGTCTCGAGTTAAACTGGAGGACATGACAAATCAACTAACTCAAGTAGTGAAGAAACTTGAGACATTTGGCATTGTGGAAAGACCAAATTTTGAGCGAATTGGTTCCAAATATTATTACATTGAGAACTCTGAAAAACTAACATGGATTGCCGCCTTACAAAAATGTTCTAAATGGGGTAGTCATTTAGTTAGTTTGGAAAATCAGGAGGAATTCAACAATTTACATAATAAATTAGAAATAGACAAGACTTATTGGACAGATATAAACGACATTGACGAAGACCGAAAATATATGTCATCCACAACTGGAAAATTGGCGAAATTTCTCAAATGGTTTCCTGGTGAGCCAAATAATTATCGGAACAAAAGGCCGGAGGACTGTGTGGAAATCGGATCGAACGAGCTTATTAAGGGAATGAATGATTTCGTTTGTGATGGCCCAATATATTTCATCTGTGAATCAGATACTAAATAAATAAAAATATTGTATAATTTTTCTCAAATTTCACTATGACCAGAAATAGAGAGGATTGAATGAATTCATTCAAAATTTACTGATTTTCAAGCATAGAACTCAAATCAAGAACAAAATTGTTAGTATGTACTAGAGCACTGCATGAATGAGAGAAAAAAGATGGTCGAATGAATCCATTCGAATTGATTTCAAATGAATGAGTGACAACTAACTCTGTTTAATGAAAGGCAATGAATTTAGTGTCAAAGCATCGAAACGTACTAAAGTACGGGAAAGGCAACAACAACTAATTATTTCATCAAAAATGTAGGCAAAACAATAACGAAATGAGGGCTATTATTTGTATTCAGATGATGAACTGTAAAAATGGCCTTCATAGTTTAATCTGTTTTTTTTTTCACTGGCGCATTTAAACGAAGAAGAGTCAGTTTTTTGGGGGGCATATATTTAAGACGTTTATTTCAAAATCTTAAATATTAAAGATAGAAGTATGAACTCTTTGAAGAAGTTGTAGATTTAGCAAAAATAAGAGAAACTGCACACCACAAATCTTTAATTTAGCCCCAACTTTCGATATGGAGCCAACTGAAAATCTAAATTTTGTATGGAAATTTTTGGTCCTTTGGGCGAGGCCATTTTGCGACACTAGTTTGTACTTTTATCCATGAACTACGAAAAAAAGTAAATTGAATTTCCCTCCGAATGACATATTCCATTAAAATCGGATAAAAAATAGATATATATTTTTTGTAGTTCATAAATATAAAATACAAATAAATATTAAAATCAGAATTGGGATTCGAATGCATTCGAATCATACTAACTCATTATCTTACTTTCTACACACTTATTCACTTCAAGTCGATTTTAAAAGTCATTTAATTAAAGCATTTGGTTTTGAATGTTGTTAACTCAAATTAGTTTTGATATTATTCTCTAGTATGTACATATATACTTTTGGTCAGAATAATAAGTTGAATCAACTGTAACTTCATATATAAATTTCTCATTACCAAAGCTCAAATTTGAGAACAGGCAGGCTATTGATATTGATTTTAATCTGAATAAGTAATCTTTGAAGAAAATATAACATAAAATCTTAATGCACTTGAATCACTAAGATATCTGAGTAGATCAAACCAGATCCATTAATAATTAGTAACTAATTTTTTTAATTCCATTTTGTTCAGTCAGATCTCATGGTACACTTTGTTTTGCCTTAATAAAGGCCTCTTTAACTTCTCGGCGAAGGATTTTGTCATTAATATTTTGTGGTAGAGCATCCACAAAGTAAATACCTCCCTGAAGTTGCAGATAATCGGCCACAAGAATATTGGCAACATGCTGTTTGATATGATCCACGTCTATAAGAACGCCTTTCCGTGGCACTATTAGATTGAGAATCAAAAGTCTTTTGCGTCTCCAATGGATTGCCATAGTAGCTCAACCATAATGATTATTTACATATATTTACATGGGTCCTAGATTAACAACTTCATCGGAGACAATACGCACTCGTGTGCCAGGGATCAATTTGTCAACAGTATTGCCAAATTGTTTAGTCGAGAAACTAGCAGTCACTGCTCCACTCGCAGTTGTCCCGTCCACAAAATATAACAATGCTGACTTGGCTAGTTGCTCCATCTTCACAAGAGTCCTTGTCGATAGCAAACTGCCACCAACCAGTACAGATCGTAGACTGGCCAAACGCTTCGAGTTCACCAGAGGATAGTCTACCAGTTCGGAGACTTGACGAGCTGCCAAAACAACTGCATGCATTCTATTTTTCTCAATCATTTCAACCAGATCCTTGGTATTATGTGGCTGATTCATTATTATGCGAGTACAACCAATTACCACACTAAGAAGCATTTGAATTAGACGAGATGACCAATCTATACCAGAATAGGAAAAGGTGACTACTTCCCTTATATAGATTCCAGTAATTAGATTCTGTAAGAACAAAAAGCATTTAATTTAAAAAGGAATACTACACTTGTGGAAACACTTACGGCATATCAAACAAAATGTATTAGTATATAATGCGCCATGCAAACAGCTTTCGGTAGACCCGTTGTCCGCGAGGAGCAAGGAATGGCCATGGTCTGACTCTCGCTTAAAGAATTTTCATTCGATGACTTAAAACGTTGATGATAAAACGACGAATGGTTTATAACAATATTGTTTCTCAAGTTAAATTTATATTGTTTGCTGTGTTTAAAGTACTTAAATTGTAATAAGTATAACATATAAAAGTTAATTTAAGTTTTTAAATTTAAATTTTCAATTACGGTTATCGATAACAAATAATAATATCGATAGTACCATCGCTATTATCGACTCAGCCCTTAGCACTTCGACTCAGCCCTTAGCATTTAGACTAACAGTTGTACTAACAGCGCCTTTGAATATGCTATAAATTGACAGTTTGTTTTTATCTGCGTCGGTGAACAGTTCTTCTTGCGGGTGGTGTTTTTTTTTATTGTTGTTTATTGTTGAGTACCGTTAGCTGACGAAATTCACGTGCTCGTTGTTCCGGCAAAACAAATTAAAGGTGCCAACAAGAAGAGGCTGCGCGCTTGTGTCTGTATGAATATGTGTGTTTATGTGTTTTTGTTTTTAATCAACACGCATACAAGTGCAATAATAATATTTTAAAGTGAGCTAAGCATCAGATTGAAGCTATTAAAGAAGCAAAACAACGGTAAACTCACATCACACAGCCTCCTCGTGGCAGTGTGTGTGTGTGTTGAGTGAGTGTGTTCCCAGTGAGTGTGTGCGCCAAAAAACAAAAGTCGTGCCAACGAAATGATTTAATGCCTGATTGCTATCAACACAGGCCGCAATTATGTTTTAATTGGTGCTAAATGCTTTACACACACGCAAAGGATTAGCGCCGGAATTGTTTTTTTTCTTGGTAGGTGAGATATTTGTACCTGTGTTTCAACCCATCTATCTTACAGGTTGATAAACAACTTCAATAATATATTGAATTTTAGATTACACAAAATATTGGAGCAGTATTTGGATTACTGAAGAAGTTTTGAGATAATCTGATTGACTAGACTTTTTATTGCTACTCCTTGAAAACATTTGTAAATCTGGAAAATAGTTTTTTTAAAGTTTCACCTTAAATATGTTTTATTAAAGGACAAAACTGGAAAAGTCTGAAAAAAAAACTTTTAAAAATCTTTTTATGGGCATGGAATTCTAATCTGGAGCTCGGAGCATAGAATTCTGTGTTATAAAAGTGCCATTTGTGGCTTTTATAAGTGAAGAATTGCCAAAAAAAAATATTGTTTATTAGTAATTCGAAAATTGAATATCAAACTGTCAACATAGACCCTATTTAGGCCCCCCCGTGGACACCCAAGAGTCTAATACTGGAATGGAATGATCTAAACTTACGAGTTAACTTCAGTCAAAACCCTTGATGGCTCTGGTCATTCTTGGTACTGAATCTAGGAAATAATGTTAAAGACTGGATAAACCATCATATATTTTCTCAGTGAATAAAGAGTATTTCTATTCAGCGGACTATTCCTTTGTATGGTCTGTCAATCGTTTCATAACTTTTCACTGATATATTTGGACCATTTCCCAATGTATTAACAGCTTTATTTGAACTTAATGCTACGATATAATAGTTTTTGCTTTCATTTTACGGTTTTCACAAAGCCTTTTATGTCTTAATCTCAAAATATTCCCGATTCATGTCATTTTACTGGAACAATTTTAAAGCCATACAGAAAGTAAAATAATATATTTTAAGTAAAGAAAATTAACAAGTCGAATATTTTAAATCAAAAGAAAATTCATTTTCTGTTTCAAAAATTCCACAAAATGCAATTTTCCACAAAAATTGTTATGAAATTGTAAAAATTGAAAAATTTTACACAATATAAAGACAACATTTTCAAAACAATTTCCATTAACTTAAGTTCAGGTCGATATTTGGGTCGATAACTTGGTTATATGGTTTCAAAGATCCCAAAGGACCCAAAGATTGGTCAGTTATTTAATTACTTTTGCACTTGAAAAGAAACTAAAGTTGAATATATTTGATTAAATTTAATGGAATTAACACAAAATTGTTGCAAATATTTAACAATGTGGGTCCATTGTAGCCGTAGAGGCCATAGGCTTTAATTGAATATTTTGTTTGTTTTGGCCATATTCGTGATTTTGGCATCAACGCGGTGGCGTCTGCGTGGGTTACCTTTTGTAGCCTATAAAAATATTTACGACTAAAAAATATTGCAGCCGCCTCTCTAGCTCTATCTCTATCTATCTCTGTCCCTGTCTTTGTCCTTTCCGGTCTTTAGTCCTGCCGGTCCTGCTGGCTGCTGGATGCGAACATATGTTTTTGGGCTCGTGTTTTATTTATGTGGAGCGCGCGGGCGCGTCAAAAAATTTGCCAGGACATGAATCATGCTCATGTAATATGAGAAGACTTTGCTCCTGTGGCTCCTCCTCCCCCTTCTATTAAAATACCATACGTGTGTGTCTGTGTGCGTGTGTGTGCTCTTGGGGGATTCCTGATGCGTTTGGCATAATAATGAAATAATAATGTCGCCCTTTTGTTCGGGTTTCTCTTTTTTTTGTTCCACATGAAGGTGTCTCTCAAATAACTCTCTGGCAATAAATTAATGGGCGCTGCATCATAAAAAGCACCCTGCAGGTTATATTTTCTTTGGTTTTTGATTATGTGACAGGAGACACAGAGGCACGTTAAGCCTAGACTCTTATAGACCAGTTGAGAATTGAAACAGAGCAGAGCAGAGTGACAGGGTCGGAGGACTTAACTTTTGGCAACATTGTCAGCTGTTACCTCATGATATTAACCAACATATAGATTAGCATAAATATTCAGCGGCAAAGAAGTCCTAACACAAAAATGATGAGCCAAAGATATCGCCCTGATAAAATGCTAATCATACAAAACACGTTGAACAAGGACAACTGAAAGAAACAACAAGCATCCCGAAGTCCCGTTCACGTGGTGCACATCCTTTTTTTCTTTTGGTGGTTAGTGATTGTGGGCGGGGCAAAAATGAGGGAAAACTTCTTGTAGAAACTTTGGCACTTTCTCTCTTTACACAAGTTTTTCTTGTTGGTTTTGTTTTTTTTATTTTTTTTCTTTTCAAAGATGGAGAAAGTTGGGTATCATAAATTTGTTATTAGTTTTGCTTCTCATAAACTTAATATGTAATAAAAGAAACTTAAAAACAATGTACTTATTGTTAGTTAAAGACAATTGATTGCTTTCAATCATATTTTAGCGAGTTTCCGAACAGAACATTTTTCCTTTCCTGCTTGGATTTCACTTAAGGATTTCGACTTTGAATTTACTATTTTTGGCTAAAAGGGAAGGAAATAAAGTAAAGAAATTATTAGAAATATCAATTTTTAGAAGAATGTTTTTAATATTATGTTGTTTTATCTATTGGGGAGTGAACAAAATCATTTGAAAGGGTAGAATGTGGTATATTAAATTTCAATAAGAACATTTAGTAAGTAAGTATATATTTTTAAGAATGGTTTTCCCATTATTGGCATGAAAACATATTTCAATGTTTCGTAAATTGTTTACTAACTCATCTGGGGTTGTATAGTTGTGCTCTGAAAAGAATGTTATTTTTTTTTTTATATTATTTGTGAAGCGTTATCCAACCAGTAGAATCAAAGTTATAGCTCCTTCTGGCAAGTGTTGAAGTTATGCGTCAATCAAACTCCTAATAAAATAGCGATTATCTAGGAACCATTTTTTTGAAAAAGTGTCGTTTTGCGGAACCACGATAACTTTAAAAATTTTTTTTTTTTTTTTTTTATGGAATCGTGGTCATGTTTATAATAATAATATTTCTTCAAGCCTTTAAAAAATCCAAACTTTCACCCATATATAACCCCTTAAAGACTTCAACGTTCCGCCTTTCCAACTTTCCGCTTTACTTTAGCTGTTAATAAGTTAAATGCGAACACACCATTTTTTCTTTGCAACTATATGAACTGACGTATTAATAAATATATACATATTAAGCAAAGATTTTAGTTAATTCAACAAATTTAAATTCGTTTGACGTTTCTTTATAAGATGCGAGCTAACAGCTAGAACATCAGGATAAACCAGTTGAAACAAAGACAATTGTATGGCCCTACATGTTTCCAAATATATTTAATCGATTCAACTTAAGCCAAGGAAAAATTTATATATAAATAAATGCAAGTATTGATTTTTATGAAAAATTCCAAGTGCGCATAAGTCCTTGAGTAATTATCCACATAAACATTGTTTGAATAATGGAAATACCCCAAAATAATTACAGTCGATTAAAAGGACAGCAATGACAATAGGATACAAAAGGATACTACTTACAATTAGTAACCCACGGCATAAACAGAAACCAAAAACACATAAAAAGTTGAATTCAAATACTACGAAATGAAAGGCCTTAGAACAAAACATAAAATTAACTAAAGTCAACTAACTAGTAACTCTTTACACACTTTCAAAGTGTATTCAATGCGGCGGCTTTGATCAAATTTGTATTCCTCACTTGCGCTTTTTTCTTTGTAACATTTTTGATTAGCCTCAAGTTGATTCAGCCATAGGGAGAGATGGAGAGCGGGGGAAAGAGAGAGGAGAATGGTCGCCATGCGGGAAGCGGAGTTGGGGTAGGTGTTTTAATTTTTGTTTAAACTTGAACAAGAAAACACCTTCCAGGCATCATTCTCTACTCGGGGGTCGAGTGTCTCTTTGTGGCTTTGACAGCTTTCGCTTTCGCTTTTGCCTCTCGTTTTTGTTGTTCGTAAGAGATGTAAGCTGCTTAAACGGAAAATTTGCCATCATCATATATCCTTGTTAATTTGTCTAGGGGTTGGTTTTTGTGTGTGGGTTCGTTTTTTTGTTGCTTTTTTTGGGGTCTCCGTGTTTCATAAATCATTATAATGCATTTGTGTGTATTTTGGCAGGACAAAAGGGCAGGTCCGAGTGCTCGGATCGGTCAAGTTATTTGCTGTGGTCATTTCAATAACATATTCATCATTATGATGGACAGGATATTTAACACTTGAGAGGCCAAAGGCCATACCCAAACATGTTTTAACATGGAAATATATATATTTGTCAAAGTTTCTTAATAGAGAAACAGGAGAAAGACAATTCATTTTGAACATTAACTTGGAGTTCATTTATTTTCCTTTTTGGTTATTTTTTTTTTACATCAAGGTTAAGGCTTATTTTAGGTAATCCTTTTTGAATTGGTACATATATGAATACATTTTGTATGTCTATTTAAGTTTCTAGACATAAACGAGTTCATTAACGAAATAATACAATTTATGGTTCCTAATAGAAATTAATCCACAACAGCCACAACAGCTCTGAAAAGTCAATCTCAATTATTTAATACAAGTCACTAAGAGCTAAGACAGGCTTCTTACTTCAATATGGAGTGGTCTGAGAAGGTAAAGTAGTAGTTTCTGTTAGTAGGTCGATTGTATTCATTCGAAAAGTAAACGACACTTTCAGCTGTACTTGTTTTCTCTGGAATAAAATTAAGTTTATGGTCCATCAAGTTTCCTAGTTTCTCGTTATGGGGTTTGTCTCGAATCCATAGCCTTTTTATGTCTTTCTAATTTGCAAATTGAAAAATCCCACGGCAAAATATTTCAGGCATTAATATGTTGACTTTATATTGTGAATGTGTTAGTTTATAGCGTTTAGATGATCATTCTATCAAAATGATGTACCGTAATATATATTTTTTAGACTCTTTGTCTAGGGGTTGGTTTTTGTGTGTGGGTGATGCTGTGAGTTCCTTAACAGCTTGCGACTTGTCCTTTGTTAAGGACTTTTTTTTTAACAACCAATTTTTGGACTTAAACTCAAAAAACTTTCCTTCTTCTTCTAAAAATGGTTTGTTGCTTGAAAGTTAAACAATTATTCAAATACTAAGCAGCTGAGAAATTCGAGGCAAAGCCTTATGGTCGAAAGTCTAGACATTGAAATGGTGTTAAAAGTAATGACCTGAGACTTTGCTTAAGGGTTAAATATAAGTAAATCATTTAACAATGGTTAAAAAGTATTTTAGATTGTTTACCTTCAAAGTTACCTTGCCTCTTTGTCTGCAAAAAGGAAAACACTTTATCTCAACTTTAAAGAGCCTTCGAAATAAGCCAACACTCAATTTTCAATTTAGCTCATATTTTATTTAAGCCAAACGCAAAAAAAAAAAGGGAAGAAAACGAACTGAACTAAAATATGTATGTTGATACATACTCAAAAGACATTTAGCTAGACTTGGAAATTTCTGCAGCTATGGATTTCATTTAAGTCTTTTGATAACTAATTCCCTTTGGGCAACTGTCAACAAGCAGATAAACTGCCAAGGCAACCCGCAACAAAAAATAAAACTTAAACACATAAAAAGGAAAGACTGGGGAAAAGAAACTAAAGAAAACTGACAAAATTGAACAAATTTGAGGACTTTAATTAAATGCAATGAGTTTGCGGAAAACTAGAATTGCTTCTAATATGTTGGAAATTTGAAGCTTAAATGCCTGTCAAATTATCTTGAGAAACCGACAGCCAACGAAAAGAAGAAAAAATGGCCGAAAACAATTTGCAGCAATCAGCTGGTCAAGTACGTGACATGAGTCCATCCCCCCCACACTTGGCAAAAACTATTGATAAGTCAACAAGACTGAACGGGAGAGAGAGAGAGACTGAGAGAGGGGGTGCAAAAAGTTGGATGCAAACATCTGCTGCTCGAATTGGGACCCCATCTAAGTGGTAATATTTAGTGTCAATGACCTTCGCATAATGTTCAAAGCATTTTACTGCTAACGAGCACGTGAGTCAAGTGTTGCGGAAAATGAGCTAATTTGAGCTGGAAACGGAAATAGAGATGGTAATGGAGATGGAGATGAGGGTGGAGGTGAGTCAGCTAAAGATGGGAGCCTTTAGAAGCTGTAACTAGCCACGTGTCTTCCCAAAAGAAAAGAAGTCAAGAAATTCAATTGCAAACATAAATCATGCCACACAGGACCCGATGGACTCAGACAGTCAGACAGATAGACATTCGAACAGGATGAACACGCAATCAGCTGTTTGTCACAAATCGGGAATGGGTTTCGTTTGTCTGAGTATGTGTGTGTGTGTGTGTGAGGGTCGTGTCAATCAAGCCACAGGAACAACGTACGCGCCCACAGCTAAAGCCCCCCGAAAACCCAAGGGTTGACAGCAGCAGCCAGTGACAGGAATCAGGAATGGGTAGAGATCTGACATTGCTCGAGATATTGCAAGGGTGTCACCACAATAGAAAAAGTATAAGACCAAGGGAGTGCCCTATTGAGAGGGAGAAATATGAATTCGAATGAATATTAAATAAAATATATTGAATAAATTTGAGTATGAGAAACGTAAGCCCAGTTGCACACCTTCAACAAATTTCAATGATTTAAATGATTTAAACATTCATTTATTTGGTTTTAGATATTCATTCTTTCATCTTCGTTTGCTTAAGAAATCATTGAAATAGTTAAGATGTGTTTGAACATTAGATGAATTATTGATTTGAATACGAGTATGAGTACTCTTTAAGAAGAAGTACGTACTAAGCATTGAATGAATATAAATGCGCTTAGTGCATTTCTTGTGTTTTGAATACAATCGAATATATTTTATATATGTGTACTCTTTATATTTTTCACATAAATGATTATTATTTATATCCTGGAGTTTAGTCACATCAATTGAATTTGAATGTCATAGTACTTATTAAAGTATTCACTCGATTTGACAATTCATTGATTTCTATTCATTTATTCATGAGACTTGACAATTATGGATATTTATGATCTATTCATTTCATTGTATACTTGACACTCATTCACTTTAATACCATTTAACTCGAAAGTATTCATTTTAAGGTGTGAAATTGTGTGCCGATGTGTACAATTTGGTTGACTTTCATATCAACGAATTTACTTTCATTATTTTTTGAATCAACACTTTGTTTGGAAGTTCATTTAAGGTTTCTTTTCTTTTGTTCTCGCTAAAGTCTTTAGGATGTTTAGCAAACTTCATGACAGGATATTACAGGGTATGCTCGATATAAAGAAAGTCTCAATGGCAAACGATTTTCATCGATGGCTTTGAACGTAGGCGATAATTTATTTAACAATGTGTGGCATGCGTTTGGGGCTAGCCGAGCAAAGAACGCTGGGAGCTGAGAACTGGAATTTGCTCTTGGCCATTGAAATGTAAACGGCTACAAAATGCGTCCGGGACATGTGTGGGGGGGCTGAGGAAAGTCCGATTGCCTCTGGTCTAGAACAAAGAGAAAGGCAACGTTTTTATCTGCCACACAGTATTCACTCCTTTATTTGCCAAGTGCAAATTGCAAAATGATATTATATAGGGGAAGCTACAGCGGGGGTGAGTCTTGCTGGTGCACTGCATCATCGTCCTAGTCATCGTCCTGATGGGGGTGGTTCACAGTTAGCCAGTGCAGAGCAAAGTGAAAGTAGAAAGTGCGTCCAAGCAAGCTGCTGGTCCGTAATGAGCATGAGCAAATTTAATGTGATTTGTGCCGAAGGGTGCAATAGATTTCTACTGACGGGAGTCAGCTCTGGCCATGGATGGGAGCGTATTCTATTTGCTTTTGTAATTGGCGCGTTGTCCCAGGACCAGAAAGGACGAACAAAAAAAGAACGAAATCCATAACACTCTCCCCTCTTGTTTCAAACTGACTGCATAGTCATCGACTTTAATGAATAATTGAGCACATTGAAATGTTGTACGTGCAAAAACAAAATAGAAAAATTAACCAAAAAATTATGTCTCTATTCGACAGGAGGTCGCCGTAATGGCAGCTGCAGGACAATGATAAATGTACGACAGATAAAAAGTAAATATCAACTCCTACTCAGCTGACTGCAAAACTATTTGATTCCTTTGCTTACATCAATATTTATATTCTAATATCAATCTAGATATTCTATATATTACAGTCGAGTCTCGATAATTCATCCCACGCTAAATCAAAACCCTCAACATTTCGTAAGAATCTGTTGTTCCGTTAAAAAAAATTCGTTTGAATGGAAAATCCGATAAATCGGAAGCCTCTGTAAATCGTAAAAAATTCTGTTCCCTTGCCATTTGGAATTATCGAGACAAATATTTGTTGGAAAATTAAAGAAATGCTTAAAACTGTTTTCAAAATTATTTCCTTTTCTTCTTTATTCTGATTTCAGTATTAAAAACTTATATTTGGTGATTTTTTAAAAAAGACATCGACATTTATTTACATTTATCTCTTTTTTTAACTCTTAAGTATTTGTCATTTGTGTTTATTTCATAAAGAAAAGTTTGTGAGTTTTACGTATTTAAGTAACTGAAAATAAAAGAAATTCTGCTACTATTAAAATTGATAAACTATTATAAAAAATTCAAGTCTCGATTTCTTAATTGTCTTTTTTGTTTTAAAGATTGTGAAGTTTCATTCACACATTTATTTACTTAAGTTTAATGGATTTTCCCATTTATTTTGTCAGAGTCATATTCTAGGGGTTACTTTTCTACTTAATTATGCAATAATGTACAAGGCACAGGTGACACATCTGCCATGGCAAGAATATTTCAAATGGTCTAAGAACTAGCTAATAAATTTTGCCAGTTGGTCAGTTCTTTTGAGCACTTATCGTAACAATAATCCACTGGTGATTAAACAAGTTTTCATTGACTTAAACATTTTCAAATTTTTTTTTATTATTAAGCACTACCAACTATGTATGATTCACGATCCTGGTAGTTCAGTTCCCTAATTGACTGGGCCACTTTCAATTAGACAACTCAACTACCGAGAACGAGAATTTCTGTTTCAAATCGTATTTTCCATCTTAGTAAGTTAAACAAATATAAAATTTTCACCTTAAAGTAAACTTCAAGTTCAGTTTAACTTACTAGACATGAACTTTAATGTTTGGTTTTCTTTTTTCTGTTTAACTTTTTACCTTTGCCTTGTTTTTTTGTTGCTTCGTTTGTCTGGAAGATGAAGGAAAGGCCCTTCCTTTTGCTTGTTTTTTCTGCTCATTAGCACTTAGAATGACTTTCAATATTTAGGCCAGGGAAATGCTTTCATTCATTCATTCGTTCATCCATCGCCTTAGACGTCTTTATGGCTTGTTTGTTCATGCAAATAGTATGCCAAGTATAATAATAAAATTATTTCCGCTATTGTTTAGCTAAAGTTTCCTCAAAATGGTTCGCTTCATTTGCTTTGCACGCAAACCGAGAAGGACAAAGGACAAAAAATAGGACTTTTCGGGGCTTGATTTAAGTGCCTTGAGATAAGTGTGCTGCTTGGCTTTTGTTTGGGGTTTTTCGGTTTAAATGCAAAAATGATAAACATAAGTTGTAAAGGCATCGATATAGGCAATTCTGTTCCATGTCCTGTTCTGTATCCTGTTCGTAGATGTGTCATGTAAAGCTATGCCAAGGGCTCGCTCTCGGTATCGGGCAGGCCGCCAACTTTGCAACAAAAACGACCTTTTGGGTACCATGTTTTATATCGTTTGAATGTTTGCATTTTAAAATCAACCCTCGAAAAATCGTTTGCCAACTTCAATTTCAACCGCTGTCATTGGAAGCGACGGCTACCAAAACCAACACTCAGCCCCCCCCTTTGCCATGACCCTCAGAAGTACAACTAAAAGTCCCCCAAGGGACATTAAAGCACAGTGACATAAAGTGTGTAAATTGGAAAAAGGAAATTTATTTATTAGGGTTTTTGTTTGGTAATAACTCATTGTATTTGATTTTAAAAAAGAAAGCTTTGTGTAATCATCTCAAAATCTTTTTAATTTTCAAGATCACTAATCAATAAAAAAGTTTCAAAATAAAATATTAACAAATAATGGATATAAATATATTTGCTACAAAAACAAAAATTTAAATATCATTAAATAGTTCAAGCATTTATTTTTTAACATTGTTTCATTTCAAATTTATGAAGTTTTTAATTAATTTTGTGCATGCTTTTCTTATCCTTTCTTTTAACATTTAATTAATTTTGTAATTTTTAATTTTTTTTTGTTTTGTTTTTAAAATTTTTTGGTTTATTTTGTAGCACTGTGCCTGTGTTTTGGGACCCCTGTCGATTCCCATTTGGGAATTGGCAACGTTTGTGTTTTTTCACCCCAGTTGGCCTGCATTTTGCGCGCATTTTGATTTTGGATTTACCAGTGTCCCAAGCACCATACACCATACTACACACACACACACACACACATATACACATATATATCCCAAACATTGTGGCATAGCGATGGATGGATGGATAGATAGATGGTGGTATAAGGAGTTTTTGGTGTCCACCATGGCCAATGGCCATGGAATATACAGAGCACATGCAGGCAAGTGGCCAGCCAGGTATATTCAAGCTTTGTTAATTTTTTATTAGATTTGTTGCAGCATCGACGTCTGTCTGCAGTGTGGCGCATAATTCGTTGCTGTGGCAAATTGTTGCTTCCACCTAACCTTTAGGTTAGAGCTCCTTGCTCCAACCACCGCGCTCGTTGACGAAAAATTCAATCAGAAAACTACAAGCGTAAACAAGTGGAGTAAACATGGATACAAGTGCACAGAACACAGAGCACTTCAATATTGAAGTGCCTTTTTTTGGTTCGTTTTTTAGTTTTTTTTTTTTTTTTTTGGTGGTTTGAAAAGTATGAAATGTTTTTCTTGTTTGTTATTTTGCTTTTATTTTCGAAATGAGAAAAAAAGAAACGAAGTCAGCCCTCCCCATTCGTGCTTTTGCGTTAAGATTTAGCCATATCAGCATCATCTCTTTGGCTTAATACACCTAACAGCCGTGCTAAGTCCTTGCAAAGTCCTTGCTGGCTTTACCTTAAACGCCCATCCAAGTATTTTGCACGCATTTCTGCGGCCTAAAAGTATGCTAAGCTAAAATTACTTGCCATCGCCTTGTTACGGTGGAGGAAGTGGAGAAACAGAAGGCACACAGAGCAGTCGCGGGAGCGTGTAGGCGGGGAAGCCATTATCTCTTTTTATTTAACTTTTTTGTTATTGTACAAGGATACCCTTCAGAGACTTGTGGAGTATGGTGACTTGTGGGAACCGAATGTTTGTTTAAGATGACAGTGAATCTGATTTATAAATTTTATCTAAAATTTCATAGAAAGTGCCATAATGTTATGATCCTTAAAGTATTATTTGATATCAAAGTATTTATTATACAGACATCGGAAATTAAAAGACCATTTAATTGATTAAAAGAAGCTTTGGTCATTACCAAATTATTGAAATGTTTTCGTTGAAAGTAATAAAGTTTATCATCTTATAAATCCTGTTATTAATCACGACTTTAAATGATTATGAAGAATCTGACTTTAAGACTTGATAGGTAGATATGTTAAACTTATAATACATTACTTATAATTAATTAACAGATGTTAATAGTTTAAAAGTTTAAGTCGTTTTTAGGGATTTTCTAAATTTTTTTACATACGTTAATAACATTTATGCAGACAAATCTCGAACCATGAATAAACTATTTCAATTTGAGACTTGTATACTCAATTCCCAGCAAGATAGATTTAGATAATTTGCCTTTTAGTCACTAGAATAAAAAAAAAAAAAAAAATTTTCTTATTAATACATTTCAATTATTTACCTAACAATTTGTGATATTTTTAAAACAATTTATGTGAAACTGCGAGCTTTGCTACGTATAGAAAATAGATTAGAAACCCTTTACAATCTGGCTTAAATTTTGATGATTATTATTTTGTAAATACGTTTCTTAAAACGTTTCTTTCATAATCGGACTTTAAACTTTAAACTATTAGGTAGGTTAGTCTTAGTTTGACTTCTTAGGTCATTTGCAATCTCTTTTCTGGAATCCAGGTAACAAAGTATAATTTAGTTGTAAAAAAAAAAGTTTAATTTCTTGAATCTATATACTTTCTAGAATAAATTAGAATTCTGATAATAGTATCTACTTAGTATAAACAGGCTATAATACGAACATATGTTTAATTTAATATTTCGCAGTTTTTAGAGGGGTTGATCAGATTGAAATATTTCTGCAAATTTTTTCATTAGGGCAACAAAAAAATTATTCAAGTGTAAAACACATCCCCCTGTTGGCCTACATATGTATGTGTTCCATCTAAATATATTTCACTTGTCTGTGAAGAGAAATGCAATTTTCCCTATACCCGAAAAACCTTTCAACTTTCTATTTTTTTATTGCTGATTGTTTCACTTCTTTTTCAAGGATAACAATAAATTTTTATTGTTGTTACGGCCGCTTTTCGGTTTTCGCTTTCCTTTCATTCTATTTGCTCTTTTTTGTTTTTTGCTTGTTTGTTTGTTCATTTCTCCCGTCATCTCATTTAATGATTTCTGTTTTGCAACGTTTCTTATGTTGTTTTTTTTTTGGTTTCTGTTTTTTGCGGTTTCTTCTGAAACTGACAAATGATGTGAACTTTGCCACCGAAAATGGGAAACTTCATTTAATCTAATTAAATTGCTGCAGAGCAACTGCAAAACTTCATTAAGTTGTTGATACTTTTCTTTGTTTTTTTTTTTTTGGTGGAATTTTCCTTTTTTGCTTTTCACAATTCTGGTCGTTTGGCAAATTTTCAGCGATTGTGTCTGCAGTTGGCCAAGTTAATGTGCCAGAACATTCCCAAGGGACTTTGTGTGTAAATTGTCATAACTGTGTGTGTCTTTGTGTGTGTATGGTGTGGGACTTTTGTAATTAGCTTGCGCGTCTGCTTTCTGTTAAACTTAAACCTGTTGGCCATTTGCCATCCTTTTCACCCGCTATGCCACTGAGTTTTATCCTTTTCTCTTAACAAATTGTTGCTTCGAAAGTTTTGTCTTCCTACATAGATGAAAATTCTTCTTAGGGTGACATTTCTATACTCTCTAAATCTAATGAGATATGTAGGTACATTTCGAAATTTACTTCACAGTGAAATGAAAATTCAAAACGACTCTTTTTACAAAAGAATAGTTACAAATTTGTAGGCAAACCCGTTTTAGGGATTAAAATCGTTCAATATTACTCTAAATGAATGTTTTGAATTGCTTGTTGTCTGCTTGATGTAGCTTTTGAAGACGCTTTTGAGTTTTGACGGGAATCAAGAACTATTCTATAATTCAATAGATACAACAATAATTAGATACAATTAAACATTACTGATGTACATATAAATCCTTTGTAATTTTATCTAAACATTGCAAATCGTTTTACAAAACGAACCAATTCAATTTTTCTGTAAGGGCATAGAACGATATTTCTTATTAAAGTTGAGGACAGATTGTGGGGCTGTCAGTTTTATGAAGAGATTGTGTGAGTTTGCACTATTTGAAATGAAAACGAAATGAATATCTTTTCAACACGCACTAACAATTAAATGAAATGTTTTGAGTATAAAATGTACAATAGGAAAATGTTCTTGTAATTGCATTTGGAGGTAACATAGAGTTTATTATATGCATTGAAATGTTGTTTGTGTTTCTTTAATCCGCTTAACTCAAATGCCCTAATCCGATTATAATTTTATCGTTTATGTAAAAAGTTTTAAGTGGCCTCTTAAGAGGGTTAAATCAAAATTAAATCAAAATTAAATCAAAATTAAATTGAAATGAAATTTTTCTTCTTTTGGTTATCAAAATTTTTATGATTTAAATGATGCAGTTTACTTTTTATGTCTTTGATGGTGACTAGTGTTAATTGGGGTTAAAAAAGAAAGTTAGTAGAATGTATGCCTTTAAATTTTCTTAATTAAGTATTCTGATGGTTTATAATTAATGTCTTATAAGCATCGTTGTTGTATATTGGAAAAAGGACTTTTTTGGTGGCTTCCCTTTCAAAGGCAAAAGTTATAATCTAATCTGTCTAATCGCAGTGTTTAAGAAGGGTTTCTTTGCTTAAAGTAACTTATTTTAATCTCATTATAGATCTTAGCTTCTAAAAGCTGTTAGTGTTGCCATAAGATGTGCCTTTTATATTGAAATATTTGGGATAGGTTTTTGGACTAGGGTTATGTTCGACATCTTTGCAAGAAATTTTTCAATAGTAATTAATGTAATTTAATACACAGATTGACATGTACATACATATATACACATTTAACAATTATTCCAACTAAAAATTCGTATAAACAAAATGAAATGTGACATACTTAGATTTGTGAAAACTTTCGTCACTTCCAAGGCAAAACGAAATCAATTTCTCATACCCTTTGCAAGTGTATAATTAAAAAGCATTTCTAAAAAGGATAGAAGGAAGCTACTGTACAATAACTTGTGAAATATTTTACCCAGAAGAAAGTCTAAGCACTCAAATCGCCCTCACACTGAATGCAAGCAACGGCTGCGAGTACAACAAATTTTGTTCCACTACTTTGTCATAATTTGCAACTGCTGTACTGCAATGCACCTAAACTGGATGGTCCCTGCTCCTCCTTCTACAACTTGCCATACAAATTGTGTCCTTCTTCCGTTCTCTCTGCTCTCTCTCTGCCAACTAAAGCATGTTGTTCTTATTAACTGCTCAGCCAGTTGGAGTTTTTCCGGAAGGCAGGAATAAAGTTAAAGTATGGGTAAAAGAGGAGAATGTAGAAACATTGGAGGTCTCCTACAAAACAACTTCACTTGACTTGCATGTCCTTGTTGTTGTCCTTTGACTATGTCACTGCATAATTTATGACTGCTTTACTTGTTGGCTGTTTCCAAGTCAGTTGAAGTTGTCCTTTTTGCTGGCAAAGACCAAGACCAATATGCTGACCTCTCACCAACCCACTCACTCTCACGTCTCTGTTTCTGTCTGGTACGTGCGTGAAAAAGTCGATTGATATCCATAGAAAGGCATTTGCATAAAGCCAAATGCAAAACTTTAACATGCCTGGGGATCTACGGGCGGCAGTCATGTTGAACTAACTCAATTATTAAACAATTTAATTTAGGATTGAAGCAAAGTACACACCAATCATACACACACACACACACACACTCGCACATACAGATTCCTAGTGAGTCAAGTTTATGGTCTTGCTTATGGGCACCACAGTGATTTGAGATTAACTACTTCATCTACACACAATCTCCGTTCCTCTCCTTCTATCTAAACCCATTCAGACGTAAGCAGCTAATAAATTTTAGCCATATGGACAGCTTTTTGGCGTCCTACTCGTTCTACTTAAGGCCCCGCAGCGAACATAATGAAGTTCTTCTTGTTCTTACTCCTGTTGTTCTTATTGTTATTTCTGTCCTTAATTAGTCAAATGGCCAAGACAAACCGCCAAGAATTTATCTTAAATTTTATTAAAGTTTTCCCCATATAAAATGCTTCATTAAGTTTGCGAATTAATTTTGGAAAATTATAAGATTAGTTATGAAATTATAAACACCCTACAATGTTAATGTTAAAAACAAAAAGGGGAATTTTACTTAGACTTGGCCTTTCCTAACATAATCAATAGCATCTAAAACGCCTGAGATTTAATGATAATGTTTCATGTAAAGATTTTTCAAAAGCAATTTGTTGACTAAATCCTTGAGACCTTTAAAACTTTAACTCCTGCTAAATAGGGAGTAAATACGAAAGAGCTTACATACTAATTCAATTAAGTGGTCGTTTATAATTGGATATTCATATGTGTAAGAATAAAAAGCTGGAAATTGTTGCAAAATTTCAAATGAAGTTCTTATAGTTGTTCAAATTATGTGCATAGTTACTGAAAGTAAATGCATAGTCTTAATTATTTCTAATTAGTACTTCAATAACTTAATAGTAATTTGGTTAATTCTAGAAATTCAATCAATCTATAGTAAGTACGCAATATGAAACCCTTATCCAAAGTATGTACCCAGCCAATTTGGAAAACCTTTAATGGAAAACCACACCAGCAAGTCAACAAGTTCCATAAACAATAACAACGTTATTTCCTTCGTTTAATGTTAACGATTTCATCTAACTACTTAATTTTATATTTTTGGCTTTGTAAAATGTATCTACTCATAAAATTTAATAAGCATACCAAATTGCTTTGGCACACTTTGACAGCTGTTGACTTGACTTGACTTGGCTTGACTTGAGAAGCAAGCGCCCAAAAGTATACCATTGATATTGTGTGTGGGTGTATATGTAGCTGGGTTTTTTATGTATGTCAACATTTATGACAGGCCACAAAAGTCAATTAGCCATGGCGAATGTTCTTGATGTTGGAAATTGCCTCGAAGTGATGTTAAATTTTGGCCAAATTTTGTTATGCATGAGAGAAACGAAAGCCAAATTAAACTGCAGTCTAATTAGTTACTTGAAGCGTCTAAACCATGATGATGAATTCCTAAACAGTTAATGTGCAGATATTTTTGGAATAATGGCAACAGGGATAAAAGAGACTAAATGTAGGGGGCGGTTTTGGTATAAGCCAACTGGACATGAGGTTTGTCTATGGCAAACTGGTAAATGTATATGTACATGGATATATTTGTATTGCTGATACATCTTGGTGTATTTAAAAAAAACATGCTTAAACCAACAGTCAAGGGCAAAGTGATAGAAACATTTGAATCGAGTGGCGTTTATAGTGCGTTGTAGCTTAAGTGATTTCTTGTTTGTTAAGGGTTTGGTGAAGGGGTTCGCTTACACTTGGTTTATTTCAAATTTTTTAAGGACTAACGCCTTTAACAGAGAGAAACTGCTCCCTAAAAAATGCAGTTAAAGTTGTCAATTAAAGGTTATTTAATGGTTTCCGCTGTAAACAGTTTAAGGCTGCTTAATACAAAGTGAGTTAATCGAATTAGCTAATAGTTTTTCCTTTTTTGGGTCACTGATGGCAGTTCTAACTTCTTGAACTGCATAGTATGGGTATTCCCTTTGCCATTTGGTAATTTTTGTTGATTTCTTTGTGCGTTTCAAGTTTGGCTTCCCTTTTTTTCTCCATGGGTTTTTGCTTATAAATTTAGTCAAAGCACGTAGCGTAAACTTGGCAATAAATCCGTAAAGCCAGCCGCCCGTAATGTGAATTCTCTCACTCGCACACATATACACATACACACACACACACACACACCCCCTGCTGTGAAACACGTGGCGTATTAACAATATCGACATGAGTAAACAAATGTCCCAAAAAAAACCATGGTGGGGGTAAAGGATTAGAAAGAGAAAGAGAGAAAGTAATTTACACTTTTCTAACTTCTGAACTTTTGCCAACTTTTCTATTTTTTAGAATATACACGCACACAGACACTCAAGCAAAATGAACACATTGAAAGCAAGGACAACAAAAATTAACACAAATGTTTCATAAAGTGGCATATCTTGATGATCTGTACCCCAGCCCAGGAACCAGACACGTGTTAAACAGTGTTATCCCCTGTCATTATCAGTGAACAAAATGCCGAACCTTCATCATGTTGACTACAATCGGAAATATTCCGCAACGGAAACGATACAGGTAAGTGAAGAATTTTAACTTTTCCACGGCCTTCCCCTAGCCATTTCTTTCTGTCATTTTTTTCTATGTACTATTTATGTTCATTGCCCTTCAACATAGCCTCCTTGGGGCACCGTCCCACAGGTTATATTAAAAATTCAACTTGAGTGCGGTAATTAAAAATGAGACTTAAATTTACGAGCTGCTGCTTCTGCTACTCTGGCTGGCTACTATGCCTGGCACGCGACCCTTTGGTAGTGTGGGCGTGGCAATATCTTATGACTTTGTTGCTTGCTTTTTTTTCACACTTCTTTGGGCAAAGAAGAAATAGAAGAGGAAGTCCAAGACTTGATTGATGTTTAACGTTTTGTTTGCTGTTTGTCTTATGCTTAGAGTTCAACAAATTAATTGAAGAGTTTTTCGTCTCGTTTTCGTGTCTCTCTCTTTATATGCGTAAAGAGGGGGTAACCTTGAGCCAACCCTCAAAAAAGACTCGATGTGGTTGTCTTCCTGCCTACCCGCTAATTGCTGTCATAAATTTTGAGCACAACTTGGGGAGTAACAACCAAAATGTAGCATACTTTCAGCCAAAATACCTATACACTCTAGTCTATGGTAAATCGCATTAAAGGGGTAGGTTAGCTACATTAGATGGATAGCCATGGATGAAAGAATTTTAATAGAAACGTTTTTTCGAGAAGATTAATGATTATATGACAATTCAAATTAAGTATGAAAAATTTTATTAATTTTCCTAAATATCAAAAAATGAATGAAATATTCTTTAAGTTTTAGATAAAAAATAGGTAATCTCAGGACTATGGGGCAAAGTCAAAAACCCTTTTGAACTAAAGTCTTTGCAATGATAGTTTTTACGAAGATTAAAATGATACATAAACATTTTATAATTAAATTTTAAAAGAATAATATCATTTAAATATCAATTGAATCATTTAAACCATCTAAAGCTAAAGATTGCCTTAGGGCACTTAATTATAATTAAAAGAAAATATATTTAAGTTAAGAAAAAACATATGGAAATCAATATTGTAAATATACAATAAATTGTGTCAAGTTAAGCTATATCAATCTAAATTAAAGCTTAAAATAAAAGATACAAAAATAATTTATAAGAATGTTATTTACAAACATTTCAAAAATATTCGAAACGAGATTTTGTTTGAAGTTTTTTGTGAAGTTTTTAATTTGAATTTCGAGATGATTTGATCAACCATGGGTCAACCTTTAGAGTTGTCTGTATAATCAGAACTTTTGAACACTTGTCAAAGGAAAAGTTGCAGTTTACTATTGGTTAAGAGATCATATTTGAATTTTAAAGTTCTCTGTAGAGTATTAATCCAACCACTTTGAATATACGATACGATTTATTGAGCGTTCCTTACTTGTTTTGGTTTCCATGTTGTCTCAGCTTTTACAGTTCCCGCGTCCGAAAAAAGCAAAGCGTCGGGCAACTCTCTCTGTACTTGCTGTTGCTTTGTTTTCATTTTGCCTGCTTTTTTTCCTTTTACCAATTTTGGTTTTTTTTTTGTACTGCATATATCTACATGGAACAAAACGTTGCTTCCGCCTGGTGTCCTGTTAGTCCTTTTGTTGGCTCTGTTAGCTATGGCTCTCTTTCTCTTTCTGAAATGAAACTTGATTAAGTAGTTTCCGCGTGTTTTTATTTGCACAATAAAAGCATAAAATTTTTGCTGCCAACAGCTTTCACAAGTTAAAGTAGCAAAAAGTGTGAAGTGTGGATGGTTTTTGGTTGAAGCCAAGACCCTCCCCTCCCCCCACTCACCATGTCAGCAACACCCTGTGGAAAAATGCTAGACATGCTGGTTCCTATTTAAGCCGCTATTTTTATGGGTTTTTCTTTTTGCGTTCCTTTTTTTTTTGTTGTGTCGGAATGAGAACGTTATGACTCCATTGTGACAAGACGCGGACGTGGCATAGTTAAAAGACTTCACATGCAGACGAATTCGTACACGGAGTACGATGGTAAATGGTGGTAGATATTCATCGGAGTTCCTTAAATATTTTAGTTTTTTTCTGTAATTTTTAGTGGTCAACTTTAATATTTTAGTTAAATGATGTCTTTGTGACACAAATCAGACTGCAGACAGTCTAAGACGTAGATTTAATATTAATATAAAGATTATTAAATTTGAGCCAGCATCATGACACGACATTTTGAACTGTCAAGTGCTTAAACTACATTTAAGCTATTGATTATTAAAACTTCGGATTTTATAATAAGAAAATTCTATATTAAAAACAATATCGGGTGTTTTTAACACCTTTGCTGATGGTATAATAATCAGTTATATAGTTTATCTGTAAGTTTCTATGCAAATTAGTCACTTCCTGTCGTGGTACGCAATGGATTTAAAGGCCATATGAAAGATAGGCGTAGATACATATAGAAACAGTTGTAATATCATATGGGATATGTAGGGATCCTAGCTTGTAATCGAGAGAACCTTAGTTCGAATCACTACTCATCCTTTCTGTACTTCAATTTTATGTTGTACAACCCCTTTGTCTGTAAAACGCAGTCACAAGTTCGCTTTTTGTTTAAGTCAATTTAGGTTTAACAGACACTGGCTAGGTATTGACTTTTACAGTAAGTTGCTTAATTGTTTTAAGAATAATTAATTTTTTTCATTCCGTGGCGTCATCTTTTTTAGACAGAAAAAGGAAGTGTAAAACATTTAATGGCCCATGACTGCAAAACTTTGACAACATCCGGAGTCAGCAATTTCGATATTATTATTAATGACATTTTTTTTGCAACGACTTGAAAAAGAAAACAAATTAATAACTAACAAGACAGAACACAATAAAAAGCAACTGAATGGAGAAAAAATTGGAAATTGCAATAATTATTTATACCCATAATAAGGGTCAAAATTTAGCTTCGTTTCTTTTAAATCGAAGACAAATAGAGAAACAAATTCAGAAACTAAGTGGAAACTCATTCTAAACAAAAGCAATTAATAAATGAAATAAGACAGTTCTCTTCTCTAAATTATTTAATATACTTAAACTAAAAAAAGTTGTTAAATAAACTTTCTTTGAACCTTGGCCATTTTGTTAACAGGACGCTTCTGTAACTACTTATTACCTCTTTTGATTAACCTTTAGGCCAAAAGCCAAACTAATAGGAGTTTGGTATTTTTGAAAGGGGACCACGGTAACGATTCTTTTTTCCATATATTTTCATTTTCATTCTTACTTTCGAAAGTATTCATAATGACCTCATTTCGCAGAGTAATTAGAATATTATGAGTACCTTATTCCAATTGCCTTTTTCTCTCTACTTATCCTATGTAACGTCTCTTTTTCTCTTTCACTCTGTGTTCTTTTATCAGACGCCTCTGTTTATGTTGATTACATCTTGAAATCCGCCATTTACCTTCATTAAGATTGTCCTCGCTAAGCCTTGCTAATGGAAATGTTAACAATTTTGCTAATGTTTGAGTATCATTCACTACGAAATACTTGGGGTATTACAGCCATATGCAAAAAAACGAGAGCAGACACAGCGGCATTAACCATTAAAAATGATTACAAAATGCCGGTACAGCTTTATACCACGAAGGAGTTCGTGGAGTTTCGCCTTGCCTCGAGCAAAAGTAATTTCACTTTTCGCCGCATATGTTGCCTGCTGTTTCCGTCTAACCTTTTTTGCACAAAAAAAAAAAAAACTTTTTGGGTTCATGTTGTGGTTCCTTTTTTTTTTTTGTGTTCGTTTTTGCAAAACAAACAACATAAATATGGATTTCTCATTAAAATGCCAAAGTTATGCCGGCACGTAGACTTTGGAGTTGAGTTTGGCAGTTCCTGCGCAGGCGCCAGGTCTCATTGAGAAGTTCCTCTCACCAATGTCAATGTCGCGTTGTGTCGCTCTCTCGCTATGGGACAAGTCACGTGCTGTTATTGAAGGAATGCCATAGCCGGCTTAGTCCTTAGCCCTTAGCGTCACTCGCTCTTTAACACTCTTGGAGGGGGCCCATACACACAAACACTCTCACACAATGCGAGGCATTTGTCATGAAACGGATTTCCGGCATTGTCCTCGCTGTTTGAGGCGCCCTCTTGACACTCTCCTCCTTGACTCCTTACTCCTCCTCTGTGCACGCCTACACAACAAAACTTGTTCAATTTTTTATGACACAGACGACGGCAAGACGAAGAAAGCGAATAAAGTTTGTCATGACTTTGCCGCAAAAGTGGCTATTTAGCATTTTAGAGTAGGCAACAGGACACGACCTCAAGTAAGAAGGCAAGCAAGCCTCTGTAAATTTTTCATTAATTCCATTACAATGTGGCAAGAAAAGCATTTGGGAATTTTAATCAACGCTTGTCCTTCTTACCGATACTTGAATCTAATTTGACTATGATAATAGTTAATGAGAATGTGCTAAATAAGCAAGGCACGACACGGCGGATGGAGACAAGACATCTATTTGCTTAAGGTAATTGCTTTTACTCAGGCTCAGATGCCATTCAATCGACAGTTATACTTTATCATAGTTCATAGGTATTATGACTTAATAGTCGTCTGTTGGACTATGGAGATGAATACGCTTAGTTTTTCGTTAGAATTCCCAACTGGTTCTCGTACTGCCGGCATGGAGTAGGTCTTGTTTGGAAATTTAAAGTTATCTTTGCGCAGCGGCAATTTCGTAACCAATGAAGGCAACTGAGGTGCGAATATTGCTAGTTGAAAACTTTAACCAATACCCCGCCCAGGGGACGTGAAAAACCGTCCACTAAGGCAATTTTTGGAAGCCCGAGAGGGCTTATTTAATAATAAATGTGAGGAAACAAGGAGGAGGAGAAGGACTTAACCAAATATTAACGATTTCATGAGTCATTGAAAGTATGTCTCTAACGGGCTTATAAAATGGTATACTTTAGACCTTTGTGCTTACTCGATACTTAATCTAATTTGACTATGATAATAGTTAATGAGAATGTGCTAAATAAGCAAGGCAGGACACGGCAGATGGAGACAAATTCAATCGACAGTTAAACTTTAAAGTAATTTTCAAATCAAATGTTGTCTACACAGGTGCTTAGCAGAATGTTGAAAAAGTATTCGTCTGGTAACTTCTTAAAGTCTAAAATAGTCATTTTATGATAGCTTTATGATATGGATCTATTATGGAAACTTCTATTCAAGTTTTATAGAAAACTCCCTGTAAGTCAACTGTCAGTTATAAGTTTTAATTGTTAAATTTCTGCTCTAACCAATTAGGGGTAGGGATATACATATTTTTATAATAGTTCATAAGTATTAGGACTTAATAGTCTGTTGGACTTTTTTAAGCAATATTTAAAGTTCCTTATTAATTGCAATAATAAGATTCAGAGAGATCTTATCCAATTCTTATCAAATAAAAAATAAACACGAAACAAGCAAATCCTGTTATGGACTACATATAATTTTGCTCTTATTAAGATAAGAGAGAATAAAGGATAAGCTAAAGTGGAAATGCCTACCTACTGTAACTTGACAATCCCTGGTTCAGTTGGTTCAATTCAATTGTTTATTTTTTTTTCTTCCCTTTTTATACTTAACTAAAATGTTTCTACCTTTATATTTCTTTTATAAAATATTTCCTGCCACATGTTGCTTTCTTTATTGCAGAGTTCCCTTGCAATTGCCGTATATCCCTCATTGACCCACCCTTAGTACAAACACCCAAAAAGTATACTACATTTTATTAATCAAAGAGATGAATACGCTTAGTTTTTCGTTAGAATTCCCAACTGGTTCTCGTACTGCCGGCATGGAGTAGGTCTTGTTTGGGATTTTAAAGCTATCTTTGCGCAGCGGCAATTTCGTAACCAATGAAGGCAACTGAGGTGCGAATATTGCTAGTTGAAAACTTTAACCAATACCCCGCCCAGGGGACGTGAAAAACCGTCCACTAAGGCAATTTTGGAAGCCCGAGAGGGCTTATTTAATAATAAATGTAAGGAAACAAGGAGGGGTTAACCAAATATTAACGATTTGATGAGCCATTGAAAACTATGTCTTTAATGGGCTTATAAAATGGTATACTTAAGACCTTTTTAAACACAAATTACGATAATTATTGTCATCGTCATCATCATCATTATTATTGTGTGGGCCATTCAAAAACTATTTTGCTTTCGTCCATTAATTTCTACTGCTCCGCCTGCTCTCCGAAAGGGTTAAGGCATTAGACAAATTAAACTTAATGCTAACTCCCAGAGCAAATGGCTTACCAACACTCAAGCTAAATTACACCAACAAGGACAACACATCCCCGCTGCATACAAATGTTTGTTTTTTGTTGGTAGAGCAGATAGATAGAATACTCCCCAATGAACCTTACCGAAAATTACTGCCACAATTTATGTTTATGTGACTGCAAAGTTTTTTGGTCGAACGGAAGAGAGATTTTTATAGTTCAAGTTCGACATTTAAAGGTTGTGCGCTCTTACCCAGAGAAAACCATGTGAATTTACTGCCTGTTAAGTTTTCGTTCTTTATTTCCATTCCTCTGCTTTCTCTCTATAAGTAACTCTCTCTGTGTGTCTGAAAGTTGAGCCTTTTTTTATGGGCTAATTCACAGAAACAGACAGACACAGAAAGATCCACACGGCCAGGAAAGAGGCCAAAGGTAAGATTTTGTTTGTCTGTGGCATCGATGCGTAACATTGGTCAAAACTTTATGAACTAAGCAAATTTGTAATTTTGACCCACAACCTAAAGAACATATTTCATTTTTTTCATGCTTAACCTAAATTTTCAGCTTATACTCTGCCAAAAGGGTATAGTAAACTTGAAAAGAGGTAAAAAGCAAATTTAAAAAAAAATTATTAATGAGATGATGATGTATGTAGTTTACGAATCTGTTCTTTTCTTAATTTATATAACTGAAAAAAAAATCTGTTTGGTCACCAGCGAGATTTGAACCCAGACCTTTTCGCATTATAGGCATACTCTCTCGCTACCACACCACCATTAAGCATTAAGGACTTTCACCTACTTTGGCCTATCTGAACACATGATATGGTTTTACAATGAAAATATTACATCAAAAGATATTTTTTAAGTCATCAACTGTATTTTTTGATCCATTTAGTTGTAATTCTCGAAGGTTTAAGTATTGATTAAGCGGCAATTCCTGAGTTTACTAATAATATATCTTTTTCAATTCGGTTTCCGTACAACTAACAATAAGTAATAGTTCTTCTACATGATGTACAAATTACTTTATAGTCGAGAGATTTATTAGTAGTTGTAACTAACATTAGGTTAAAGTTAAACAGCCATTTGACTATTTGTCAGTATGTGCAAGGGTATGTAAACTTTGACTTCATCTTCGGCTTTTTTTGTTTGCCTGTGTAGATAATTTGCATGCCAAGCATGTCTTTCAGGATTGTGGGAAGTTAGCTTGACTGTGATTTGGTTATATTTCTTTTATTTTATTTCATTTTTTCCTTTTCTAATTTATGCATTATTTATGCAGAAGTCCTCTCTTATTGATGAAGATACATGGGAATTGGGCAAAGGTTGTGGGAAATCCTCGATACAATAAAACGGAAAAAGATAAAATAATTCAATTAAAATCTATGGCCTAGAGACTTAGTATAGGGATTGAATAAAAATGACAGGCGTGATAGGTTCTCCAAGGAATTGGTACAAAAAAATAAAGATTAGCTGAAATATTCTTTATCAACTTCAACATTTGTTTAAAGTAATTTGTATTTTATTCTATTCTTTCTTCGTTTTCACCTAAAAGTTATTGAATATTTATGTTTAATTTTTTGTTTATATCATTATATTCCATTTTGATCACTTTAGATTTCCTCACTTTATGCGTTTCATTGCAAATGATTCATAGTTTTTATTTTTAAACCAATCTTAATTCTCCTTTTTTTTTTTTTTTTTAGCAAATTTGAAATTGTTTTTCTCATATTTTACATTTTCTATTCATAAACCCTTACATCGTCTATAAAGCAATCCTTTTCTCGTGATTCCTTTTTTTGCGGTGTTTTCTCTTGCAACCAAATTGATACGAATTGACGACAAGTCAATTTTTGTTGTCCGTATGTCTGTCTATTTCTTCTTCTATTGGGCGTAAAAAGCAATTGCTTCTGTGTAACATGCAAATACGGATAATGGGACAAGGACTTTGCCTGCTGTTGCTGACATTGCAACTGTATGTGTGTATGTGTGTGTGTGTATGTGTGTCTAGTCCTTTGTATCCTGGCAGCTGCTTTTTGTCAAGTCGTTTGGAAAATTGAAATGATTAATAGTTTTGCCAAATGTTTTTGGCACTTGTCCTTGTCCTTGAATTGATTAAGGTACCAGCTCAGAACTTTAACAAAATCAAAAAAACAGTTTCTTATTGACAGCCAAGACTGGATTTCTGTTGTTGTGTGAAATGGATTGAGCGCGGCAATTTGACAAGCTGGCGACAGTTATTTGTCAGCTGTCGTGGTATAGGGATGAGAAGAACTGTGACGAACTGTGGGGAAACTGTATAAGGAAGTTGAAAAAATTGTGTCTATGGAAAGTCCGACATCCTTGTGTCCTTGCTAATTTGGTCTAAAATTCCCTTGGCAAGGTATAAATTGTTCCCGTTGGGTTAGCATTCAAAGCTGGGATTATTTACTCCGAAATAAGTATACTGGTTTCTTAGCTTAAAGATTCCTTCTATATATTGCACACAATAAAATAGGGAAATAAAAAACACACAAATTTCTTTCCAACATTTTTATTGTATTAACTTATTTTCAAAAACATTCGCTAAATTTTATTTAAATAGCCAAATATTTCCATAATCAAATCAATTCAATAAAATTACTTGTATTTTAATATTCCTTTTTTAAACGCTTAAAAATTAAATTAAATACTTATATTTAATTTTTTTTAGCATTTTGAAAATTTCTAAATACTATGGTTCATTTCTAAGCTAAAATTGTGGTTGATAAATTTTCCTATGTTGGAAAATATATCCTTTTTGAAATTGGGATATTTTCTGCTTCTCTAATTTCCCCTTTTAAGGACAACAACCCTCGCAGGTTGTAAAACAGTACAAAAAACGGTTCTTTACGATTTTTTCATATTGCTAAACTTATTAACATTTTGAGCAAGTAATATAACAAAAAAGTGGTTTGTTGTGTTTTCGGCTTATATCCTTTATCCACCATAAAGACACTCTTAAGTGATAAGTTTTATGGATATAAAAGTATATCATTCAGTCTTCTTTTTAAAAGTTTGGTAATTACGATTCTTAATTAAGAATCATGAGTTCATATTATTTTTGAAATATATGTATATTTATACCCTTGCAAAAAGGGTATATTAATTTTGGTCAGAAGTGTGCAACGCATAGAACGAAGCATCTCAGACCATATAAAGTATATATATTCTTGATCAGCACGACGAGACGAGTTCAAATAGCCATGTCCGTTCGTCCGTCCGTCCGTCCGTCTGGATCAACGCGAACTCCTCCGAGACCGTAAGAGCTACAGAGCTGAAATTTTGCACGTAGGCTTGTATATACTGCAGGCATTGTATATCTCGGATCGGACCACTATATCATATAGCTCCCATACAAACGGCAAAGTCACGAACAGTGACTTTCTCAATAACTTCATTAATTTTATAGCTATTGTCATAAAAGTTGGTATTTGTCAGTTTTATGTTCTTATTAATGATTGTGCCAAATTTGATCAAGATCGGGTGACTATATCATATAGCTCCCATACAAACGGCAAAGTCACGAACAGTGACTTCTCAATAACTTCGTTACTTTTTAAGCTATTGTCGTGAAATTTAATAAACGTTAGTTTATTGAAGCTATAAATGTGCCAAATTTGGTCAAGATCGGGTGACTATATCATATAGCTCCCATAGAAACGATAGGTGGAAAACAGTGACTTTCATCAAAAAGTTCGTTATATCCTATGCTAAGATTGAAGGCCGTTCTTTCGCAAACATTAGACTTTTTGGATAAAACGTTTTTACACTTTGATGGCTAAGGAAAGAATTACCAAAACAGTTGCAAGGGTATACAAACTTCGACGCGGTCGAAGTAAACCCCGGCTCTCTGGTTTTTTGTAGTTTTGTGACTTTTTGCCTAACCGAACCTTGTGCAAGGATCACAAAAAAAGAATTATATATTATCTTGGGACTGCTTTTGGTTTTATAAGAGCTTTTTATTTTTTTGGTTTTTTTTTTTTTTTATCCTAATTTAATAATTGCCCACTAAAGATAGCGAATTTCATTTCGACGCATTCGCATTAGGCATCTTGGGGTTTACGAATTTTTGAGGTCAAATTTCATAAGTTGCCTTATTTTAAAAAAATCATTTTATATCGACGACTGGTCTTTCCTTTTCTAAAGAGTACAAGATACAAAATTTTATCAAAATAAAATAAATGAAATCGATTGCTGCTTTTTTCACAACTGCCCCACAATTTTTTTAGGAAATGAGAGAATCTTAGAGGTTAAGCCAATAATTTAATAATTTATTTGATGTGTTGAGTGCTGAGTACCTTAATAAGGACAAAAAATGACTTAAATTGACTTTGTATTGGTATTGCCCTCAAATCTTTTATTTTGAATTCCTTATATTATCGAGCGCACAAGAAAAGAAAAGCAGCTCATTCAAAAGATTTTATAAACAATCTTATCAGTTAAAAAAGTGTCCCAACTGTCTAGCAGTTTGAATCCTTTTTGCCCACCTATGTTTCAAGGGTTTGCTTTTGGCTCTCCATCTTCTTTTATTTTGCATAAATTTTCACTTTGTTTTTATCAATGTTGGTGGGTCCTTAATTTTTGTTTTGTTTTTCCTTTCATTTTGTTTATGTGTGCCCTGTTTGTTGTTCCTGTTGTTGTCCTTGTCGCTATGTCTGAGATTGTTCTATTGAGATAGTATATATTTTTTCCGTTGACGTTTTTTAATCCTTTACGAACGACCCTTTTTTGTGCTCGCAGCAACTTCCCTGAGTCCTATGTCCTATGTCCTGTGTCCCGTGCCCTGGTTGACTGCATGCACGCGACAGGACGCGACACTACGCGCCGCGATGCGATGCGGCTGCCCTGTTGGGACATTTTATAGTTATTGCCGAAAATTCCCTAGATGGTTTTAGCAATTTCTATGCCATTTACATTTTATTTTCCTGCTTTTTTTTTTTGTTTATGTTTGCATGAAAATTGCGGCTCTATTGTTTTATAGTCGCAATGGGGAGTTTTACTTGTTGTTGCCATTGCTTTTGTTGCCTTTGCAAAGCATTGGATAGACATTAGATAGACATGATGTATGCACGGTCGTATACATAAAATCTAAATCGAAAAGTAAGAGTTTTGTTGCCTAGCAAATGGCAATAACTGAAGGCTTGATGAGTGCCAATGGCACAGGCATAGAAAAGATTTCAAAGGACAAATGGTGGCTATACATATGACAAAGTAATCAAGTGCGCCATATTGCAGTCCTGAAAGGAACATACAAAATGATTAACGGATTTTGGAAAAGTTGTGTCTTTGTAACGAAAACTATGTATTATTGGAACACACTTTACTTTAAGTTCTTTTAATCAGAATTATCCTTAGTTAAAATGTATAAGAAAGCATATGTTTTTAAATCGTTTAATCAATGATTAATTAAACTAGTAGCTAGTAACTAGTTATTTTAAAACTTAGTTCGATGAATAGTCAATAATATGATAAGGAAGAACTTATTCCCATAAAAGAGATACATATCCATACAATATCTGTCTCTCTCTTTCTTGGGTTCAATTTGATTGTAATAGGACGTTTTCTTCGTGAATACTCGTGTGTAGTTGGTACATTCAGTAATAGTATATGTCGGGTTTAATTTTTAGACGGCACTGTCATAAAACGTCAGTGTTGTTTTTGGTGCTTAAACAGTTAAGCAATACTAGATTTAAACGTCAAAGTAACTGCTCTGTCTCCGTATTTGACAGGTGCCAATTTGGCTCGTTACGAACCTGAGGAAATGTTAGGATAGGTTCTAAGTGGCGTACGTGCCTGTACCAAGTTTGACTGAGGTCCGCAGAAAGTAGTTCCGCAAGATTTGATTGTTGTGCGTGTATTCATGAGTCACTTACAGTGAAAAAGAGAGCAATTTGCTCTGATAAAACCTGGGCTGAGGTGTGACAACAATCTTATATTGAACGGCAGTGTATTAAAATGCGAGCATTAATGCTATGAAATCAGTTCCACATAAAACAGTGGACTCGTGACTATTCGCCTTACGCAATCATAATTAATAACCAGAGGACCGGGGCTAACTTCGACCGCGTCGAAGTTTGTATACCCTTGCAACTGTTTTGGTAATTCTTTGCTTACCCATAGATATCAAAGTGTAAAAACGTTTTATCCCAAAATAACGGCCTTCAATCTTAGCATAGGATATAACGAACTTTTTGACAAAAGTCACTGTTTTCGACCGATCGTTCCTATGGGAGGTCTATGATATAGTCACCCGATCTTGACCAAAATTGGTACAGTCGTTTATAGCTACAATAAACTAACTTATATTAAATTTCACGACAATAGCTATGAAATTAATGAAGTTATTGAGAAAGTCACTGTTCGTGACTTTGACGTTTGTATGGGAGCTATATGATATAGTGGTCCGATCCGGCTGAATCCGAGATATACAACGCCTGCAGTATATACAAGCCTACGTGTAGCTCTTACGGTCTCGGAGGAGTTCGCGTTGATCCAGACGGACGGACGGACGGACGGACGGACGGACATGGCTATTTGAACTCGTCTCGTCGTGCTGATCAAGAATGTATATACTTTATATGGTCTGAGATGCTTCGTTCTATGCGTTGCACACTTCTGACCAAAATTAATATACCCTTTTTGCAAGGGTATAAAAACCAAGAAGCATGTCTCAACGTTGACCAATCCTCAACTTAGCCCAGTTGCGGTCTCGACATATACTTTTACTATTCCGGTCCAAAAGAGCAGATTGTGAAAAAAAAATTTATTTCAAATCTAAAAATAATTTTGGAATTTTGCTTTTCCGGTGTTTAAATTCAATAAAGAGTGAACAAACTATGCCTCAATTAAGACAAGAAGTGCAAAGCAAATCCATTGAATGATGCAAACTTAGAATTATAGGGAAGTCCAGTCATTTAGTCATCTGAACAACGAGGATCCGGGTTCGAATATGAGGCTAGTGTATGGATGTAGTTTTCGTCTAAGACGATGGGTTTAGTTGCCAGTGCTTAAAAAATATAGTTAGGTTGATAGTTTACAACTATATCCTATGCCAAAAAAATACAATAATAGTTATTAGAAAAATATATATGGTTGTGGAAATTGCGAGGTTTTTCTCTATAAGCTTGTTAATAACAACTATCACATAATTTTGATAGATAGATAGAATATATTGAGATTGAATCATTCTATTAGACTCTCAAAAATTAGTATTTTTCATTCCATATTTCTTAAAAATAATAATATTTTATACAATTGCAAAGTTTTTTTCAATAATTTTTAGTTTCTGTATACTAACTTCATTTATTGGTAAATCTACCAAATTTGTGATGAGTAAACTAAGATTTTGTATAAGGAAGAATTTAATTTCAGCTATTTCACTTCGAATACACTAAATTGTAATTTGCATTTTTACTATGAGCCGTATGCCTTACTATTTATTCGTTTGAAGGGGAAATAAATTTCCCAAAATAAATTGTTAGATTTGCTCAAATTTCCCTCAGACATTGCCCCTTGGCAACAGTGACGTCACAAAATCAACCTGTTAAACCTCAACCTATCTATTTATGAATGTTTGTTTGTATGCGTCACAATGCCAAAGACCTAGTACAAGGCCAGGGAAATATTTACCCCTCTTGGAAAACTCAGGGGAAATCCACCCTCTGTTTTCCTGTTTAGCTTCCTGGTGCATTGAACCAAATGCCGGTGGCTGGCCTGAAGGAGGCTAAGGTCAATTGCAGTCACCATCAGCGGGGGAGGTTCGATAACAAGAAGTCTCAACACTTCCAGTGAGGGAAAATTCCCTTGTAAAAATATCCCAATTTCTGTTGAGTGCTGGTAGCCAACAATGAACTCTCCTTCTGTGAAGGACCTTTTCAGTGTTGGTTGGGCTTTGGTAGCACGCGTTTCACATCGTTCGCATAGACGTGTACGCGTTGTGTCTAATAGCAAAAGTCGTCTTTGGCGATGAAATTTCGCGTAATTTTGTACGCTCTTTTCGGGCAATTGTTTCTATGATATGTGAGTGTGTGTTCGGTGACCTGTGAATGTTTTTGTGTATTTGTGCCTGGTAAAGAACATTCTTTAGCAACTGTGGATTAACATAAAGAATGCTTCTTTTTTTTACCAAGGCTAAAGAAAACGGAAATACGAGTATAGTGCAAAACCACAAAAGAAACATAATTTTTCCTGTTTGTTTTTGTTTATTTTTTTGAATTTCCCATGCAAAATTCGCTGCGACATGGGCAACACTTTGTGCATAAAAAATTAGTTAGCTTGATAACGAAAAAAAGAACACACGAAAGAAAATAAAAAGCACATACCTACGCTAACACGTAAGGCAAATAATGTGCTAACACACACGATGTACTATATACTCTATGGAAATGGAAGGCATGTGGCATAACCGAGGCGAAAATAATCATAACCGCCTCCAGACGGCAACGACGACATTAGAATGTCTACGAGAATGCTGTTTGGCACGCCGTGACTTCCGTTTCCTGTTTTAATGTTTACGTTTTGTGGTCGGAATAGGTTTCCGTCATGGTTTTGGACTCCCTCTCACTGACGACACCATCGCCCGCTCTCTTTTTCTCTGTCTATACATATGTGTCATGTGGATTTTTGAGCTAATGTAGTTGCGCAACAAAATAATAGATAATAAAAAGTAATGTCGTCTTTTTGGCTTAGCGTAAAATAGCCTAAAGCAAACAGTCTCCAAGTCGCTCTTGTATACCACTGTGTCCTGCTTTATCGCCAGTGCGTGCCCTCATACGATTACAGTGCTTTTCTTGCCGTTTTCCGTTTCCCTTTGCTCGTTGCTTGTAATAAAAATCAGTAAGAAATCTTTGCTTTTGCGCCTAAATGTAGGCAACAACAAGGCATCGTATGTCTTAAATTAGATTAAATGATGTGCCATAATGAACATGTGGATCACACTGGCATGGGAATGTAGGAGTAGGAGTTAACGTAGGGGTTTCCCATATTGTTGTTGTGAGTATAAAATTTCGCAGGATATGTGCTGAGAAGGATAATAGGATACATGTGCTTAGCCTGAGTTTAGCAGCAAAATATTAGCCTATAGGTATAGAAATTTTCCAGTTATGTTCAGGCAGCGTTATTATTGAAAAATAATACTAAAAATTTATAGGCATTAGACCGATCTAGACAAATTAAAAGGCTTCGCGGCTTATATTAAGACTAAATGACTACAATATGTGCAACCATTGATCGGAATCTTTATTTACATCACATCATGAAGTAGCGACTAGATATTCCAATTATTTGTTTTCAGTACGTTTTCCGTCCAATTGTCTATGCCACATATTATTTGGCCTTTTCATGCGCCTCCATTGAACAAACAGAGCCGACATGCCAGCGACTTTGCCACTTCTTTCTTTTATTTATATTTGCCTTACTTATTATGCGGCAAATGTTTTATTGCCAGTAGAAAAGAAAAAGAAATAATACCAATGTACAGCCTAATTTTAGGCGCCGGAAATGTTGCAGACCTTTGGCAATATATTGTGCCCACCTTTAGTGCCCTTCCTTTGATTTGAACAATCAATTGTCAAGGAGAAACTGTACTTGAAATGCTCATACAATTCAATTTTCCACTCGTAACAATTAAAGTCCTCAAACTCTTGACATGCTTTATGCGTATTTTATGTTCATGTCTGTAAATGTCGGTGTGTGTTTGTGGGTGTGTGTGTGTGTGTGTGTATGAATCTCATCCTCACTTCCGGGCGTAAACGGAAGTACTCAAGCAAAAAAAAAAGAAGCCGAGGCTTGTAAAGAAAAAGGCAAACAAATCCAAAATAAACAACATGTGAGAGGAAAAAAAATGCTTACGAAGCGGAAATTAAGACCCTCTCCCATACAGTTGGTGGAAAAGCAAGCCCCCAAAAAGCAAAGCTGCCAAAAGTTCGCAAACAAACACATGTCTCGGCTTTGTCTCTCTGTTTTCTCCTCCTTTCTCTCTCTCGCTCTCTACTGTTTTGCCGCTCTCTCTCTCTCTTTGTGTGTAAACAAGCCCAAACATATCACATTTTAATCCGATGTAGTGGAAAATTGCTCAAGTCGGTGGAATTGTTGTTTTGGCAAAGTGAAAGTTTCCTTTTTCTCAGGACAGGCAAATTGATTATACTCAATTTTTCCAACACATTCAAAATGGGGGCGGCTTAGCATCGAAAGCGACACGTAATATGTTTTACGTAATTAAAAAGTTCAATGTTTTATCCTCACGTTGTTTCCTTGCTTCATTGCTTATATGTGTATGTATGTACGTATCTTAATCCTTAAAAATTTCCTTAGGTGTTAAATTTAATAGTCACGCCAAGTCATGCCGATACGTGACCATATCTACCCGTCGTTTTAGTTAATTTATGAAGAACCTGTGCGAAATGGGAAAATATGTTTGTGACCAGGTTGACAATGACTCGGCGAGTCGGGAAAATTGCTTATTTGTCTTCCTTCGGGGCATAAACTTAAAATTAGTGTAAATTGTCTCTCCAAGCTGGTGCCTATAAATATGCAAAGATTTTTTCATTTCCCTGCTTTCTGTTGAGTCGCAGGCACGCGGGCTGCGCCATTTCATTAATGAAGAAACAGGTCGTTGTCGTGAGCTAATCAGTTTAGGGTACTTTCGTTTTGTAGTTCAAGATGGTACACAAAATAGAAATCGTTATTCTTGATTATGCTTTGTCTAATAAAGTGGCTTCTTTATATTTTAACCATGTCTCAGCAACTTTTTTTTATGGTTAAATTTAATTGCTTTACTTTTAAAAAAGTTATCTCAGTCTCAGTATTCATTCATTCATTTTCATATTTATAAAATATAAACATAAATATAGAATATAATTTCTATAATTATCGAGCTAAAAAATCGAAATAATAATTATCAAAAAAAGCGGCACCGAAATTCTGAACGCTTTTTGAAGTTTGACGGTAAAAACTCAACTAAAACATTATGAGGATCAGCAGAACTAATTTGAAAAATTAAAATATTTTAAAAATTTTTAACAGACTTTATTTAAATACACTTTTATATTAAGTTTAAGAATCTTTAATTGGCTTATATTAATTAATTTGTCGTGCCAAATATTCTGAAGAAACTTCGTTATACCACACGTCTTCGATGGTTTTCTTGAGATCTTGTTTAAAGGGTTCTTTTTAAATTTTTAATCAAGAATATGTGCCAACTTTTGGTTTAATGAGACACTCATTCATCAATTTTAATACTCAAAACTATGTACCAAAAAATAATTTTGAATGACAAATGTAGTATACGATCTCTAAAAGAGTCTACCATTAGGACAAGCTATCCAACTCTAGTTTATTCGTTTCAAATGTAGGGTATTTACCTTTCTATAATTATCATCAGTTACGAATAAATGCCGTCTTGTTAATATAAAGAGCATGCAATTATTTGTTAAAGTCGAATGCTGTTAAAAAACTTATTCACTAATATAAACACTTTTTAATAGAAAATCCCCACTTTAGTATGAAATCGAGATTTTATTGCATGTTTGTTTTATTTAATGTCTGTGCGTCTCACACTTTTTCGTCCAATAACTCTTGCCATAATCTTACTTTGTCAGTTGGAAATTCGGAATTTACTTTCACTTCAAATCCATTTGCATTTGTATCACTGTTGATAAATTCATGGTAATCACAAATGCTATCGCGTCTTGAATTTAAAATTGCTGTTGAGCAAAAACCAATCGGCGGAACACCAGCAGCATATCTGAAAAAATATAAAAAATGGAATGTTAAAAACTCCTTTCAATTTCAAATACCAAAAAAACTCACCCAAATCTGGCAAAATTGACGATATATGTTACAAAGCTGTCGATTACCTTGGCCTCATTGGAATTCTTATCAAAGTCGGGAAATAGAAGAGGACTGCGGAACAAATATATCAAATCATCGCAATGAACAACTCCATATTTCCCGGTTACATTTGATTGGGTGTACAGTGAGGCATAACTAAACGGTCCCTTATAATTAAATCTGTACATAAAATGGGGAAACCAGGTTCGCCCTCTCCTTTCATTATGTTCTTTGATAGCTTTATAGAGAGGATGTTTGAAACCTCTATCGGTGATCGACTAGTGAAAATGAAAACTTTATAGAGGAGCAAAATAAATAGATTTCTTGATACTTACGTCCAAAAAACCATTTTCATTAACGTTCCTTATATTCCAGATTCCTCTTAAGTATTCAGTTACGACTACTGATGTTTTATAATCTTTTTTGTTCTTCTGAAAACCTATCGGGCCACTCCATGAGCTTTTGAAGTAAGTATTCAGTTCGGTGGTTGAACTGATGAAGTAATGTTCTATTTCCGATAATATTGACAACGCGAACGGCTCCTTCTTCAGGCACAGTTCCAATAAGCCAAGGACGTCCTTGATAGTTTCTTTTCATCAATTCTTCTGGTTCAGCTGGGATGATCGAATCTGGACCTTCACTCTCTACGACTGGACGGTAGTTGGTTAAGGGATCCACATCCCAATATTTTAGGCCATCACCGGCGTTGATTAGTCGTAATACGTCAACATCTCTTAGAGCCTGGGTAAGCTCGGCTGTACTCATATGCCTTGCATTCGGGATTTCACACAGCTCGGCAGTTTTTCTGGCTTGTTCCAGAGGATTTTGGGTAATAGCAAAAGGAACATTGGCCGTGCCACTCATACTAATGACGTTATGGAAGAGATTCTCAGAGTTAGGATTTAATAAATGCATATGGGTGGCAACGCCACCGGCACTCTGGCCAAATATGGTAACCCTACTCTTATCGCCATCGAAAGCTTCTATATGATTTTGGATCCACTTAAACACCAGATGTTGATCTTTCAGACCAAAATTACCAGGCATATTTCGGTCTCCGGTAGAAAGAAAACCTCAAAAAAGAAACCGAATTTGTTAGTTAAAAAAAGTAAAAAGTTCAGTCGCATAGCATACCTAAAGCCCCCAATCTATAGGCCATTGTTACCAAGATTACCTCCCCTGTGTCCATAATATACTCCGGTCCAGTTATTAAAGGACTAGCTGACCCACTAAAGAAACCTCCGCCGTGTATGTAGACCATTACGGGTAAAGCACCTGACCGAAGCTGCGATGATAAAAACACATTTATTTTCTGTTGAAATGTTTTGATAACATATGAACTTACCACTGGCCTATAAATATTTAGGTAAAGGCAATCCTCGTCTCCATATATTACTGGAGTAGGTAAGAGGTAATTCTTTTGTATACAATCCGGTTTTGCCATTGTAGCATCAATAATTTCACTCCATGCGGGCTTCCATACGGGGCTCTAGAATGGAGATATAAAAATTTGAAGCAATTAATTATGACTAAGTATACTCGTGAGACAAAATTGCTTACCCTGAATCTTCGATGCCCTATAGGTGGCTCGGCATACGGAATTCCCAAGAATGCCTCAAATTTTTCCGATTGATAGCCGTCCAT
This sequence comes from Drosophila equinoxialis, assembly GCA_018150345.1. NCBI lineage: Eukaryota > Metazoa > Arthropoda > Insecta > Diptera > Drosophilidae > Drosophila > Drosophila equinoxialis. The sequence goes on along the minus strand of JAECWI010000442.1, from coordinate 68,097 downwards.
ATAACGTCCCTTCATGCATCCAACATTTGGTACACAAATTGTTTTATATTCTTGCGCTGAGATAAAACCTATGTAAAGACATAGGTAAACCAGTGGTAATTGTAATTTTAACATGCTGTATAATCCAAAAAAAAAAAAAACCCTTTAGGTGGGACAACTTCAGGTATGGGGCTTAATGTTGAAATCACATCTATGTTTTGTTGGTGAAGCGATTTCGCCTTTTATCCCCAAGATACTAAGCTGTTAGTTAAACTATACAATTTGCCATTCGTCACAGCATTACGCAATAAATAGTTACAAATATATATATATATATAAAAGTCTTACCATAACCAAGATAAATCTATGACTCAAAAATGTAGTAGAAAATCCTTTAATGAGTCTGCCCTTAAAAATAGTTATCCAACTCAAGTTCATTCGTTTCAAATTTGATTTATTAGCTATAAGGTATAAATACTTTTCTATTATTACAACCACTGGCGAATCGGTGCTGACTTATTGGTTTAAAGAGCATGCAATTATTTGTTAAAGCCGGCATTCTCTTTGAAGACTAATTCACTTATATAAACACTTTTTAATAGAAAATACCCTTTTTAGTATGAAATCGAGATTTTGTTGCGATTTGTTCAAGGTCTAGCCGCTGTTAATTTTTAACCTCCATGTTTAAATTGGAATTTCTTAGATCATTTACCTAATAAATGTGCCTTAATTTAACATACTGAGTTTGAAAATTAGCATCTACTCGTATTTTAGATCCATTTGCGCTTCAAGCATTAATTAGGAATTAGGTCTCGAGGTTAGATCTTGATTTCCCCATGAACCGATTATTGGAACATCTACTACAAATCTGCAAGAAAATAGGATATTAGTAAAAAACTTATTTGTATTTATAAAAACTCACCCGAAAATAGACGAAATATTTTACAATGCTGTTGATTACTTTGTCCTCTGTGGATTTCTTATTACAGTTAAAACATACAAGAGGACTCTGTTTTTCCCAGTTACATTTGCTTGTGTTAAGAAAAGCCTAACTAATGGGACCCTTATAATGGAAGCTGTACATGTAGTGAAGAAATCAGCTTGGTTGTCCTCTATACTAATAATGATGATTAAACATCTGTCGGTAATTGATTAGTGAAAAACACCTCTTATAATAATATAAGAGGATAAATAAATCACTTGACACTTACATCCAAAAACACTTTTATTGCTCTTCCGTATATTCCACACACCTCTAAAGTGTTTCTGCCTTTTTTTTGTTTAAGCAATTTCAACTTTTATCTCCGAAATTCTAAACTATTCGTAGGCCATAAAATTTGCATACGACAAAAAATTGTGCAATGTCTATTTACAAAATGATTTTTGGTGGTAATACAGATTATATAATCTACAAATCCAATCAAACTCTAAGCAAAACCAAAAAAATTATTTCGAATATTATGTGACGAAAAACAGAGTTTCAATAAAAAGTTAACCTATCCTATAAGTTTATTTGTACCAAATTTAATTCCACATATCCGTTTTGTTTTGTTATTTTTGTTTTACCGTGTTTACATTAACATGGATGAATCATTTTGTTTTCCCAATACAACTTGTGTGCGTACATTTAGAATTGTAAAAAAAAAAATAATATAAATGTGTAAAGGAATAATTATTGCCATCGCACTTATTTAGTAAACAAATTTTAAAGACCTAAAGGCCAAACACTTAAAATAAACCTGATCTGAGTAAAGATCTTACTAGCCAATACATTATTTTGTGGCTCTAGCTCTAATGGAACCTTTGCAATACCCTTATCGATACTCTCAATATCGATATAAGATAGAATTTATTGGTTTCAAGAGCATGCAGTTATTTGTTAAGGTTGAAAATCTCTTTAAAAACTTATTCACTATATAAACACTTTTTAATAGAAAATCTCCACTTTAGTATCGAGATTTTGTTGCTATATCATTGAGGTTAATTTTTTAGAATATATATTTAAAGTCTGTCTCATGCTTTTTCGTCCAATAACTTTTGCCATAATTTAACTTTTGCAGTTGGAAAACCGTAATTTACTTTGACAGTAAATCCATTGAAATAACTGTTCGCAAATTCATGGTAATCACAAATACCATCGGCTCTGTGTTCTAAAAGTGCTGCAGTGCATAAATTAATCCTAGGAACATCAATTAAATATCTGCAAGAACAAAGAATTAAAGTAATAAACTCATTTGCCATATTATAAAAACTCACCCGAATCTGGCAAAATTGACGATATATGTTACAAAGCTGTCGATTACCTTGGCCTCTAAGGATTTCTTATCAAAGTCGGGAAATAAAAGAGGGCTGCGGAACAAATACAACAACTCATCGCCATGAACAACTCCATATTTCCCGGTTACATTTGATTGGGTATAAAGCGAGGCATAACTAAAAGGACCCTTATAATTAAATTTGAACAGATACTGAAAAAACCAGTCCCGTGCATGGTCTGAATGATGAGCTTTGACAGTTTTATAGAGAGGGTGCTTAAAACCTCTGTCGGAGATTGCCTAATATAAAACGAAACTTTATAATGAAACGATAAAAAATAGTACTTGATACTTACATCCAAAATACCCTGTTTATTGGACTGCTTTATACCCCAATAATTTTTAAAGTATTCAGCTACCAGTACTTCAGTTTTTTTCTTTTTTTGCTTCTTCTGAATACTTTCCTGGCCACTCCATTAGTTCTTCAAAGAGACATGCAAAATCCGAATTGAACTGATTAAGTAGTGTGACATTTTCGATAAGATTGACAGCACGGACGGCTCCTTCATCGGGGACGGTCCCGAGAAGCCAAGGCCGGCGTTGATAGTATATGCTTTTCATTAACCTGTCTATTTGATCTGGAATGATAGAATCTGCTCCAGGACGTTCTACGACCGGTCGGAAGATAGTTAAGGGATCCACATCCCAACATTTAAAACTATCACCTGCATCTATTATTTGTGATGCAGCAACTTCTCTTAGCGACGAGGCAAGAGTTTCTGTATTTATATACTTTGCATTTGGGACTCCACACAGTTCCCCCATTTTTCGAGCTTGTTTCAGAGGCTCTTTGGTAATAGCAAAAGGAACATTGGCCGTGCCGCTCATGCTAATGACTCTATGGAAAAGATTTGCAGAGTTTGGATTTAATAAATGCATATGTGTCGCAACGGCCCCAGCACTGTGTCCAAATATGGTAACCTTTGTGTTATCGCCACCGAAATCTTCTATATTCCTTCGGATCCACTTAAATACCATGTGCTGATCTTTGAGACCAAAATTACCAGGCATACTCGCATCTCCAGTAGAAAGAAAACCTAAGATGGAAATCAAATTTTGTCAACATAAAAAAATGTAAGCATTTAGATCACATAACATACCTAAAGGCCCCAATCTATAGGCCATTGTGACCAAGATTACCTGGCCTGTATCCATAATATACTCCGGTCCAATGACTGAAGGACTAGCTGACCCACTAAAGAAACCTCCTCCGTGTATGTAGACCATTACGGGTAAAAGACCTCCACGAATCTGTAAAATGGAGGCAATGGTTGGAAAGACATTCATTTACTGTCAAAATATTTAGAAATCTTATGGACTCACCACTGGTCTGTAAATATTTAAGTAAAGACAATCCTCTTCTCCATGTACTATTGGATTAGGTAACAGGTAATTCTTTTGTATACAATCCGGTTTGGGCTTCGTAGCATCAAGAACGTGAAACCATCTGGGCTTATATACGGGGTTCTAAAATGAAAGCATAAAATTGAAGCATTAAATTAATCTAGAAGTTGCGATGGTAACTTGCTAAAGACTTAAACTAAACGATATAAATGTGTATAAGGATTGTGCGATTTCACCCAAGTAAATTCCTCAATACTCACCCTGAATCTTAGAGGCCCCAAGGGTGGCTCCGCATAGGGTATGCCCATATATGCTTCAAATTCTGACGTTTGAAAGCCATTCATATAACGGCCTTTCATGCAACCGACTCTCGGACAAATAGTCAGGAAGTCATACTCGTTTTGAGCTGAGATAACACTTAGGTAGACACAGAGGTAAACCAACGGCAAAAATGATTTTAACATGATTTAAAACAAATTCAATCCAAATTAGAGCCTTTAGATGGGACAACTTTAGGTATGGTTGCAACCACAACTATGTTTTGCTGGTGAAGCGATTTCACCTTTTATCCCCAAGATGCTAAATTAAACCATACAAATTACCATTTGCCACATAATTACACAATAAATACATGTTTGGAAACCTACAATATTAGGTTGAAAATGCTTATATAAATTTAGAAATCTTAGCAAACTCAAAATAAATCCAAGACTTGAGTCCCATACCACTAATGTAATTTCGAATATTTCATGAGAAAATCCTAAAGTACCCCCTAAAAACGGATCTTTCTTTAGGCAGAGTTATCCAACTTTAGGCCATTCGTATAAAATTTGATTAATAATACGCTGGAATTTGTTTTTGTCTGTTTACACTAATTTTAAGTTTACAGTTAGTTGAACCATAAAATTTGAAATTCGTCACATAGTTGCGCAATAAATTGTTACGAAATTATTTTTGAAGTATAGATTTAATTCAATGTCTTGGCTGTTATTGCTTACTATTCGTTACTTACTTGATTTGATTTTATACCATGCACAAATAGTATGAAATTATATATTAAACTTGCCAGAATGTATGATACGTTCAGTTTTTATAGCGCAGCAATTCATTTCTAGCATCGCCTGCGACTACAATTTAATACAGAGGGCCGGTTCTAACTTTGACCGCGTCAAAGTTTGTATACCCTTGCAAATTTTTTGGTAACTCTTTTCTTACCTATATCCATCAAAAGAAAAACGTTTTATCTAAACAGACTAAGGTTTGCGAAAGAAGGGCCTACAATCTTAGCATGGGAAATAACGAAGATTTTGATCAAAGTCAGTGTTTTCCACCGACCGTTCCTATGGGAGCTATATGATATAGTCACCCGATCTTGATCAAATTTAACCAGTGGTTTAAATGTGTAATAAACTGACCAATATTAAATTTCACGACAATAGCTCAGAAAGTAACGAAGTTATTGAGAAAAGTCACTGTTCGTGACTTTGCCGTTTGTATGGGAGCTATATAATATAGTGGCCCGATCCGGCTGAATCCGAGATATACAAACTGTGCAGTATATACAAGCCTACATGCAAAATTTCAACTCTGTTGCTCTTAGGAGGAGTTCGCGTCGATCCAGACGGACGGACATGGCTATTTGAACTCGTCTCGTCGTGCTGATCAAGAATATATATACTTTATATGGTCGGAGATGCTTCCTTCTATGCGATGCACACTTCTGACTAAAATTTATATACCCTTTTTGCAAGGGTATAAAAATTTAATGGTCGGAAATGTGAAATATATCGCTTATTATCAATTTTGTTGGCTACAGCACTTATGGCAACGTCCTTTATTATTATCGTTATTCATAAAATGAATTACTGTTTTGGGAGAGAGAATTTAAAACGGTCAGATTGACCATGGCATAAATAAAAAAAATATTTCACCTTTTCATAATTACCAATATTTTCGAATAAGTTAGAACTTATTGGTATAAAGAGCATGCAATTATTTGTTAAAGTCGTTATTCTCTTTAAAGACACATTCACTATATAAACACTTTTTAGTAGAAAATCCTCACTTTAGTATGAAATCGATATTTTGTTGGTATATCATTGAGGTTAATTTTTTAAATTATTTATTTAAAGTCTGTGAATCTCACGCTTTTTCGCCCAATAACTCTTGCCATAATCTAACTTTTGCAGTTGGAAAACGGTGATTTACTTGCACATCAAATCCTTTTTTAAAATGGTTCGTAAATTCATGGTAATCACAAATGCCATCATCTCTTTTATTTAAAAGAGTTGTAGAGCAAAAATCAGTCCCAGGAACATCAACTAAATATCTGCAAGAACAAAGAATTAAAGTAATAAACTCATTTGCCATATTATAAAAACTCACCCAAATCTGGCAAAATTGACGATATATGTTACAAAGCTGTCGATTACCTTGGCCTCTATGGAATTCTTATCAAAGTCGGGAAATAAAAGAGGACTGCGGAACAAATATAACAAATCATCGCCATGAACAACTCCATATTTCCCGGTTACATTTGCTTCGGTATAAAGCGAGGCATAACTAAACGGACCCTTATAATTGAATTTGTACAGATACTGAATTCTCCAGCCCGGTTCTTTGTCTAGATGATGTCCTCTGACAGTTTTATAGAGAGGGTGCCTAAAACCTCTGTCGGAGATCGCCTAATATAAAACGAAACTTTATAATGAAACAATAAAAATTAATTTTTTGATACTTACATCCAAAATACCCTGTTTATTGGACTGTTTTATGCCCCAATAATTTTTAAAGTATTCAGCTACCAGTACTGCAGTTTTTTGTTTTTTTGCTTCTTCTGAATACTTTTCTGGCCACTCCATTAGTTCTTCAAAGAGACATGCAAAATCCGAATTGAACTGATTAAGTAGTGTGACATTTTCGATAAGATTGACAGCACGGACGGCTCCTTCATCGGGGACGGTCCCGAGAAGCCAAGGCCGGCGTTGATAGTATATGCTTTTCATTAACCTGTCTATTTGATCTGGAATGATAGAATCTGCTCCAGGACGTTCTACGACCGGTCGGAAGATAGTTAAGGGATCCACATCCCAACATTTAAAACTATCACCTGCATCTATTATTTGTGATGCAGCAACTTCTCTTAGCGACGAGGCAAGAGTTTCTGTATTTATATACTTTGCATTTGGGACTCCACACAGTTCCCCCATTTTTCGAGCTTGTTTCAGAGGCTCTTTGGTAATAGCAAAAGGAACATTGGCCGTGCCACTCATACTAATTACATTATTGAAGAGATTCGCAGAGTTTGGATTTAATAAATGCATATGTGTCGCAACGGCCCCAGCACTGTGTCCAAATATGGTAACCTTTGTGTTATTGCCACCGAAATCTTCTATATTCCTTCGGATCCACTTAAATACCATGTGCTGATCTTTGAGACCAAAATTACCAGGCATACTCGCATCTCCAGTAGAAAGAAAACCTAAGATGGAATTCAAATTTTGTCAACATAAAAAAATGTAAGCTTTTAGATCACATAACATACCTAAAGGCCCCAATCTATAGGCCATTGTGACCAAGATTACCTGCCCTGTATCCATAATATACTCTGGTCCAATGACTGAAGGACTAGCTGACCCACTAAAGAAACCTCCTCCGTGTATGTAGACCATTACGGGTAAAAGACCTCCACGAATCTGTAAAATGGAGGCAATGGTTGGAAAGACATTCATTTACTGTCAAAATATTTAGAAATCTTATGGACTCACCACTGGTCTGTAAATATTTAAGTAAAGACAATCCTCTTCTCCATGTACTATTGGATTAGGTAACAGGTAATTCTTTTGTATACAATCCGGTTTGGGCTTCGTAGCATCAAGAACGTGAAACCATCTGGGCTTATATACGGGGTTCTAAAATGAAAGCATAAAATTGAAGCATTAAATTAATCTAGAAGTTGCGATGGTAACTTGCTAAAGACTTAAACTAAACGATATAAATGTGTATAAGGATTGTGCGATTTCACCCAAGTAAATTCCTCAATACTCACCCTGAATCTTAGAGGCCCCAAGGGTGGCTCCGCATAGGGTATGCCCATATATGCTTCAAATTCTGACGTTTGAAAGCCATTCATATAACGGCCTTTCATGCAACCGACTCTCGGACAAATAGTCAGGAAGTCATACTCGTTTTGAGCTGAGATAACACTTAGGTAGACACAGAGGTAAACCAACGGCAAAAATGATTTTAACATGATTTAAAACAAATTCAATCCAAATTAGAGCCTTTAGATGGGACAACTTTAGGTATGGTTGCAACCACAACTATGTTTTGCTGGTGAAGCGATTTCACCTTTTATCCCCAAGATGCTAAATTAAACCATACAAATTACCATTTGCCACATAATTACACAATAAATACATGTTTGGAAACCTACAATATTAGGTTGAAAATGCTTATATAAATTTAGAAATCTTAGCAAACTCAAAATAAATCCAAGACTTGAGTCCCATACCACTAATGTAATTTCGAATATTTCATGAGAAAATCCTAAAGAACCCCCTAAAAACGGATCTTTCTTTAGGCAGAGTTATCCAACTTTAGGCCATTCGTATAAAATTGGATTAATAATACGCTGTAATTTGTTTTTGTCTGTTTACACTAATTTTAAGTTTACAGTTAGTTGAACTATAAAATTTGAAATTCGTCACATAATTGCGCAATGAGTTGTTACGAAATTATTTTTGAAGTACTATTCGTTTCGCTATTTACATTTGGCTGCTTTACTTGATTTGATTTCATACCATGCACAAATAGTATGACATTATATATTAAACTTGCCAGAATGTATGATACAGTCAGAAAGAAGCTTTTGCCTTTGCAAACTATACCTATGTAGGTATTCTGATCAGCATTAACAACTGAGTGGATACGGCGGTGCCCACTTTGAGCATAATATACCGAATTGACATTCAGTTTTTATAGAGCAGCAATTAATTTCTAGCATCGACTACGACTACAATTTAAAAAATTTAATGGTCTGAAATGGGAAATATATCGCCTATTATCAATTTTGTTGGCTCTAGCACTCATGGCAACGTCCTTTATTATTATCGATATTCATAAAATGAATTACTTTTTTTGGGAGAGAGGATTTAAAACGGGCGGACTGATCATGGGTGTATGGTTTAAATACAAAATATCAAAGAAGCTAACTTCGGCTGTGGCAAAGCTTAGATACCTTTCCAGTCCATGTCAATAATGTTTTTACATGTTGAAATTTCTTTCTCTGCAACTCAATTCATCAATGCACCTACAAAACATTATTACTGTTTTTACTAGAATAGAGCGCTGCCGGCAGCGCTTGAACCGATTAAGAATGACTGTAACTTGTGTTCTATTTATCGGATCAGATTCAAATTTTGGAATCTGAGATTTTATATATTAAATACCATATTGATAAATTTCATGGGGATACTCCAATTTCTGCAATAATGTTTCTTTTAGAGCTTCTATTAGAGCTATATGATATAGTGATCCGATCCTGACAACTTTTATACCCTTGCAAAAAGGGTATATTAGGTTTGGTCAGAAGTGTGCAATGCATGTATGTATATTCATGATCAGCACGACGAGACTAGTTTAAATAGCCATGTCCGTACGTCCGTCCGTCTGGATCAGCGCAAACTCCTAGACCGTAAGAGCTACAGGGCTGAAATTTCGCGTGTATGTATAATGTGCACAGGTTGTATATCTCGGGTTCAGCCGGAATAGGCCACTATATCATATAGCTCCCATACAAGGGCAATGTCACGAACAGTAATTTTTTTAAATAACTTCGTTATTTTCTGAGCTATTGAATATTGGTGAGTCTATTACACAAAAAAGTTGCAAGGGTATACAAACTTTGACTCGGTCGAAGTTAACCTCGGCCCTTTGGTTTATACTATTTTCCGGGTCATAAGTAGCTCAAATCCCAAGCTTCATACCAATAGCTCTTAAGATGGCTGAGTAAAACGCATACGCACAGACGGACGGACAGACGGACATGTATATATCGACTCAGCTTCTCATACTGATCAAGAATATGTATACTCCTTCTGTGCGTTACAAACATCTGACCAATTTTATAACACCCTCGGCAAGGATACAAAATGTCCCGCCATCTTTTCATAATTATTATTTACGAATAAGTTAGAACTTATTAGTTTAAAGAGCATGCAGTTATTTGTTAAACTCAGCATTTACTTATTTAAAAACATTTTAAGAGAGAACCATTTATTACTTTGAAATCGAGATTTAGCCGTTTTAATTTTTTAACTTCCGGGCTTAGGATATAATAACTAGTAGATTATTTATTATTCGTCCAATAATTCTTGCCATAACTTCACATACTCAGTTGGAAACTTAGAATTTACTCGTATTTGAAATCCAAATGGATTGGAAGCATTGTTTATAAATTCATGATAATCACAAATGCCATTGGGCCTTGCAGCTAGAACCTGACTTCCACATGAACCGATTGGTGGAGCGTCGATGGTAAATCTGCCGACATAAAGGAATTAAGAAAAAAACTTGTTTGTATTTGCAATATTATAAAAACTCACCCGAATCTGGCAAAATTGACGATATATGTTACAAAGCTGTCGATTACCTTAGCCTCTGTGGATTGCTTATCAAAGTCAGGAAATAAAAGAGGACTGCGGAACAAATATAACAAATCATCGCAATGAACAACTCCATATTTCCCGGTTACATTTGCTTGGGTAAAAAGCGAGGCATAACTAATAGGACCCTTATAATTGAAGCTGTACATATAATGGGGAAACCAGCTGAGTTGTCCTCTATACTCATAATGTTGTTTAATAGCTTTATAGAGAGGATGCTTGAAGCCTCTGTCGGAGATCGACTAGTAAAAAACGATATTGAAATATAAGAAAATAAAAATATCCTTTTACACTTACGTCCAAAAGTCCCTGTTTGTTGGTCTTTCTTAAATTCCAGACCCCTCTAAAGTATTCAGTTACGACTACTGATGTTTTATGCCCCTTTTGTCCTTGTGAATACTTTTTGGGCCACTCCATTAATTCCCGAAGTAAATAGTCAAAATAAGTATTGAATGAATCAAGTAATTTAGGATTTTCCAAAATATTAATAGCACGGACAGCGCCTTCTTCAGGGACGGTTCCAATAAGCCACGGCCGTCGTTGATAGTTTCTTTTCATCAACAAATATGGTTCAGCTGGTATTATGGAATCTGGCCCTGCACGCTCTACGACCGGACGGTAATTGGTCAATGGATCCACATCCCAATATTTTAGTCCATCACCGGCATTGATTAATTGTAATACGTCAATATTTCTTAGGGCCTGGGCAAGCTCGGCTGTACTGAGTTTATTTGCATTCGGGATTTCACACAGCTCGGCAGTTTTTCTGGCTTGTTCCAGAGGATTTTGGGTAATAGCAAAAGGAACATTGGCCGTGCCACTCATACTAATTACATTATGGAAGAGATTCGCAGAGTTAGGATTTAATAAATGCAAATGGGTGGCAACGCCACCGGCACTCTGACCAAATATGGTAACCTTTTTCTTATCGCCATCGAAAGCTCCTATATGATTTTGGATCCACTTAAATACCAGATGTTGATCTTTCAGACCAAAATTACCAGGCATATTTGCGTCTCCGGTAGAAAGAAAACCTCAAAAAAGAAACCGAATTTGTTAGTTAATGCAAGTAAAAAGTTCAGTCGCATAGCATACCTAAAGCCCCCAATCTATAGGCCATTGTTACCAAGATTACCTCCCCTGTGTCCATAATATACTCCGGTCCAGTTATTATAGGTGCAGCTGAGCCGCTAAAGAAACCGCCGCCGTGTATGTAGACCATTACGGGTAATGCACCTGACCGAAGCTGCGATGATAGAAACACATTTATTTTCTATTGAAATGTTCAGATAACTTTTGTACTCACCACTGGCCTGTAAATATTTAGATAAAGGCAATCCTCTTCTCCATATATTATTGGAGTAGGTAAAAGATAATTCTTTTGTATACAATCTGGCTTCGCCAATGTAGCATCAATAATGTCATCCCATTTGGGCTTCCAAACGGGGCTCTAATATGGAAGTACAAAAATTTGAGGCAATTAGTTATCACTAAGAATATTTGTGAAAGTAAATTGCTCACCCTGAATCTTCGTTGCCCTATAGGTGGCTCGGCATACGGAATTCCCAAGAATGCCTCAAATTTTTCCGATTGATACCCTTTCATATAACGGCCTCTCATACAACCGACATTCGGTGGACAAATGGTTATCGAGTCTCCCGGTGAGATAAAACTTATGAAGAAACATAGGTAAATCAGTGATAAATGTAATGTTAACATGATTTATAAAAATCCAATTAAAATAATATCCTTTAGGTGGAAAAACTTCTGGTATGGGGCGTAATGTTGTATCCACAACTATGTTTTGTTGGTGAAGCGATTTCGCCTTATATTCGCAAGGTGCCAAGCTGTTAGATAAGCCATAAAGTTATCCATTCGACACATAATAATATAATATGCATTTTAAAATGTGTTATTGGTGTTATTACTGGCTTATATAATCTACAAATCTAATCAGATTATAAAAACAAATATTTTTAAGGGTATTTGACCTTATGGTTTCCTATATTTGAGCATGCAAAACTGATTTCTAATCTATGTATGTATATACTTTGAGTTGATGTGAACTGCGATTAGAGTATATAGAATATCTTCAAGCTTAATATTGTGAATATGAATATATCTACAATACTTTTAGGCGTTCATAAAAAAAATAAATTAACTGTGAATAAACCAAGTGGCCCTCTACTTCGCTTATTCTTTTTTAACACTGTTTGTATACCATGCACCCACAGAGTGAGATGGTGTATTAAGATCGTCAAAATGCATGTAACGTATTTATCTTGTCTTCTAATCTAAATACTTTTGTTTCTCTTGGTATATGGTATACTGAAGTCGGCGAAACGACTGATTTACTTCATTTTTTCTACACTTTTTTGGTTTTTAATAACATTCGTCGTTGTCGTCTTTGCCTGTTGTTCGCCTGGGGCTAGGGCTGTCTTTCTCTTTTTTTTGTTCAGTCTCTTTTTCTGGTTTTTAATTCTTCTTCCACTTCCATTGGATCTCCTTCTGAGAGTTGCAAATATGGGTATTTATGTGCCATCCTGCTTCTGGCTTGTTTCTGTCTGCTGCTGCTCCCCAAAGTGTGCGACAATCTTTTATATGAGTTTATTATGTATGCTTTTGCTTAAAACATACAATTTCCTCAAGCGATTTCCGTTTGCACTGATGAGTCTTATTAAATTGAGGGTTGGCAATGGAGGGGGTGGCAATGATAGAGGGGGAAGGAGGAGAAGACTATCCCTCCTTTGCGATGCTCGTTAACTAACAAAAATATGAGGACTTTTCGCAAATTGCTCTTTAATTGAATTGCACATAGATTTTATTCAAGATTCTCTTTTCGGTCTTTTTTTTTTCCATAGTATCTTTTCGGTTTAAGGGGGTCTTAATGGTAAATAGGTAGTGGAGGTATCCGCACAAATTTCTCGACGTGCCAAAACTTTGGTTGACGCCTCTTCGCTTGGGATTTTTCTTCGTTTTTGCCAACTTGCCACATAACTCAAAACTCTTTAGAAGTGTTTGAAACTGTCATACACATGTACATATAGTTCATTTTTTTGTTCATTCTCTGTTTTATGTTCTCTTTTTACATCCTATCAAAACAAAAGCAACAAAGACGACGACAGATACTTTGCCACTTTATTATACGCTATGAATTAGAGAAGGGTATGCATTGGTATCTTAAATTTTTAAAAATTAATTTTTTTTTAAAAATTTTTTTTTTTTTTAATTTTTAATTTTTTTTTTTTTTTTTTTTTTTTTTTTTTTTTTTCCCTTTTTTTTTTTTTTTAAATTTTTTTTTTTTTTTTTTTTTTTTTTTTTTTTTTTTTTTTATTTTTTTTTTTTTTTTTTTTTTTAATAATTTATTTTTTTTTTTTTTTTTTTTTTTTTTCCCCCCAATAAAAAAAATAAATTTTTTTTTTTTTTTTTTTAAAATATTTTTTTTTTTTTTTTTTTTTTTTTTTTTTTTTTTTTTTTTTTTCCCCCTTTTTTTTTTTTTTTTTTTTTTTTTTTTTTTTTTTTTTTTTTTTTTCAAAAAAAATTTTTAAAAAAAAAAATTTATTTAATTTTTTTTTTTTTGGTTTTTTTTTTTTTGGGGGGTTTTAATTTTTAAAAATAAATTTGTTTTTTAATTTATTTTTTTCTCCAAATCAATTTAAAGGTGGTTGCTACTATTTACTTTACAGAATAAAGATATATTCAATAATAATTGTTTAATAATTTAAAAGTCTTGGATCCACTAAAAATACTCTAAAAGCCTCATGATTTTAAGAGTATTAAAAGTTCTGCCTGATTGTTTCAAATACTTTGGTTGACCAGCATTAACAGGTTGTTTAGAGTAGATGATCAAAGCTATGTACAAATAAAGAATAAAAGAAAAGGGCCCACACTTTTACTTCCTTATGTAAGGCAAGCGGACCAAATAGAAAGCATTTCTAAACCAACTCTTGGGGGGGACAAAGAGTTCTGGATAGAGAAGGGCTGGAAATGAGATTGAGTGCAAATAAAATGATGTCATGAAGTGGCAGCAGTTAGAGTTTTTTTCCCGAGGACGACTAAGATTGAGGGGAAGAGGTGTAAGCTAAAAGCGCCGCAATGCATGCTCCACTTTATTTCAGCTATCAACTCGTAAAGTTTGCGGTTTGATGGGCAAAAGGGAGCTACAGTTGAAGGTGGTAGCAGAGTGAATAGAAGGAGAAGGAGGAGTGGGCGAAGCAAGAAAAGTAAAAGGCAGTGATTTTTCTGCACGAACTGCCAGAGACCGCAGCAAACATGCGGCTTTCAGAAACTTTAGGGCACAGAGCAATTACAACAACAGCAACAACAGAAGCATAAGAAAAGAAAAAAAGGAAACCAAAGTAGAGGGTGGAGCTCTACAAACTCAATGCTCAAATCTTGACAAGTATTTTGTCAACTTTGCCCAGTAACCAGGACTGCCGAAGAAGAAAGGAGAAAGACAAAACCAAGTGAATGGGAGAAAAGTGTTGAACTTTAAGTGTTGCTTTCCCTCACTTTGTTTTTAGTTGTTAGAAACCGAGAGTCCTTACAGAGCATTGGCCTTGTAGCACCGAACTAATTAGCTTGATTCTTGCCATACTCGGACTAGGCAATTCAATTTTGGAATTAACATTTTAATTGCAAAAAAAAAAAAAAAAAAAAAGAAGAAGTTAGCCGGTAATGTAGTAGTAACTTGGCGACTCTACCTTGGTAGTGCTCATTTTATGCCATTTAATTTTATCATGCGCCAACAATTATGCAACTTGTTGGCCTTCTCAACAGACGACCCAGTTGTCTGGCCATTTTCAATTTGCTTGGCAATAAAACTTTTTCCATTTCGGTTGAGCCTATAATTTCCTTTTTTTTACTTTTTGCTGCTGTTCGTTCCTTTTTTCATTTAATTTGTTTGGTCATTGTTTGTAGCGTAGTTTTTGTAGCGGCTCGGTAAGGGTTTCGACTTTAATTTGGTTAATGTGAAAATTAAAGTATATTTTTGGGGGCCTCCCACTTCTTCCTTCCCACTTTTGTTGGTTGGATTTTCAACTTAAGCTTCTAATATAAAGCAAACAAACTTTTAAACATTCAATCATTTAAAAAAATGTATATACTTACTCAAGTATTTTCAAGTTTTTCAACAATTTCTAAAAGTTAGACGTACATAGTTTTTTAATTATATAAAATTTGGTTTGTTCATTTTGTTATTTTATTTGTCTACAAATGGATACACATTCTCATGTGCCATTGCCTCTGTTTTCACATTTTAAGGGGGTAATCAAATGTAAGACTCCATTGCACACTTTGATACATCATACCTCATCCCGAGTTATGAGAACACAAGAACACATTTATCATCCTACATAATGCATACAATATATACATACATATGTACATACATACGTATAGATTTTTATTTTTGTGTTGCATTTTTCATATCTAATTGTAATTTTATTTGATACATTTTCAGTGTGGAAAATGTTTTTTTCAAAGATATTTCATTTATTTGTGGTTTGGAATATTCCTGCTATTGGACAATTTTTTAATCAATAAATAAATACTAAAACTTTAAGGTAGTCCAACAGATGAAAATTGCGCAAAGTTTGTTTGTGGTTTCCCAACCTTTTTATCATGTTGGCAGTATTTTTTTTCATAAATTAAATGTGAGTCTTTTAGCCATGATGAAACTTCTAAACGAAATATTGAATATATTTTTTTTTTAATTTCAATATTTATTGGATATTTCGATCTTTAAAAATATACAATACCAATTCATTTAAATAATCATCAGTTAGACTGCTGACCTGTTGCATATGAATTATAGTTTCATCTGTAATTAATTGTCAAAGTTTTCAATCAAAACCTTCCCATTAAACATTTGTTTCAAATTCGATTTAAGGTTAAACTATTCCCATCTGCCAGGTTACCCGAAAAATTGTTAGCAATTATAAATTTATAACTGACAAAACTAACAAGCAAACTCGGCACATTGATTCTTAGGAAAATATTTTTAATCCTTTTATTTGTGGCCTTGTTGGAAATTTTTTGTTATTGCTTGCAATTCGTGTTGTTGTAGCAAAAATTAAACATTTCTCGATTGCATGCATATTGAAATAAAATGTTTGGCTTAAACTTTGTGGTTAAAATGCAAGAATTGAATTTATGATTCTTTTCTTCAAATATTCTATTGTTGGCTTTAAAATTTCATTTCTTCAGTGTTTACGAAAAAATGATTCTCTGTGAGTTTTTGATATTAGAGAAAGTTGAGGAATCCTTTCTGGTCTGGCCTTTATGGCAGTTAAACGATTTCCTCTGGCTGTTAATTGCTTTTGTAGACAAATTATAAAGCACTGGAGTTGCCCTTTTCCACTTCTTCTGTTTTTTTTGTGGGTTCTGTTGTGTTGAACACTTCAAAACCAGACACAAAACTCCATGGTTCGTGGTTGTTTGCCTGTTTTGAGGGTCAGTTTAATTTAACTTTGACATGCATCAGCTCAGAAATCCAATTACAAAACAAATGTACACAGAGAATGACCTTTTTCTTGTTTTTTTTTTTTTTTTTGGCTTTGGTCAAGTAAAAACCCATTAACGCCTGTGTAAATTTTTTATGTTGAAGATTTATGAAACAAAACGAAAATATGAAATTAATTTAAAAGGAGAAGCAACACAACAAAAAAAGAAAACATATATAACATACAGAAACTAGTGAGAATGAACGAACGTAAATCGGATCGCAATGCCAACGAAGAGGAAAAGACTCGACAATATTTGGGGGCAAAGCCCAAGCAAAGGCAAAAGAAACATCAAATGGCTTTACCCTATGCCAACTACATGGAGTTGGAGTTTAGCCAAATGGTTGAGAATCACCAGAAAAATGAGGAGACATCTGCTAATCAGCTGAATCGGCTGCCTGTTAGCTATGCCACAAGCATAGTGGGTCGTCAAGAGTCCCCGCCAGGCTATAGAGAACCACCGCCACCCACTCCACCACCTTTATCGCAAATACCCTCGAGAGAGTCCCGAATGTTACATTCGGCTCCCAATACGCCCAGTCGGGGCAAGGTTGTCTTGAGTAAAAAGGAACGCAAGGAATTGAGTAAACAGTTGGGTTTGGAGGAGTTGGGAGGCGGCGGTGGAGGCAGCGTGGGGGGTAGTGCCCAATCGAGTCCTTATAAAGGACGCGTGAGTGAGCTGAAAAATTGTATTGCTCGAGGTCTATTTGCCACCCTACATCGTGGCTCTCACAAGAGCCTTCAACAGCAACAACAACAACAGCAGCAAGAGGAACGCCTAGCCCCCCACCCATCCAATCAGGATATATCAAACAATCAAGAGCTATCTCCTCCACCACCAGCACCAGAGTTGGCCAACAATAATGAGGATTCCCTAGAGGATTATAGTCAGAAATTAAAGAATCTTCCTGTGCGGCAGCGCAAAGTTGTCACTTCTCATATGGACAACTATTGTCTCTTTGATCCAGTCGATTTCATCAATGAGAAAGCCATGCGTTATCCCACCGCAGCCAATCATGGTCTAAGGGATCCTTTATTTAGCTCACGCCAGCATTTGGTCTGCGAAGATGAGGAGGAATTGGTGCCCGAAGTCATCTATGATACTGAGGAATTGGATTTGGAACTAGAAGAAACCATATGTATAGAAACATCTGCCCTGCCCGAACGGGAAACCGAAGCTGAACTTCCAAGACCTCCCAGTTTTGATCATCATAATTATTTTGTCATTGATCCGGGCGACTTTGAAATGGATATTGGCATACCGAATCCATATACAAATGAACAATTGGTTAATGCCAAATTGGAACAACAGCATCTCGAAAAGCTTTTGAATAACTCTAGCATGTCCAATAGCCAAGAATCTAAAGATACGGAAACCACATCAACAGCTCTAGTTGAATCTTCCACCTCATCCACGTCAAATAGTTCCAGTGGCAGTTCATCAAATCCTGTGAAAAAGAAACTTACCTTTCTAAATCTCTCACCCTTTCGCGCTGGTGGCAAGAAATCTAGTGAAAAATCTTGTGTGGACCAACGTGCCATCTCGGAATTGGTCAGCACAGATCATATGCTTCATTTACAGCATTTGCTGCAACAGCAACGCAAAGATCAACGATCTCACACTGTTCCAATTGAATCAAACTATGTACTCTTCAATCCTGGACCAGTGCCCAGTCGTCATGTTCAGTATAAGATACGTAAATCGCGACCTTTGTCCACACACAGTGATGCGGATAGTGGATTTCTTTCGCCATGCTCCCCAGATGATTTGCGGGGTAATCCAGCTATATTGGTCCTTCAGCAATGTGACAGTGTTCAGGGTTATATTGAGGTAAGTAATGTGTTTTATTCTATTTCTATAAAAACTTACGTTGTCGAACCTGAAATCAAACGTCCAAAATCTACCAAATTATTTCTCCTTATTTCCACGTTCGCTCTAACTAAAGCAATGTTTATTGTATGTGCTCATTGGCAGAGATTTATTTTGTCCTGAACTAATTCTACTAATTCTGCTATCAGTTCTTATGTAAACAAATTCTATTTTGATAAATGCATTATTGCTTTTATTACCATAATCATAGTATTTATCATAATATCAAGGATACATTTTGTTACCCAAGTAATGTGAAAGGATAAAATTTCAGAATACAACTTGAGTAATATTATTATTCATTTTCGTTTTTATATAGCGAAAAACTATAAGAGATCATTATTTAATGTAAAGTTAAGAGAAACGAGCTACAAATTAATCAGTTCTATCTACAAAACATTTCATTTTCTAACATCAAAATTTAACTAATAGTTTGCAATTGTCTTTTGTGTTCCATAATTGATAGATTATGGAATAGAATTGATAAAGTTAATTCATTTAAAAACGACAACCATTTTCTATTCACTTTCACTTTGATTAAGTGCTTTTGCTTTTTGTTGACACGCCACGTGAATTTTTGTTGTTGTTGAATTATTCCACCTTCAGTAGTACAGCTGATGCCCCGTAACCCCCGAGTGTTGCCCACTCGAACCTCCCTGCTGCTACTGCTGATGTTGTTCCTGCTGCGAACATCTAGTATTTACAATCCATTTACTTACTAAGCCAGCCATCCCCCATTTGGAACCACCAATTTGAATTTTGTGAAAAGAACTGCACTTGACACTTCACAGGTCCTTGAAGTGAATGCGCCAAAAAGTATGCTTCAGTTGTTGCCCTCTCTTTTGGGTTTGCCCGTTCATTAGATGGTTTTGGCCCAGTCTATTACAACAGTAGCAGGAACAACTACAACTACTACCACATTCAAAAATTGCCCCGAAGGGGAGAAATTTCGATTCTGATGCTGATTCTGGTTGTTGTTTTTTTTGCCTCAAAGCAAAAATTTACAGCGAAGCATTTCAATTTACAAATGATAGAAAATGCCTGTGGCAAGTGCAGAGAAAATTGAATAGAAAAGAGAAGAGAATGATGTGTAGACTTT
This sequence comes from Drosophila equinoxialis, assembly GCA_018150345.1. Lineage (NCBI taxonomy): Eukaryota > Metazoa > Arthropoda > Insecta > Diptera > Drosophilidae > Drosophila > Drosophila equinoxialis. The sequence goes on along the minus strand of JAECWI010000442.1, from coordinate 48,322 downwards.
GTGTGTGTGTGTGTGCGCGCTGTGTGTTTGTTGTGCGAGTGTGGGAAGTCAGTAACTCAACACCAGGGCAACAATTTTTAATTCAATTCCATTAAAAGTCGTTGAAAGATTGCAAGTAAACAGCTGGTGCGAAAAGTATTCTCTTCTCTTTCATTGTCTGTGTCTTCTCTCTCTCTCTCTCTCTCCTTTCCCTTTTGTTTGAGAAAGAGCGAAAAACTAATGAAGCGAACAGCGAATACGCAAGGATTGATTGCTCCCTAGAGGCACTACAGCCACTTGACGCTTGAAAGAAAACAGCAGCAGGAATACGAAAAGGAGGTGGAGCAACAGCAGCAGCAGCAGCAGCATCAAAGTTGTTGCAATCACCAGACCAAAGAACCAAAATACAAAATCCCAAAAACCAACCCCGCCACGACTCCCTTAGAGGCCACGAAACCAATGTGGGATTCCTGCAAACTGCAGTTTCATGGATATTTTGATAATTTATACTCACATATACTGAAAAAGGGGGTTGCGTAATACAGAAGGGAAGTTGCTCAAAGGAAGGGAAAGAAGCGAGGTTGACACGGAGCAACGGATCAACGGCAAGAGCAGCACTCCCTGGGGTTGATTCAAGATGCATAATAAGACTTGTTAAGTTGCCCGGTCGTTAAGATAAGTGAGCCGGCAAATGGCGACAAGTGCGACAAAAAACTGAACATGAACATGCCGCAATCGTAATCATTACCAGCTTAAGATATGCAAGTTATACTTACTGCCACATTGATACCGCATACAAAGGTAGATTAGGGTGGCACACTTAGAATGGATGGGTAGGGAAAAAGTTTAATGACAAAATTCAAGACATTTTCATTAGGGAATTGAAAATGTTTCTTTTTCACCGAATGGCTCATAAAAGGGGAGAAAGATTTTGATAAAAACTAATCTCCATCCAAAGCTAATATCCATTAGATAAAACACAAAAAGAGTATGGTATAATCCTTCTTAAGTAACCAAGGTCAATTTATTCAAGAAAAATCTCTAGCTTTTCTAATGAGAAGCACTGTTTCGGATCAAATGCATATTATGATTTACTTTTTACATAGAAATATTTATATTTAGAAACCCTTAGAATCATAGTTAAAAGAATTCCTAGATGAGAAACAGAATTGTCACCTGATTCAACTAGAAGACTACGCATTAAAAGTCTTCAAGAACATACTTTACAAATATATTTGGAGTATATATATTTTGTAGTGTAAATTTACTTCCGAGAGACAATTGTATACATCTGTGCATTTGTTAAGCAGGTGGGAAAATTGTTAGAATAAATGACTGTATCTCTTATGGAACCAACAGACCATATTGTGGGGTGTTTGGAGACAGGTGTAGTTGCATTAAGGGTAGCTAGTTTTTTGTTGTCACCAGACGAGTGTTTTGAGATATTTGTATTAGTCTTAGATCTAACTAAAGCAGTAGAATGCTGTTGTAGATAAGATTTGGCTGCAGCTAATTTTGAGCGTGATGTGACTTAATGGAACAATTTTTGTTATATAAAATTTAGCGTTTGAGTCTAGTAAACTTTTAAATAACACACTTTATATTAGGATAGAATTCTTACTTATACCCAAACTAACTTCATTGATACAGCAAACACATTTCTACATAATATATTTAATAAAAATATTTTACCTGAAAATGTTGTGTACTTTTATTAGACATAAAACTATCATAGGCAAAAAATGCCTAAGGATATTGTTGTTTTTCTTCCTATTTCTTATTACTAAGAAGTTGGTGAAAACTATAATTAAATTGGGTGAGCGTTTATTAAGCCATTAAGAAAGGATAAAATTGGTAATAGGTGGACGAAGTCTTAGCTGTTAATTGGCTATTCGTAAGTAGTGATTTTGGCAGTTCGTAATGATCGGTAAAATATGCTTTAGTTATAGAAGACTTAGCTTGCCTGTATCAATTAAGGAATATATTCTTTTTTCAGATATCTTGGTATATTGCTTTGCTAATATGAGGAAAACTTCTTGCATATAAAATGGTTTTTGGTTTAACGACCTACTAACTGGTACTTTAAGCCAATAAACCAACAAAACGACTATGGTACTCTTTTGCCATCTTCTACTGCCTCATATCAAAGTCAAACCAAACAAAGGCATTTCCAATTTATGCAAACGGTCACATTGACAAGCAGCAGCAACGGTACGAGAAGCTTCTGCCTTTTGCCTTTACCAAAACCATAAATTACAGCCTAGCCCAATGTTTGTACCCCAAATATACACTGACACACCACTCGCCCAGCTTCCAATCGATAAACACCCACTTTTAATCGCCATCCCCAACTCCTTCACAGAAGAGGGGGAACTCAGCCTGCTGATTCTCAACGAGCCTCAAGTCTCAATTGCAAATTGCAACAGCACTGAGGCATGCAATTTCCAACATAGACCGTTTTCCCGGGTCACTGTTTACTGTTTTTGGACGATCTGTCTGCCATCCATCCCTGTAAAGTCCTCGTCTCTGGGCAAAAAGAATTTGTCGCGAGGCGCTAAGCTGTCAACTGTCAGGCATAGTTGTTCTTGTTGTGCTCCTGCCTAGAAAAACCACAGTCACAGGCAGGAACAGCTAGTCCAACTGAAAAAGGGGTTCATTTTCATTCGCTGTAGAACTCCCTTAAACCACGGGAAACTCACATGCCGCGTGTCTCGTGGCTACTTTATGGTCCATCCCCGTCCCTTGTTGGCCTCTTGCTGATTAGTCCAATAAGTTGTAAAAAGTGTCGCAGTCCCTGGCGATTATCTATCATCTCGTTGGTGGCATGGGGAATAACTTTTTGATTTATGACTGGCAATAAATGTTCAATGCACTTTATAATTATGCCCAAACCATTGTTGGGCCTTTTGGTGAATGTGCAACGAATGCCAACAGTGCCATATGTGCGAAATTGTACATAATTATGAATGGCTGGGATTTGTACAAAAATTATTATTATTTTTTATGAAAAAAAATATAAGAGAGAAAGCAGAACATTAAGTTTGATTAAAGTGTGGCTACCATATGACTATAGTATATACTCTTGAAGGTCAACAATATGATATTGTGAATAGTTAAAGGAATATGAAACCAGTTTAAAGAAAGATTGAAGTTTCGAGCCATAGATTATTGAAAATAAAAGTACTTTTATATTTATAAAATAGTTAAATTGGCTTAGAAGTTAATATACCTATTGAAGGAAAAAAAGTTGTTGCTCCAGTCGAATGCGAATGAGTCCTTTGCACTGATAAGAGATTCTTTCGTGCTTTTTGTATGACAATTGTTTATACTAATAACAAAACCAATAAATCGTTAATATCTACTCTAACTTATCTCGCTGTTGTTATATTATTTCCTATGGCTTGACTATGTTTAGACTAAAAGGCATGAGCTCTCTCGTAAAATGTATGATGGAATAGAAAAATATATACTAAATCGTCTGACATCTGACTCAGTTATTTACATATTTAATGAACTTTCCGATATTTTGATGTGATTTATTTCTAAAAATATCAATTCAGAAACTTAAAATTAAGTATTTTATTTTGATTATAACCACATTCGTATGATAGCTAATCTACCCACAGATATTATTAGGGCATTAAAAACGCATTGGAAAATTGCATTCTTCAATGAAGCGGAATTAAAATCATATGCAACAGTTATTTCTCACTCAAACCAATTCGGAACTATTTTAAATGAATGTCGACCGCAAACAAAAACAGAAAAACAAAAAAAGAAGTTAAACACAAAATCCTCTTTTATATTTTTTGCAATCAACAATTATAAAAACAGAGTTGATAAGCAACTGCCACTGTCAATATGGTTAAAATGTGTCTCTTCATTGCCACGCCCATTAAGCGGCAATTTATATTGAAAACATTCTGTGCAGGGCGCATATTTCTCTCTTGCACTCTCAGTTCGTCCTTGTCTCTTTAGTAAAAAATATAATAATATATATGGTTTAATATTCCACATTAATTTTATGGCCAGCTGAGTCGCGTCCAGAGGCAGAAAGATGTCGGAGGCTGAAAACAGAGGGAAAAGCCAAAGAGGCGTTTAATGGAAGCCCGACAATGTTATTAATGCTTCATTCCGGGCCACATGTGACAAGGCACAGAGGCAGAGGTCGAGGAACGGGGAACGAACACAAAAACGATAACTACGATGGAGGATTTCCTTCGTTGCTTAAATGCACATTTCATATTTTTACTTCACGCTTTAAGAATTTTGCAACGACTGCTCCTGCAGTGCTAGGCCCCCTTTCTTTTTTGGTGGTGGTCCACTTTAGTTGTTGCCTTCGTCATGAGGGACTTTAAAGACCCAGTTAGTTCTACTTTTACAAATGCATCCCTGACAGCTAAATGCGTTGCACTTATGCTTAAAACATATCAGACTCGGCGTAGACAGCACTCAAACAGTCAGATAGACAGACAGACATACAGGCAAGGAGACTTTTTGGCGTGCGTATTGCAATTTTATGGAGAGCATTAAACCGAGAGGGAGAGCGTTAAAGGGAAGGCAAGAAGCAGAAACACTTCTGACACACCGAAGATTAGTTTCACTGTCGAGAGCAGGTCCATGTCAGTTAAAACGTCAGTTTAATTAATGATAATGTTAAAGAAATTGTATAAATTGGCTTCAGAAGTTCTAAGGACTTAAAATTTTCTTTGAAAATGCCTTTTTAATTTATCTATATCAGAATTCTCTTAAATAATTCCTAAACGAAATTCATTTTTTTTATGTTACGAGCACTTTTAAACAAAATTCCAGCTGCATTCCTTCACTAAATAAACTTGTCAACTTGTGGATATTATATTATAATAATCATGACAGATTTATAATGTTCCCAGTTCCTGTTAGTGTACATGAGCAAGGAGAACCAACAGGCTAAGTAGAAAGTTTATATATTTATTTGCCGTTTTTGCTGTTGTTGGTGGTGCTTTAGGTTTTGCTTATGGGATAATCGGTGAGTTTTGTTGAAGCCTTCGAGTTAGGTGCCTTCCTCTTTCAGTTTTTCTCCTCCTTCCGCATGCCTGGGTTGTCTTTTTGCCAGTGAAAAATTATAGCCATAATTTTTGGCCACTAACTGCAAGCTGGCAGGCTTCCCCAGTGAGAGAAAGAGGCAGAGAGAAACAGTAGCAGAGAGTAAAAAGGATTGCACGACAGAGTGTAGCATACTTTTCAGCGCTTAATGCATATTTTAAACTACTTTTCCGGCTACGGGCCATGGGCCATGGGCCATCGCCATGCGCATTTTTGGGCCTTATTGGCAAATTTATTTATTAAATTTTTGGCCAACTGCTTCACAGTTGACTGCACTGTGCGCTTGCTCGGCTTGTTCGGTTATTCGGTTATTGTTGCCATTTCCTGATGTTTGTGCAACTAATTAAAAAAGTTTTTTACCCAGCTTGCAGCTAAGCCAAAAATATGCAATTAATTACTCAACTTAGTCAGTTCAAAAGTCAATGCCCAAAATGATGGAACATACATGCATATACATAACACAGGTTTCTCTCGATGTATCTATAAAATAATTGCATTGTTCTGGCATTTGCTTAAGATGAAGATTTATGCAATTATTTACATTTTCTACTTTCTGCTCATTTTTGTTTTCTGTTTGCTTTTGTGCATTTGAAAGGCAGCACAAAACATTTGCAAATAAATCAGTGCAATGCAGGAAGTGCGGGCGGGATAGGATGCCATTGCCAAGAGACCAAAGAAAAAGATAAACTTGCAAACAGCTTATACAAATGTGACTGTAGAAGATGAAAATGCACTCAGAGCAAGGTGAAAATAAAAAGAACATCGAAATACAAGCTCTGAGCTGAGATCTAAATGCTGTTGCCTGGGAAACTCTTTTTACCTCACTTTTTGCCGTTTTTCCCACCCTGATAGCTAAATGCTGATGACTTTTTAAAGGCATTCCTTCGGGCCAGTTGATTGCATTTAATAAAGACTTTATCCTTAGCATTGTTCGAAATTTTTGAGAAATATTTTCAAATTTTTTTTTGGTCACTTTTATATAAAAAGTTGTTTACCATTTTAATTTATGTGGTTTTCCACTATGAATTTTTTTGGTATGGTTATTTTTTTTACCTTACCAATACAATGTTAAATATCTCCTTCATTTATTTGAAATAATGTCTATTTAATTTAGTTAATTAATTCAAGTGCAATGCCTTTAATAATCATTTATTAAGATTTATATTCTTCTCATAATTCCCTTTCATTGGTCTGCCATCTTCCGCTGTGTATAGCTAGCTACTTCATTCAGATAGTCTTATATACCCCACTCCATTATAAACTTTTTGATTTAGTCTACAAAAATATTGTTTGCATAACTTTTGGCTGTGAATGGACAAAAAGAGTTTGGCAAACAACAAAGAGAATAAATGTGAGTGTGAAGAGAAGGGGGAACAAGTGCAGCAGAAGAGATAGAGAGAAAAGTGGAAACTTTCTTTACGTTTCATCTTTGCATTTCCATTACCATTTCATTTTGCTCTTCAGCAATGTATCTTCTTCTTTAGTTTTGATTAAGTTTTTCTCAAGTTGCTTTCTACCAAGTTATAAATGGCATTAAACATTTAGTTAAAGCGCTAATTAGAGCAACCAGCAAATACGGAAAAAAAGGAAAAAAAATACATACCCCAACTAAGATACCGTAACCGTAGTGATAAGACTATAACAAACATGAGAATTTATTATAGGCCATGGGAGCCAACTGGGAGGCCATCAATAAGGGTGACATAAATGCCATAAAACTAAAACAAAAAGCAAACTTAAATCAATGTGCCAAACGGCACTTTTGGATACCCTTATGGAATCATTTGAAAAAGCATTTTGGTAACTTGATGCTACTAGATTTTAAGCAACTGATTTGTTTATTTTTAAAATACATTACCTTTAAAAAACGAATAGACTGCTTAAAAGATTGTCGGAACTGCTTTTGTATTACGAGTGGATTGGCAGAGTAATTAGTACCTTTCTTTGATCCAATGTCCTGCAAAGGGAAAACGAGAAGAAAACTATTTTAACAATTTTAATCCGAGTGGGGTCTGAATTGCAGTGGTTTCCTATTTGACAGATATGAGATCAATATTATGTGATACCCTTTGTTGTAAGGGTATTATGAAGAAAACATTTGTAGACCTTTTGTGAGAAATTAATAACCTGGTTTACTTTTTTTTTGCCCTCTTTGCAGTCCTTTTGGGGGTTGACTTTGGTTTTAACGGAGGGATTTATTTGCCGGAAATAAATATTAGCCGCAGTCAAACACACATAAGCCTACACACACACCCACACAGACGACATCCCGCTGTCCCACCTCCACTCCTTTCAGTTGTTGATGCCATTTATAGTTTTTACAGGATGCTTTACACAGGCTTAGAGCTTGCTTTACACAAACACAGGCATACACACACAAACAGAAACAGGCATTGGTTCCCATTCACAGGACCCTCATGATATATGGCATGCCATAATTGATTTTGTATTGGCTTGCCATTTTCTAAGACCTTTAAAGAACGCACTGACAGGGTAGTAGCGCGGGGTACACATATTGAATTTCAAAGAGTTTGAACATTTTCTCCGTTCTATCAATCATGTTGGTGTCTTTGGGATATTTACACTTATCCGTTTACGTCAACTGCAAGTAAAATCAAATTAAAAATTTTATATATAGTTAAAATGCAATAGAACCAGCATAAGGCAAGAAATAATAAACCAAAATAAACCCCTCGGCATGTTGTCATACCTGGTAATAGACCTGCCATAGACAAAAATCCAAAAGCGTAAGATTTTAAAATAAAATGGCAGAAGAGGGTTGGTCGAAAATAAAATACATTCCGTGACGAATTATTGGGACAAATGGCTAACAAAAAAGGGGCCCATAAAAGATTTTTAGATTTATTGGAGTTTGTGAGCAAGACGAATAATGTAAAATTATATTATTGTACAAATGGTTGTTTCGGAAACAACTTAAGAATAAATTACTTTAATCTAAATCAAAATACATCCGAAAAATACTAGCATACAGAACCATCGAACATTTCTGTATATAGCAAGAAAATAAACAAGATCAACATTATTGTGTATTTTATTTTTGTTTTGTTTTTCCCTCTCATAACAAAGGCTTATCTCAATCGAAAACATCAATCATTAAAACTACAACATAATCTATTATAGATATGCCGACTTAAGCCTCGATCGTATTAACTAATCTTTTCGAATATTTTACGCATGACGAAAAAATTGAGAACTTCAAAAGGGGTGATAACATCGAGCATAAAAATCTATCAATGCATCAATTTTCCACTCACTGTTAGGGCTACCCTCGATGGCCACCTTTTCATTGAGATCTATCAACCACCCAAAGTACACACACACACACACACACTCAAACACAAACACAGTGAGACCCATAACAACAAAGAGCAATCTAGAGAAACAAGCCCAGACATCGAGAAAAACAGAAGCCCTTTTTACCTAAAAATGTTGCACAGGTTGCCATATCAACAATGTCTGTTGCAGTTCCCTTCCGGTTTCTGTAGGATAATTTGTTTTTTCCTATTTTCCATTTTGACCCACCTACCAACCACCTTTAACTCCACTGTGTACCAAAGAGGGTTGACTCTCGCCCTCTCTTCCGTTTTGAGCAAAAAGGGAATCTCTATGTGGAACTTCATCAAGGAGAAAGTATAACAAATATTTATGCTGTGAGCTGTGTTATTAGATTTTAATTTCTTGCACCCCTTGGAAAATGTGCGTGCAAATGTTTTTGGCTTGTATTTGCATTCGTTTTGGATGGGGTTAGATACAAAGATGTGTCTGGATATGGGTAGAGTTTTCCCTTCTCTCTTCAAAACTTTCTCCATCACCACCCTCATTGTGCTCGTGCTACAGAAGGTGTCATGGCCAGTAATTGTGTTTCCGCTTGTGTCATCAATTTTGTGTTGCTGCAATGCAACTTGCAAATATTTGGCTAACTGCCTTCGTTAGAATACTTTTGATCCTCCAACTTCTCATGCTTAAAACGTGATGGGAACACTTTGCCAAATAATGGGGGAATTATACTCCTGCATCCTCTTATATCAGACGTTTACCAAATTACATTATTAGAAATTGAGGGTTAAAATAGCAAAATTTGATGAAAGCTCAACAAAGTTCGGCCCTGCCGAAGTTTGTATACCCTTGCGAGTGGAAATAAATAGCATTATTTAGTCTGTCGAATTTGATTACGATAGTCAGAAATTGCAGGAGGCAGTCGTGGGTAAAATTTTTAAAATTTTAAATAATCATGATCTACTAACTAACTAACGAATATACTATAATAACGCTGTTAGCACAACAAATTTGGTGATCTAAGATTTGTTGGTTTTAGATAAAAGAGGTTTGATTTAATTTGCGGAAGCGAAAGTGGGCTAGGGAAAGTTTTTATACAAACGCCAGTATACATGCCAAATTTAATATCTCTAGCTGTTATAGTTTAGCAAAATGTCCGTAGGATATCCTTTGGATAAAAGTTTCTAAGACATGCTGTAGATATTTTGAAAATATCCTGTGGATATTTGGATTTCGAAAAATTTCGTATGAATTCCTGATGACTTTTATTGCAAATGTCTGCACGAAGTACTCTTTATTTTTTGCAATTGGAAATATTTATTATCACCTATGGAACGGACGAACGGACGAACGAACATGGCTAAAGAACTCGTCTTGTTGCTCTGAGTAAAATTAATACACCCTTTTGCAAGGGTATAGAAAGAGAAAGAGGAAATGTGTCAGCATCAGCACTCCCAGCATCCCTCTTCATGCTTCTAATGAGGGCGAATTTTTAATATTAACGAAACCACATTTCAACTGGTTGTCGGAGAAGAGGATTTCTCCACTAGCCGCATTTCAGCTGTGTGCCAAACCACAACAACTTCACGTTGGTAGTAGGTTACAACTATCAAGTACACAAAACTAGTGAAAATAGTTTAAATATGCAATTTTCCTGGTTATTCTTTTCTGCCCCCCTCTTTTCTCAACCTCTTGCCTAGTCTTCTCTTTCATTTTTAAACATTGAATGAAAAAGAGCGTCGATGGTGTAAATGATGCTAAACAAAAAAAGAAGGAGCTAAAGCTTTTAAGCTACAAAGCTGCAATTCCATTGCAGAGGGTTCATATAAAATTAAATCTGGGGAGGATATAATACGAATACTAAATGAAGGATGCATGTTAAAAAAGTTAAGTTAAAGTACAAAAATTATTGGTTTTATCCATCATCATTCAAATAGCTTGCCTTGCTTGTTAGTTTTCATCTAATTTGTTCCCCCCTTTGTTATTTCAAGCTTTGAAATTCATAGTTCAGATTACGAGAAGTTACTTGTTTCTCCTCTTTGTGTCACGCAACCCTCGCTTTTATTTCTCACTTATGCAACATCTGAAATGGAGAATTCTCTTTCGCTTTTGCATATATGTAGAAAAAACTGTTCCACTCCACACCCACAAAAGCAAACATACTTCAGATGGAAAAAAATGTATAAAAACTAAAAGCGAGAAAATACTAGTCAAAATCTTTTTTTTACTTTTGCTAGCATGAATGTTGTTGTATTTGGCATAGATTTGCATAGCAATGATTGTGTGTTTGAGGGTGTGTGTGTGTGTTTGGTCTATCGACTGGCGACATATTGCCATGGTCTGCTGTGGCATCCGCATCCGCCATCGTATACGTTTCAAGTTCCGGCGATTTTTTGGTCATAAAAATGAACTATCGTATGCCTCGGCCGACGAAAAACGGCTATGAAAACTGCAAACTCTCTGTGTGTCTCACTCTGACTCTGTCAGGATGTTGGGACGGTCGCGTTTGTCTCTTAGATAAGACCTTTTCCCCAGGTGACAGTTTTTGTTGGGTTAATTGTTTGCTTTTCATTTATCTGAATGAGACGACGACCCCAGTCCGGCTGGCAGCGAATGACATGAAGATTTCAAAACGGACGCACACTATTAATCAAGTTGATTGGCAAAAGAGGGCAAAGTGGTGGGTGGATGAAATGTGCTTTATTTATAATTAATGTTCACGTTTGTTCTATGCTATGCAAATCCCTAGACATAGCCTATATATATTGCTGTCTTTTCCTCAGTCTCGCCACTTCCTCTTTTAAAGAAACGTCATCAAGTTTTGATAGGCAATCTAAAACTTGCACTTCAACTTTTAATAAACACCAAAATCAGTTTTCCCAAGGAAAAGTGCAACGAGAAAGTTTATCCCCAAAATACAAAAAAAAAAAAAAAAAACACTGAAAGTAAAGTAAGAAACTAACTTGAAAATGGCTTTTCTGAACGTCATTTACACGCTGCCCACAATTAAATTGAATTAAGTTGGCACCTGAGACCCAAGGAGTCATAGTCGAAAAGGGAGTCTAGGTCCTAAGTCTTGAGCTTTTCTGCTTGTCAAATTGATATTTGATTCATGACCAGCGCATTTGTCAAGTCATTCATCTTTTTCCAGTCACATTCAGTTTTGGACTGGGGAAGAAGGGTCGGTCGGTTCGGACCATTTAGTTGGTTCTTCCTTCGTATTTTAGCCACTTTGCTGCCCTTAGCGCCATTTTGTTGTTTTGCGTGATGAATGGTTGATGTTAACGTTAAAGGCAAAAACCATTGAGATTAGTTCTGTGATTTCTTAATGGCCAGCTGGGCATGTCCACTAATAGGAGACTGAAGGCAAAGTTGTAAAAGCATTTGCTCAATTTCAGGTGAATTTGGGATGACTCAAGAGCCATTTACATTTAAGCTTAACTACAATTCTCCAAAAAATTTCACTTGATAAATCTATTCCATTCACATTGAATGCCATTTAAATCGTTTTACCACCACTTTTGCCCCAGTGATTTTTCTGTGCTCGTTTTTCAAGTGAAGTATTATGATCTCTAATCGAATGGTAAGCTTATAATCATTTAATGGTATAATGTTTTAAGTTAAGAGAAAAATAATGCATCTTGTAGTAACTTCTAATTATTCCTTTTAATAGAGTGTTGCATAGTGTCATAGAGTTTACTTGATTTACCATTTTAAATGATTTATTTATATTTTCGCTGATTTCACTTAAGTGTCAGAGGCAAAAACCCTAAACATATTAGGAACCTGGTCCCGCTGGGCTTGCGCTTATGCCTCATCATCATCAACAACGACAACGACGACAATAACAACAAAAAATCATGGGGCAAAAGGACTTACCAGAAAAGAGATTCCTTGCACGTAATTTCAGTTGTACAACTAACCGAAAAAAAAAAAAAAAAAAAAAAGAAAGGAGAAAAACTGTAGGAATATAAAACTTTTTCTCCCCTTATACATATATACAGCCATATATATGAATGTATATACAGGTGAGCAGGCTAGGTATAGGCTTACATTTCATTTTTCCACGATTTGTCAAGTCAGCGGAAATCGTGCTAGCCTATCAGCGTGGCATAAAATTGAAAAATTACTTTGCGTGCCACATACCAAAGCACAACCAAAACTCAAACGCAAAGCCCCAAAAAGAAAAAAAAAACCACAAAGGCAAAATAAGAAATAGAACAGAAAAAGCGAAAAACTTATGAAAAAGTCATAAAAATGTCCCAGAGACTTTTCGTTTATGTATTTTTTCTTGCTTTTTACTTGGTTTGCTTTGTGGTTTCTTGGTTTTGATTTGTGGTCAAAGTAAACGCAAACTTCGGCTTGGTGGCAAAGTTAAAGCCTAAGTAGCCCCCAGGTGCCAAAAATTGAAGAGGTTGGCCAAATTGTAGTGCAAATATTTTTGCTTGTTTAAGAAAGTTCTGGGTTAATTAACAATCAGCAAGGACAAGTTGATTGTGTAAATAATGGGTAATTTTTAACGCCCCCTAAAGATAAGCTGTGGTTAACTTAACTTTTGGTTAAATTGCTGTGTATTTAAGTTTTCAGTTTATTTATACAGATAAGCAATAGAAAGTAGAACTTTATCTGAAGAAACCTAGAGTTTACCTAACCAAACTTTAAGTCTTAAGGTTAATAATGAAAATATATTTAAGTACATTAAATGTCATTTAATTTGCCATAGCTAGCATTCCTTTGACGAAGTTAAGTAGTTTAGGGCTCTTCTTGAAATGTGTGGAAAACGATGAAAATGTTAATTAAAATTTGATTGATTGATAAACAAAACAAAAGATATTTTCTACATTGTCCTTCCATTTTAACCAATTATTCAATTTTCATAAAATTTGCATCCCACTTGGTTTATTTTTGGGCCTCATCTTCCTCTCGGCAAAATTCTGGGAATATCTTTTGATGAAAATGTGTCCTTTTAGTGTCTATTTGATTTGTTTTTGGTGCGTGTTAAAAAAATAATTTCCCTAGATAATTTGACAGGACGCAGGGGGCATCCTTCCTCCATCTCTCTCTTTCATTACTCCCACACCGCTTACACTCATGTTGTTCTTGCTAATAGCAGGAAAAGTTTTCACAACAAAAAAAAACTTTTACATGTTGTTTTTTGTTGTTTTTCTTTTGCTTTTTTTCTTTGTGAGCCCAAAAAGTTTCCCGTTTCTATACCCTGTAGGCAATAGGGCACAAGGTTATTTGGAAATATGCACTGTGAATAGATTATACAACAATTATGTTAAGGTTCTAAATCTTCAATAATATGAGAGTGTAACTTAAGAATTTGGCATATTTTACAAAATCTCTATATTTCGCAGATTTAAGGCTTCTATATTTTAACTTGCTTAAAAAGTGAATATTTATGAACTAAAATGAACGTCTAAATGTGGATACAATAAGGATTGATTCAAAGATTTCATTCTTAAAAAAGTATAGGGTATCCGCAAGTTGCTTATTTCAATTGGTTGTCATGTGATTTTCCCCCTATTGTTGATTTAATTGAGGCAAATGTGTTATTAGACCATCAACTTAATTGGCAGCAGGGATAAGTTTCTAGTTAATTATTTATTTAGTCCGCGTGTGTTTCCCTTTGTGTTTATGTATTCGTGTATGTGTGTGTGTTGCTGTTGTTGGTTTTGTATGCGAAGGGAAAAGCGGCTTATAAACTTCTTGTCCAAAAATATGCAGGGACAAAAATGTATTAAAACATGCCAATTGACTACGTGGCCAAAAAAAAGCAATTGGGCTTAAGGGGGAGGCAATGGAATGTTATGTGGGAGTTGATGACATCGGGGCCGGGGTGGCTGAGATGGGATAGGATATTAATTTTACATTTCGTGGCAGAAAAAATAATAAACAGAACAAAAATATAATGTATATTCGAGTGCTTGTGTATCGCTTAAATTGTTTATACAATTTTTTTTGGAATATATTTTGTTCAGCTTGGCAATTTTGTGTCTCACTCTATTGAATGTCTGTCTCATTTTGTAGGCTTAAGCCCGGAAACGTGACCCCAGTACACTGTTTGTTTAACTGTTGTTCAATATTTGGGAATGCGAATGTGTGGCCGAGAGGGGGAAATGGGTTCTGGTGTGGCCTTTGTCCTTGCACTAAAAAAATATCAAAAGTTTTTATACCAATTTCAACCATACCAACTTTCAAATACTCTTACTAAATCTAAATGAATATAATATTTTTTTAATGTTCCAAGAGATAAAAACTAAAGCTTTCCTAAATATCACAATAAACCAAACTATTTACCAAATGTGAACTATGTCAAACAGGATACTTATGATAGCTCGCCAGGAAGGACGATTTCAACTGAGGTAAGAAATGGAACCCATGTATGTCAGAGCTCGCTTTTATCCAACTTTTGACCACAATAACTTGACTCTTATGCCAGAGTATACAACCAAAAATAAAGAAATGTTTGAAAATTTCGCTGGTCTCAGCAACTGTCGGCTGGACTGAGAGACTACTGGCACTTGGAACAACTCTCTGTGAATACTCTGCGCCTATTTTGTGTAAACAAGTGAAAGTGATTTATGCACAAAAACTCCACCCTGAACTTCATGCTCCATGCCGCCCTTTATACTCCATGCTTGATCCTGCCTCTGTCTCTGTTTTGGTTGTTTCCAGCTAGCCATGTCATTGTTGACTCAGGCGTATGATTGTTTTGGAGTGTCTGGATTTATGTCCTATACCTTATATAAGTATAATACAAATATGGCAAATGGAAATTTGTGTGTTTGTATGTGTGTGTGTCCTGCATTCAATTGAGAAATTGAAAATGGGAGATGAGAATGTCAAAAATAAAAATTGAAAGAAAAAATGTATTACTTTTAATTTTTCGATATTTACATAAGAAGATGAAATACTACGCAAACCCTAAATCACAAAGGTGATGTTAGTCATTTAGCTTATGCTGATTGCTTTAGGAGATTTAGAGATCCAAAGGTACAAAAAATCCTAAATTCAATGAATTGATATAACTTTAAGATTCTTTGGACAGCTGTGTCTACTTATCATACACACTACAAAATCATAAAATTTACATGGATTTTATTAAAGTTTATTTCAGTGTCACTTTGTAATTAGTTCTATATACTTATATCCATGGGACATCCTTGCAACTCGTCTCATTTTTCCGTTATAGATTATACATATATGTAATCCAAAACCCATGTTAAATTATTCTCTCATATATGAGAACTCGTTCCGGCAAATCCTCAAAGCCATTCGCCTCATCTTCTTTGGACCAACCTTTGTCAGAGCGTTAATCCTTAGCAATTAGTTTCCCACATGATGTCACTTAAAGCCACGATTAAGCTTTGTTCTTCCGCCTCCATTTACCCCAAGTGGCTCAAGGACTAAATCAAATATGTAAAACCTCTCATTTTGTACAAAAACCACATATACCACACACATAACACAATGACCTTTTATCCATTCTATGGGGGCTAATATAATTGTATGTATGTATATATCCACTTCAATCCAGTCAATGTAATCAAGTATCCACTCTGGTCAAACAAAAATTGCGCTGGCCCCTTTATGTTGGCCAAATTAATTTAATGCCAGCAAAAGGAAAAACCTGCCAAAGAGAGTGAGAACAAAGCGGTGGGAAGAGAAGTCGTCGGGGAAACATTATAATAAAATTAATCTCAATTTTGTTGAAGGGCAGCGTCACCGTCCTCGTCGTCTGGCTTGGAGTCCCGCTTTATTAGAGTTAAAAAAAAAAAAAAAATAAAAGAGAGAGAAAAGCTACTGGAGCCAAAAAGTGGCAATTATTCATTTTATGAGCTAGGAGGGAAGCATGTGAACCATAAAAATTAAAAATTAGCCCCTGGCAGCCGTAAGGGGATTATATAACACGCATTTGATGCAGTCAACACAGAAGAGTAAAGTAGAATGGAGTCGAATGAAGTCACCCTTTCGACAACGTTAAAGTCAAGAAAATGAATATTTATGCGACACTCGAGGGAATTGTGTGGCCTCCCACAAACATAATCTGCATTGTTATAAGGCAAGCACATGTCAAAAAATTTTCCCCAAAAAGGAAAACTGCCAAAAACAACAAAGATGAGAAAGAGAGAACGGGTAGAAGAGAGCCTTGTGGGTTAGGTGTGACTCTTTTGCAGGATTGGAACGATAGAACATGTGTGCAAAAGCCGAAAAAGACACTGAAATTTTAATGGGTTTTGCTTGGGGTCCAACCGAGCTTTATAAAAGCTTCAGTCTCTAGCCTGTGTAGACTCTTCAGGCTATTCAAAAATTAAATCCAATTATCAGTTTAAGGCCACTCGCCAAAGTCCGCTGGGAAACTCAGACATCAGACATGTATATGTGTGTGTGAGTGTCCCGAAGACCTAAGGAAGTTGAGAAATGTAACAAAAGTTTCGTTTTAATGAGAAACTTTTGTTTATGAAACGGCCCCTCTCAGTCTCTATCTTTCGGTCACTCTGCAGAAACAATCAGCAATTTTTGTTGGAAAATCAGCTTATGAAATATGATTTTATATGGTTTCCAAAATTGCTTACCTAAAAAAATACATTTTCTCTGAATAGTTAAGCATAGGACATTTTTCCAAAAGACTTTATAAGCTTTTTAGCCAGCATCGATGGTGAAAACTCTTATAAACAGAGAACTGCCATCGTTTGGAGCTTAATACATATGTATGTATTAGTTTCTCCCATCGTAGAAAGTTTTCAAAAAATTAAGTAATTTAAGTTTTTCAAGCAACTTACCCCAAAATTTTTGGGAACACAATTTGTTGTCTGTTTATTATGACCCAAGAATGGATTTAACAATTTTTGCTATCCCACACTCGTGAGGAGAGGATTTTTACGAGCTCCTAAAAGCAGGCAATGCAAACAAATATTTCTCTTTCTTGCTGCCTGACCTCCGGCATACACATATTAGCATAAGTTCCTGCCGGCAGGTTCTTGTTCCTAGGGCAGGTTAAAAATGCTAGAAATGTAAACAAAATCAACAGCGGAAGGTCCTTTTTCCATCCCACTTTCCTCCTTGATCCCCCCTTGTCTCAGTGAAAAGAAAAGGACAACAATGACGAGATATAGGGAGGCAGAAAAGGTGCCGAGCTCCAACAACGGAGAACAGGAAAAAATATCATTCTAAAGCGCTTGACAGCCACTTACACATGTCAAATCCAACACGAGAAGACGGACCAACAACAATAAAACCGAAAAGGATAACGAGTAAAACGGATATTAGAGTATTAGACAGGAAGCTGTGTGACATGGTTTGCTCTCTCATCCCATTTTCTATCTAAACTGGGTGCCAGCTGCTGGTCACAGAGTATCCTTTCTATTTTTTTCTTTTTTTTTTTTGCTTTCTTATTTCGCCAAAAGAATTTTCTCAACGCAAATAGGGCAAGAAAAGAAAAAAAGCAAAAAGCTAAAGGAAAAACGAAAGGCATTAACTACACTTGGAGCGTAAAATGAAGCCTCGACAGAATGGGAGAATAACAAAAATCGTTGTAGTTCTTGGCCATCTCTCTGTATGTGTTATGTGTGTGGTCTATGGAAAATTCAAAGAATTTTCTTAAGCCGAAAAGAGAATTTCAAATTCAAATGCCGCGCATTTTGGTTATGTAGTCAATTAGCCTACCATTGCCAACTTATGGTCTAATTGCTGTTTATATTTGTTTTTGAGCCGCCTTCCTTTTGATTATGTAATCTCAGTATGCTTAAGACTTTTGCTTCTTTTCACTGACATTCACATCCTAATTAGCCTACTCTATATCTCTCCCATATTTAAATAGTCTTTAATTAGATTTTCTCTCTCTCACTAATATGCTTTAACTATATGCTTCATTTATTTCCATTACAGGTAAGCCGATTTTCACTGTATTCTACTTTGGCCATTGAACTAGGTATTTGAACTTTGGTAAGTGGATGTTGATTAGGCAATAAATAAGTAGCTTAAATAAAGTAACCTTAATGTGAGCATACTAAGGACACAATTGGGCCAGGGATGCGAATAAGCAGGATTCCAGGCTTAACTATTATGCGTGCTGAGTTTTTGCATTGAAAATATTAATAATTATTATTTGAGTTTTTGTTTTGTCTTCTAAGCCGATCACTGGAGTGTGTATATTATAGAGACACAAATTATTGCTGATGCCAAGAAATTGGTGGTATATTTCCCAACACTAACGAAAGTCAATCGAATTTGGATCTTTAATTTAAATTATTCAAGTTTTAGGGTGCAAATTTTCTTTCTTTTTTACTCCGAATAACCATCTTTATCGTAAACGTAAAAGAAAGTAACATTAAGGTACAGTCAAATAGCAAAAGGTTAGGCCCTGTTCCTAATTAAATATTTTTGATATTACTCTTTAATATTGAGAGTGCCAACAATAAAAATTATTCAACATTGTTGATCCACCTGAGATAAATAAATAACTCTTCCTGTTACCGGCTCATTAAGCTCCGTGGGCATTCTCATTAAATTTATACACATTTAATTGACTTTATGACCAGACACGGACACAAAGAACCACCGCACTATGGTGGCCAGCAGCCGTCTCGGTGCCATCCTACCCTAGTTAGCAGCTCGTAAAAAGGCTGGCAAACATTTGCTCTCTATATAGTGTACACATGTTGGTACATACATATGTTGGTATACTTGGTATACTCTTGTATATTTAGTTGGCATGCTCACGCATAAAGGCTTAAATAATGAAGCTCACTGCAGACTGCATCAGACAGACATCATCATGGCTCATAATTATGTGACATGTTATAAATAAAATGCATAAAAGTTTAAAAATACCGAGAACACACGAGAACAGGAGAACGTGGCAAACTGTCAACACATCGATGCAACGTAGAGGCACGAATAAGATTCTTCCCGGAGTGTGAGACACTGGCAACAATGTTGCAGGAACATAAAGTTGCAAGAGACCTTGTCGTGATGGCGTCTGGAATTTATTAATGTTCTTGGAATATGGTTTAATATGCTGTAATAATATGTGATTTGTGGTTTACACATAATTTATGATGGTGGCCTGTGAATGGCGCCATTCCCCTTGAAAGTTTCGCAATCAATTTTCAGTTTTCTCTCATATTAAATAACAAGCTTAAGTGGGATCAATCTTTATGATTTTACGATCTCATTTGAAAATAAGTATTTGGAAATACCAAGTTTAAAAAGAATGTGCTAATTTTTTGTTGTTTCGAAAATAAAAATAGATACAAAATATAAACTTCAAGAAATCGATAACTTGGTCTATTTGATTAGTAAAAATCAATATTGACTTGATAGTTTTTTGATTCGTATATTTATTATGATTATCGATAATCGGGTCTAATATTAGTTGTTAAACTATTTTTTATTTGTTTCAAGTAAACATCTACATCATTGATTATATTTTATTTTGAAAATTTATAACTTTATTCGAAAGTTTTATTGGAAAAGTCATTTGTAAATTTCCGCTCCATGCATCATAAATTTTATTTCATTTTTATAATTGATTATTTCTCATTTGCACCTAGTCCAAACTTTCAGCTCCTTTGACAAATTATATAGAAAATTATAACTCCTAATGAGAGACTGTAAATTATGAATCCGGGGCCTCAGCTGTTGGCCCCGTCTGCCGGGATATGTGCCATCATTTTTTTTATTTTGCCCGTTTCCCAGTCACATCCCTTCTTCTTCCGCATGTGATCAGTCAAAGTTTTTCCACGTTTTTTGTGTGTCTGTATAGTGTTGGATGCTCACGCACGAGCTGCTAACGAAGTTTTTCACCCTAGCTGGAGTTTAAGTTGTTTTTATTTTTTGTTTTTGCAATTAATTATGAGGCACGTTGACATTTTTTTCCTCCTGCCTCAGGGATAGATGGTAAGAGAGTTTCCTTTTCTACTTGTCGCTGTTTTGTAATTTATTTTTAGTTCACAAAGCGTGAGTTTCCCTAGTTTTGTCTTCGACATTTGGCGGCGTTTGAACTTGACGCAATTTATTTTGTGAAAAGATGCAACAGCCACGCCTAGTTGAGTGTGCGAGTGTGTGTGTGCTCCTCCTGGGCACATGTGTGGCCTCTGCTTGAATGTTATTCATTTTATAAATAGCAACTCTGGGGAATACCCAGTCAATGACTGAAAATGCTTCAAACTAAAATTCTTCACGAAATGATTTCGTCTTAATGTTAAACCTTGAACTCAATTATTATTTGGGAGTCTGAATGTTTGTCCATTCGCCACTCCACTTCACTCCTTTTGTTTATTTTCGAAAATTTTCAATTTCTAAAGTGTTCCCCGTTTATAAATAGTCTTTACAATTCCTTGGCGGGAACTCTTTTGTTTGTCTTTAGTGTTAATTAACACGAGTAGTTTACTTAATTATGCATAAAACTCACAATTTTTGTTTATGTCTGGCAAGTGTCAAAAAATTTAGATATGTGAGGGTTGAAAATTTGTATTTAGATACAGGGCAGCAACAACAAAAGATAGCTCTCATCAGCAAGCAAGTACAAGTTTCTTTCTTATCTACGTCATTAATATAGTCGAATGAATCATTGAATAACAATCAGTCCAACAAATTATGTGTAACCATTGGATTTAGCCTTTTCCATACGATTTTGGAGTACTAACTTACTGCTGGGTTCAACAACTCGGTTGACAAGTCCAAAATATTAAACCTTTGGGCTCATAGCAAGGTTTTTAGCAGCACAAAAAGGCCACCTTTAACTTTACTAAGAACTATAACTAAATTGACTGAAAACATGTAGTTAAATCGATGACATTTACGCTTATGGCAACATTCTCTTGGTAGACTGCGATTGTTACAGTATTAAACCAGCATTTATAAGGGCAAGTATGAATGGCCGATGTCATAGGATTCCTGTGACACTCCCTTGCCAATTAGCATAGCTAAGGGCTACCTTCTGTTCGTACTAACATGAGTTTCATAAGTATAGATGGAGCTATTTTCATGGTACATTTACCGCAATTAGTCTTCATCAGCCATGCCCAACCATTTGCAGTGACAATGTCAGCACGAACCATATTCACTATTCACGTAATTTGTTGTTGTATTGACTAAAAATTTGCAAAACAAAACTAACAAGTCAACCCATCTCCCTGCCCACTCTCATCAGCCGCAATCCACTTGAGGGGCCACTTAGTCGACGTTGCCTGGCGTCATCGTCATCGTTGTCAAGTCCTCCCGCTGCTGTTGCTGCTGCTTTTCCTGTTCCTACTCCTGTGGTTCAATGTCATGTCATGCCTCTCTTGATATTGTCGTTGTGCTCCTCGTTTGGTTGTCACAAACTGCCTGGCAAAATTGTTTATAAAAATAGCGTGTGGCAAGTGCATAAAAAATAGAAACAACAACTCAAGAGACGCTAGAAGAAATGCTGGACAATTTGGTTTTGCACCACGTTTCAATGTTGTGAAACATTCTGCATATATTTAGATATATGTGCAATCGAATCGTCTGGCCTTACGTTCAGTGACGTTTCCCATATCTAAATGTTCAGACGGGGGAAAGAGGAATGCTAAAGCCCAGACAATTGTTTCCTTTATTGGAGTCCATTTGAATTGATGACAACATTGGTTTATCATTTCAGCTCAAAATTAAATTTTGTTTAATGAAATAAACGATCGGAAGAAATCGTGGGAATCAAAAATGTTTAGAAAATTTAAATAAACATGTCTATACACACTTTGACTAAAGTTTGTGAACTAAATTATTGTTTCATAATTAAGTCTTATTGTTAGAAAGATCTTTACCTCTCGTTACGTCCAGACAAATAAATGTCTTTGCAGGTAAGAATGTCTAAAATTCTCATAATTATGTTTATATGATATCTATAAAGGTTGAATTATAATAAACATATTGAAAATGGAAGCCAAAAAATACAACCTACTTAGAAGTTGGTAAGCTTTAGTAAATATATAATATTAAATCTAGAAACTCATCTCTAATAATATCTTATAATCTTTTATATCTCTTTTAATCTCTAATCGCTAACCTTAGTTCCGTATTATAAATATTTACCATACAAACTCCAATCAAACACAGAAACAATAAGCAGAATCAATATTTCAAGTAAAATAATTCTTCAAAGAATAAGTTTAAACTTCTAGAGATTTCTAATATCCTTTGATCTACGCTCCTGTTCTTGTTGCTATCAGTCATGACTTTGCAGTTTTCCTTAAGTTACAATAAATGTGAACGTGGTGTACCTAATTTTTGTTGCCATTACTGTTTAGTAGCTGGCAGTTGTGAGTTTGCATGTTTTGTGGCTGGCTGCAAATTGTTGCATGGGCCACCAACTTACTTTTGTTTGTTTTGTATCCTTTTCTTTTTTCTAACGGTTACATTGCTAATTTTACACGGACTTGACAGTTGAAAAGAAAGAAATAAGGGGAAAAAATTGAAGTCAAACTTGCAAAGAGAAAGGGATAAACTTTAAGAAATTGTTGAAAACAGAATTCTAGAATTTTCTTCTCTATACCCTTTATGCTTGAAAAGTCTGTTTGGGTTTCATTTGAGTTATCATTAGTTCACCGATTATTCTGGATAAGTTTTAAGTATGATGACTATACATTGGTTTCTCTAGAATGTAGATTAAGGCGCAGACTATATGCACTCAATTCATGGCATTTATTTCTTCTTCGTTTTCTTATACACTTTATCCGAAATCCATTAAATGTTGGGAAATTAGGGTATTACCATTGTCTTTGACAGTTTTAACATATTTCATGTTTTCTTACGGTCTTTTGTTCTATCAATTACTGTCAAAACATCCCCTTAAAGCTTGGTTTCTTGTAAGACAAAGTCAATATTTTTTTCTTCTGTCAGAGTTTTTTTTATTTTTTTTTGGAAAATGTAAATTAATTTTTACTTGACTTATTTGCATTGCTTTCCATTTCTCTCTCCCTTATGTTCTTTAACTATGTATAGTATGTACATGTAACTGAAAACTTTTCCGTAATGTCGTGTCAGATTGTATTTCCCCTGGCGTTTTATTGTTGTTGCAGCAGCAGACGTTTTCCCTCAACCCCAATTGGAGAGCATTTTCCTTTATATTTACAACTAAATATGTTAATGCTTTATTCTTCTCGTCTTGACTTTTTCAATTTGATAGACTTCTTCTTCTCGTCTCCCTTTCTGCATTTCAAAAATCTTGTTAATTGTTTATTTTGTAATTGAAATATTTTCGTTTTTCCACAGGTTTAAGTAATTGAATTCTCATGGCATTGCAACATGTTGCTGCCCCAAAGCACAAAATGTTGCTAGGCATTTTACCAAAAATAGATTCTTTTCCCCCCATTTGTTGGAGGAGGGAGCCGGCGGCGTAGAATTGGGGAAATTTGGTAGAAGATGTTCTCATCTCTGTCTCGATTCTCTTTAGTCTCAGTCTGATAAAGATCGTGCGCGTTTCGTTTACGGAAAAACTAAAGAAAGCAGGAAAAGGCGGAAAGCGTGTGCCCCCCATCCGTTATCAAATAAGCCTTTTGCTTTATTTTCGTTTCGGTGCGTTGCGTGCTGCGTTCTATTAAAAAGCGCATTGCCTTTTTAATGAATTAATTGCTGCTGTTTTTTCTTGTTCTTTATTATCGGAGTTTTCCTATTCCCAGAAAAGTAGTGCAAACCATTTGAATGGTTTAATCAAGTGGAATTTATGTGCTTCGAAAATGCAGTTAATTAAGTGTAAATACCACACACAAAACAAAACAAAAAAAAAAAAAAAAAAAGGGGGAAAATTATATGAAAAATTGTGAGAATCACAAAATGAAAAATGAAAATGCTCTCTAATCGATTGGCCGGAACTTGTGTCAACACATGAAAAACATTAACAATTAAAATTATTAAATGTGATTTATATGAAGTTAAATGACAACGCGGACCACCAATAAATCATTTAAAACATCTCTTTAGAGTATTGTGAATATAATCAAATTTAAATTCAATTGATATTTAATTAAGTGATAAGATAAAATGCAACATAATCATTTTTAAATAAATATTAAAAAAAAGTGTCCACAGTTTTAAAGCCTTCGCTTATTCGTTTAAAAATCAGTAAAAATTTAGGCAAAGTAACAAAATGTAATTCTAATTCTTGAAATTACTCCTGGGTTCTTTTTACCTGAAATGGAATGGTCTTTGAAATTTTCCAAGAAATAACTTTAGTGAAGCATTTCAAATAGTGTAATTAAAACTGAAATTTAATGATCGAATTCCTTGGTTAATTGTGTAATTGTTCGATATCAAAGAAGAAGTAATTTTAATGCACATTTTGGATTAAAAGTAGTTTTATTGTTTTACAGAGGAAAACGTGAAATATTCCTTAAGTAAACCATTAAACATTAAGATGGCTGAGATTAATAAATCCAGATATATATTTTCTAAACAAATTCGAAAACTAAATTGAGTGCGTTCTTAAGGTATAGATATAAATTTTTGAATAAATACTTTTCATTGTTTCCAAGTTACAAACGTTTTTAAAGATTTCGAGATACGTTGACTCGTTTTGCAACGAAACTTCTGGAATGTAGAACACATTTGAAAGAAGGAACGAATAAAACAAATCAGTTGCATCCGTTCTTTATGTATTCTCGAGCTTAGAGTGAAAAAAATCATTTAGCAGCACGGAAGGTTCCTAAGATCTCCTGATCTTTGAGTTTGTCGTTAGGAATGAATCTTTACTAGAAAGATACATAAATATTTATTATGATTTTTATTATTTATTTTACTACATATATTCAATAATATTAGTAACCTTTTTTCGGATTAGGGTTTTGTCCTTTCCTTATTGCTCCTTAAGGAGTATTCGTATTTCTATACAGCTGTAGACAGATTTTACACTTTTTCGTTCAAATATAAATACTTATATATACATATTTTCATTATGATGGCACAACCTTTACCGGTATATTCATTATTACTCATGATTTTTCACATTTTATGAGCAACTCATAAATAACAAATTTTGGTTTCATGTACAAACCCTTTTAAATACACCTTCGAAATGAAGCCATTAGGTAAACCTTTTTCCTTAATACTTTTTTGTGTTCTCCAGGCGCCATCTTTTTGTAAGGCTTTTATCGCGCATTGTGTGCTTCGATTTTTTTGTTCGTTTTTGCTTTGTTGCTTTAAATTTGAACGTAAAAACAAGATGTTAAAAAAGGGCCGCCAGTTTTTTTGTTTCTACTTTGCCATAGGCAAAAACTTTGATTGTTTCCTTTTCTACCCCATCATCATAATCATCATCATCATCGTAATCATCATCATCATCACTTGCTGCTGCTGCTACTGGTGATGTTTCACCTTTAGCTTGTTTGGTTTTCATTTGCAAGACGGTGGCGTATGCGTAATATTTGCTAGCCCTATAAAGGGGTTGGCGTCAATTGCAGGTGGTGACTCATGGGCAAAGTCGAGCACGAGCACGCAAAATGACGTTAACAGCTGTTAACGGCTTTTGCTATTCCGTGTGGTATAATAATAAGCAACAGCTCGACAACAACTCCGAAACGAAAAACGAAACTTTACCCGCCTTTTAGGGGTAATTAAATTAACGCAAGCTGCCCTGTTGAAAACAAAAAATGGGATAGAAGAAGAAAAAGAAAACGAAAAGTTTCTTTATTTCTGCCGCATAATTAATTGAAAACATAATTAAAAATATTTCGTGTGTTTCTTTTTCTTGTTTATGGGTCAGAAAAGTGGAAAAAGTGCTTAAAGCATTTGAAAGCATTTTTTAGGCCAAGTTATTTTTGGCTTGTCCTTCTATCGATTTGCCTTCAATAGGCCCCCAAAAACAAAAACAAAAGAGCCTGCCATTTGATAATTGTTTGAGGGTTGTCAATACACTTCACACACACTTGCACACACATACACACATTATAACAGCAGCTGTGCCCAATTGACCGTAAGCCCATTGACTTTGCGCCTGTGTGTGTAATGCGGTTACTCCGTGGTCAACTTCAATGGTTTTCCCTTCTCTATGTCTACTGGTCACTGGTCAACAAATTGTTCAATACATTTTTTTTTATGGTCCTCACAAAATTTTATGCAAAATTAGTAAAACAAGTGAGGCGTTCAGTAATTTGCTTAATGTTTTTTTTTTAAAGAAGAAAATAAAGCTTTTGAATTGCAAATTTATTGTTATGGCTATATACATTATAGTGTTATTTTATTGTTTCAAATGAGTGACTCTATGACACCTATTGATGCCTATTATTTTAGGTGAAATGTATTAAATAGTGGCAGCCATGAGAATTCAAGGATTAGGTATTCAAATAATGTAAACAACTAGATGTTTATTAAAGTTTTTGAGTTTTAAATAATTTACAAAATTCTTAAAAGGTTTTGAAATGTTATTATGTTATTATTACAAATATATTGTAAAACTTTTTATTTCTTGATAAGCAAATGATATAAATTATTTTCTTTGAAAGCAAAGATATAGTTTTTTTCTCATACGACTTTTTCTTCTTTTTTCGTTACCACTAATTTGACCACTTAGCCTCAGCTGAGGCCAGGACATTTAAACAATTCACCAAGGACTATCCAATTGCCATAAAAGTTCGCAAAGCACTTATACACTCTCTCTGACACACACACACACATACACACGCATACACACGAACACCCACCGACACAGGCTGACTGACAGGGCAAGGAGAAAGTTGGGTCAATTTTTGTTTTTTATTTTTGGGTTTTTTTATGTGTGCTTCCAGAAACTTTATCTTTTTATATACTCTTTAAAAAGAAAGCCTTAAAGTTTTGATTACATGTTTGTAACTTTCAAAAGAAAGCATTAAGAAATTTAAATAATGAGAATTAATAGATAAAATAGGTAAATAAATCAATCATTTTTCAAATTGAGTAATTTTAAAAATTTGAGTTTAAAAGATTTTTAGATTCTGAGAAGAAAATTTAAACAACAAAACTTAAAGATTGGTCGGCCTTATTGTTACCAGTATTACATTTCTATATCCATATCAAAAAATGGGTTTCTCTGAGACACCATTTCAGACAAATGAAGGGTATTTTAGCTTCGGAGCTCATAAATAACTTTACAGAATCTTTTTGTTTTTATTTTATTTTAGCATCTTCTTAGCTGATGAGCTGGGAGGCTCTTGCAAGTGGGTCATATACATTTTTGATGAGTTGTCATTATTAAATGTGACAAACTGCCCCCCGTTTCCCTACCTAACCGCTCTTCTCACTTCACCTCTTACCCTGCTGCCAGTCATCCCTCATCTTACTGCCATGCCATGGCATTCGAAGGGAAAAGGAAACTTTTCATTCTTTAGCATTTTCTGCCTAGATATAACTCGCACCACAAAAAGCCAAATATATTTATATATTTTATTTATGTGACAGTTTAGTTCAATGTTTGGTTTTTGTTGTTGTTGTTGTCTCAGCATTTTTCCCTCAAACTTCTGTTATTTATTATTTATTTATTTGGTTTGCCTGAAGGCGGAGGAGGGGGGCATTCGGTTGATCTAGTTTTTGTTGTCTTTTGCTTTCATTGTTATCAATTAAATGAATTGGAGGAAAATAGCAACAAAAGAAAACGAAAAAAAGAAAAACAAAGCTTTGCGTAGGCTACCAAATTGCCTACATTTTTCTATTTTACTCTATTTTGATCCACTTGACACACCTACGCTATTTCCGAGAAGGCAAAGGGGTGAAGTGGTTATGTGTGTGTGCTGGTTGGCATTTGGACAAGGCTTTTGTTTATTGGCGATTAAGCTATAGAGATACAGTTGTGGTGGGAAAATGTGTCAAAAATTGTACAGCAACGCAGATTTTGAATGGCAAACAACAAACTGACCATTTTTTCTTTCTTGTTTTCAAAATATTTGATTGATTTGAATTAGCTATATAATGGAATTGCAAAAGTAATTCAATTTCTTTGGTATTAGTCTTTGGACTTAGACTTTTCGTTTATCGTGTAGAGTAGAGCCACCAAATTATTAATTGAATTAAAGCCCTTAAAATTTGCAATAAATCTGAAAGCAGAATTAAATTCATCATTCATTTTCAAGGTTGTTTTTTTTAAGAAGTAGTTACTATAGTTATATATTATACTATTATAAGTTTACTATTAGTTATAATATAGATACTTACAGCTTCAATCATGTGTTGTGTTACAAAAAAAAGTAACACTAAAGTTTGAAAGTTAAAGTTTAAAGTTAAACTTTAGAAGTTAGAACACTCTTAACTTTTATATTTCAATAACAAGATATAGGTTTACGTTCCAGTTCAGCATTATTAAATCTAACAAATCAGTATACACAATAGATAGAAGGAAACAAGTTTCATAATAAGTTTTATATACTTGGTCTTTGTATGGGTTTGATTTTATAAATAGACTCTATACAAATATTGTCATAAATATTTTCCTTAGCCTGCTTGTCTCTATTCACTAAATGACGTGTAAATATAAAACATTTTATGTTCTTCTTAGGCCAATTAAATCGAAAATTAAGCTGTTTAAGCCATTACCGAATTGCTTACATGCTATTTAAAGATTATTTTATGTGAAGCTTTCGATTCTGTGTTATTATGTCACATTTTTGTTGTAGGCATAAAAAATTTCAATCGATTTTGGGTCTTGGGTCCAGTTGACCAAAGCTGTCATCAATTCACTTCTTTACACATTCATCTTTAGCATCTTTTCCTCTCTATCACTGGCTTGACAACAGAAATATCAGTTGATTGGGCACATCAACACGTTGCCAATCAGGAGTCACCCACTCACACACATTGAGCTACATCTACAGCCACACCCACCCGCCTAAGCTACTCTAATGAAATCACAGTGAATGAAAAAAAGGTGCCTGTAGATTGTTTTGACATTTACTTTCAAATGTCAATCGTTGTCCTTTGAAAGTCTTTGTGCTTGTGTCATTGACTTTGGCAAATTGAATTGTGTAACTACGAGCAGAAGATGCGTGCAAGTTTTTGGTCAAATGCGATAAAAGTCGATAATACAATCAAATTTAATGAGGTTAGAGTGAGGATGAGCTTCAGCAAATATTTCGTAGGGTGACTTTCACCCCAATGTAAGGAGGAGTCCATTATCAAAGAAGTTTTTTGCCTTCGTTTTCTCTGCTGGATGGAGGTAGAGAGCAAAAAAGGCCCAACAGGTTGTCATGGATTTTGATTGGGGATTATTGATTGAACTTGAGAAGAATTTTAAAAATAACAAAAAAGGGAATATTTTATATATGTGTATAAAGATAAAAAATATGCTCGTTTTAAATATCACCCAAATTCCTGTTTTTCACCCATTTCAAAAAAAAAAAAATACATTTTCACTTATCACATATTATGCACCTTTCTCTCCATCCTTAGACCCTTCCACTCAACACTTTTTTTAAGCCTCTTCTGGCTCATAAATATAAAATTACAGCACTCTCTGGTTTTTATTTTTCTCCTTTTTTTCGGTGTAAGCACCATTAAAATGTCAATTATGATAAAGTTTTATTGAAATACCGCCAACACATTACGGCTTATCAGCAGAGTCCGGAAAGAGCCAGAAAGACCAGAAAAGACGGCGGACCGACCGACTCCCCCAGAAAAGTATGCAATAATAATAATAAAACATTAAGAGCTGTTAGTCTGCCTGCCATTGCTTCTCGGGTTCTTCACCCTTTTCAACGGCAGACATTTTTCACAAAGGTGTGGAAAATCACACGCCCACTTGGGCAAACTAATTGAAAATGGAAAGTGCCTTAGCACCACCACCAACAACAAGGACAAAAGTAACAACAACAGGTTGTGGCAAAACCAGTGACCCTATTTTCAGGAAAGCCTTCTCTGCATAATTGTACCCAATTGTACACAGCCTTCAGTATCGTCCAGAAAATGTGTCAGCAACAATTTCAAAGATTTTGTTTGTTTAGCTTGATAAATTTTTAGTTTCCGAAAGGGTTGTGAATGACAAATCGAGTTGGAAATCAATTTGAACTAGTACACAGCACAACTCTCCATTTCTATTTTTGTGTTTTAGCAAAAAAGGTCAAATACGAGAAACCATTTACCAAATGAAAAAGACTTGGAAGTTAAATGCTAGAACCACGCCCATACAAAGACCAACATTCAGACGGACTCTTATCTGTTTTTCGTATGGCAGTGGGGAGAGCTGAAGGTTGAACTTTTACCCCGAAGCACTTTTTCCTTGTGAAATGTCAGTGAAATGTCAAAATAAAAGTAATGCTGATAAAAATTTTATAGCCTGTCAGAAATGGCAACGAAAAATTTAGCCCAAGGGGGTTGCTAGTACTTTTCTCTTCTTCTTTGTTTCTACTCTGCATATACATACATATATAAGTACGTATCTGTTTTTTATCAAAATGTCGCGACTTTTGGGTACTTTAGTTTATTGGAATTTGCTTGGCATCGACTGTGGCAGAACCAGCATCGACAGGTGGCAAAGTGAGGTGAAATTTATGTTAAATCGAACATCAGTAAATATTATCTACTGGCAGTTAAAGAACTCAGATGATGTGTGTCTGGCTGACTTTGTATGTGCTGTGTGTGTATATGTGTTTCTGTGTGGCTTATCACTTTCTTTTGTGAAGTCTTTAAGCTCCTTTAAAAATGGAAAGTGAATTTACAGATATGGATTTGTGTATCTTGTGACTTCAGGCCAATTAAAATCTGTTTGAGCCTTATTAGTTTTTGTTGAGTGTCAGGATATGAATAAATAATTTCTTAATCGTATATTTGACTTTATCAAAGGCGATTTGTTTTTTGCTATTGGGAAAACCAGGGTCTTTATCATTAATATGTACTATTTCCATTAGCCGTATTTAGTACTTAATTATTCATCAAATATCTTAACACGTTTAAGATTTTCGCCTAACAAAATTAGAAACATTTATTAAATCAGCTTTAAACCAAATTATCTGTTTACTTTTGGAATACAAAACGTTGATTGGATTTTGCAACAATTACAATTTTTCGATCATCAAAACCGATATTTGGATTTAACATCACATAAAGAGTTTATATACATATAAAGTGGGGCCGATTCTGGTTCTCGAATCGTTTTTGGGAGGTGAGGTTAAAAATTTTACGAAATAGAAAATATTTGTTGTAATTCTAAAAAACTCAGTCGGAATAGAAAACAGAAACAGATCTGAATGATTAGAATAGTTTTTTCCCAAAATAAGCTAGGAAAAAAAGGATATTATTTTAGACATTTTATTTAATGAAATGTGCAATATTCAATTTACTTCAAGCTGTGAGGTCATAAAGTTCATAAAATACTAAAAAGCTCTTGTATCTTTAAAATTTAATCTTAAGAATTTAAATCAGTAAACAAACTAAATCCAAGATGTGTGAAAGTAAAGTGAAAAGTTAAACAAAATTTATCCTGACGTACAAGCAACCCAGGCAACCATTTCTGAAAATGTTGGGTCGTTGTGTGAGCTATCAAGGCTCCTGCGATAATATCAACGGCATCCTGACCCGGGACTATGCAAAGGTTTGTATGATTCAGAGTAAATGTATAAAATGTTTTAAAGAAAAGGGAAAACTATTGAGAGCTATAAATTAATTAGTGAGCTAAAGAGAGGAAACTAACTAAATTTCACTTAAATAAAGAGCAAAGAAAACTTTTCAGCGAGAGTGAGTGTGCGTGTGGGTATGTGTGTGTATGTGTATCCTCTTCACTCTTCTTGGGAACATTTGACTAAACAAAGTATCTCAATGTGCGTTGCTATACTAACATGCCATGGTCCCTGTCACGGCAGGACTCGTTTAACTCTGTTGTTTTTGGTTACAAACTAGAGACCCAACGGGCAAAAGAGGGAGCAAATTTGCACTCAAGTTCATGCCAAAAGAGAGGGGGAAAGCGAAAGAGAGATTCTGGTTATTGTGGGTTCAACATATTTGTGGCAACTACGTAAGCCCGACTTTTTCTACTGACAATGACATTTGGCCATATACCTCCTACCTCCAACCCTGAATCCCGCCACAACCTACGGATATAAGTTTTTCAGTTTATTGTCTTCAAAGCCAATGCCAAATCCTGAGCCTAACTAGAGAGAGAATACAAAAAGCACAACAACAAAAATAGAAAAATAAGAGAAAAATAAAAAATTGCATAAGCCAGCTCAAAGTCCTAGGCCAAGACCAAGTCCAAGTCCATTGTTTGTCTGTCTCCCCTTTGAGCTCGTAACTTGGTTGTGGCTACAAATGGAAAATGGCTAAACAGAAGGCACAGTCAGACAGACAGACAAACAGGCAGAGAAACAGTCAAAGATAGAGAGAAAGAGAGACAGTAGCCCAGACAGACAGACAGAGAAAAGATAGACAAACAGATAGCAAAAGTACAATATGCAAGGCTATTTTTATTACCCAGCAAGGCGTATATAAAATGTGTCGCTTGCATTGAAGGACATTAGATTGGCTTTTGGAATGGGCTAAAGAATATAATAAAAGAACAAAACTGTGTAAGGATGTGACTAACGATATGTTAGGGCTGGTAAGTGGCAAAGCAGAACAACTCTACGCAAAACCTAATAATGCAGAAAAGAAATCTCAATGAGAGTAGAATGAAGTTTATTCGCTAGAACATATCATCTCATAGGGGATATCAAAATTAACTTTAAGACAAATATAAGTCGTAAAGAAAAGCATTAAGTTCACATGTCAACAAATGCTCTAAAAGCGAGGGAAAACTTCAAAGGGCACAACTTTTTGAATTAAAATCGATAGATGATAGGTTTTTTAATGTGCTAATGGATAATAATAAAAGAATTAAGATAATTCTATGTCGAATAAAATAACTAAAAGCGTCAATCGGAGATTAGATTGACACATTTTGAAGACCAGAGCTATGAAAAGTGGTTTTGTTAGCGCAATGTCGGTCTAAGTCACTTTATCCTTCATTTATTTTCCTTGGCGAAAGTTCTGTCATAATAATTAAATGATAAAAATTGCATCACACACGTCACCCATCTACACACACACACACACACACACACACACACACACACAACTCTGTCAGATAGACATGGAGATATTATTATATGAAATCCTTTGGCAATTTGTCGCACAGATTTTCTTAACGACTACCCAGGACTCTTAAGACCATCTCCTTTCGGGCCAACCAAATGGCTTTCGACTTTAATTTGTTGCCAAACGAAAAATGTTTGCCTTGCGCTTGTTCATATGTTTGCTCGTTTGTCTGCTGGTGGATGGAAATTTCAGAATTTTCTTCATTGCTAATGATTTCCTGATATTCGTCGTAAAGGAAAAGAGCAAACACCAAGAGCTAAGAGAGTTGGTATTTTATCTTAGAGACAGCTGTGGGCAAGTGTTTGAAATCTTAATTACTAACTTGCATTATATTTGCATGTAATGGCCATTTAGTTGCCATTATGCCAAAGTTAAAATATGTTTGTATGTGTGTCTATAGTAAAGTTCTGTTAAATTTTTCTCTTTCCAGATTTACACAGACTGGGCCAACTATTATTTGGAGCGGGCCAAATCCAAAAGAAAAGTTACAGATCTCTCGGCTGATTGTCGCGATGGTTTACTTTTGGCTGAAGTCATCGAGGCGGTGACAAGTTTCAAGGTTCCGGATCTGGTGAAAAAACCCAAGACACAACAGCAAATGGTAAGTCTAAGAAATATATATTCATTAAAATGAATTTGTACATTAATTCTAAATGACTAAACAAGTTCTAAGCTTTCGCTTCCGTATACTAACTCCTTGTTCCGGGCACTGAAAATGGAATTTTTCCTGGGCTTAGCCCAAAGGGATTTTTTCTTTCATTGAATATTTTTATTGGGCATTAAAGTTTTCAGTTTTTTAGAAAATTAGTAACTTATGCTCGACTTCGACTTATTAATACCTCGATTCAGTTTCGTTAGTATAAAGGCCATAGATAAGTTCCCAAAGGTATGGTTTAATTAAAAATGCTTGCTATTTTATTTTTTAACACACTGAAATAGTCTTTTTATGCCCTTCAAGCGTAATTTGATTCAATTACTCAAACTAAACTCCATCCCTTTTATATTTATTATTCTCTCTTTACGCCCATGTTAGCACTCCTTGCCTGTTTTTGTCACGACACGTGGAAAAAATCCTAAACGCTTCAAATTTCACTCATATCCCTTCATGAGTCACTCCTTTTTTCGTGAGTATGGGAAAATGCGTTAATTGTTTTTTACATGACAACAAAAAAAACTCAACTCAACCAACCCGCCAACTGCTCACTCTTTCCCTTGTCCATATGCAAATGAAAGGATGTAACGTGAAAATATTTGCAGCAAAAGTCCTGGATCAGGATTTTTTTGGTGTTTTTTTTTTGTTTATTTGCTTTAGTTTTTTGTTCTGCTGGTTTTCGTCATTACGTGTGGTTTTGGTGTACCATCATGTATTTGAAAAGTACGTCATCATGCTGACTAACTGACTGCCGTCTGCATTTCAAACTTTTATGTTAGCCCAGAGTTTTTGCCTCTTTTATTTGCCTGATGAAAATTCAGTTAGAGAGGCGGCTCCACGACAAAATGGTTTTCGCCGCAATAAGCATTTGTCACCTGGTCTGGTCTGGTTTGCTCTGCTCTGATTGAATTTGAACGAGCCACGTTGCAGACGACAAGGATGACGATGGATTGCTGCACTCAATTGCATTTATGAAATTAAAATTAAAAACTTTTTGCAGCTCGTTTTTAAATTAAGATTTTGCTTTTCCATTTTTTTGTTTTTCTTGGTATTTTTTGTCTGCAATTTGAGTTTCTTTCTTTTCACTTCGTGTCTGCTACGTGAGAGAATTTCCAAAAATGGAGCTACCTAGCATTCAGCTCAGATAAGTAGACTATAGAGAACTCCTATACTCTTGAGCCTAGTTAGAGCTGCGGTATGAAAGCCTTGGCATATATGCGGCAAGTTCATTGCCGATATATGTATATAAGTAAACACATACTCCATGAAATAAAAATTTTATTTTCAACTTCCTTTTTTTCCCTGGGTTGTGTTTTGTTGCCTCTAACCAAGATGGTTGGTTGACGTTTTGCATATTAAATAGAAAAAAGTCTTTGCTGACTTTTTGAGAAAATGATAAGCTCAGCTAAACGTGCTCTCCTCCTCTGGCACGTGATGCACCAAAAAAAAAAATGAACATTTCTATATATAAAAACACAAGAAACGAAACTCAAGAAAAAACGCTGACAAATTGGCAAACGAATTCAAACAGGGGGCGTGGCATACGACGCGTTGACGTATGTGACATGGGCAACAAATTGGGTTTCAAACTTTTCACCCACGGCCATCGCGAGGTGGCTAACAAAGCGGGTGGCGAGAGTAGAGGGTGGTAGGAGGGCGTGTGTTTGTATTATTGCAACAATGCCGTTGCAACTCAATTTGACAAATTTGTCAAAACAAGCTAAATTAGTTGGTGGCATGCGAAATTTTTTTCCCTTCGTTGGCTTCCTTTTTCCTAAAACTATGAATATTCCGTTGCAATAGCTGAAGGGCTATTGGCAAAAAAAATAAACAAATTTGTTTAAAGCTATAACATAGTTGAATGCAATTTGTGGTAGACAACTGTAATGGAATTTCCTATATTGAATTTGTCTAGAAAGGCAACCTAGCCAGATTTTGAACTGATTGGAAATGGTCTATTCGATTAGGATCGTTTAAATAAGCACACCACCAAGAATATCTTGGTAAATGCTGCCTAATAAAAACGCTCTCTGAAGTGAGGAGTATTTAATATGCTACTATTTACTTTTTTTACCTTTTAATACGTTCAAGAAAGTATAAATTGTTACAATCAAGGTACCCACCCACCTTATACAAAATTCTTCTGTTTTAAACATAGATTTTGACACTTTTAGCTTAAGCACTCAAAATCTTATTAGAATGAGTAGTTTCTTTTTCTATATAACTGTGGATTGTGTGGGTTTTCTGCTGCAATTTGTTTGCGTTGATGTCGACTTCACAAAAAAACAACCGCAATGCTAGATGAAACTAATAAGTATCTGAGATAAAAGTGATTTGAACGAATGAAATATTTTTATTGTTACCTAACCATCAACAAAACCAAAAAGAATATTAGTAGATAAGACTAAATTAATGGAGTTTCTTAAAGTTCGTAAAGTAAATTTAGCGATGGTCAAGTGAATGACTATCGTTTTTATCACTAATTAGTCGTTGCATAGTTAGAATACATGACTCGAGCAAAGACAGCTAGATGAAGTATGGAAGTATTTTAATAGAATGCAAAAGGAATAACAAAGAAACATTTTAAGCAGTTGTTGTGGTTTTAGGCGAACTTATATACAGTTTAAAGTTTATGTAGTTAGTCATAGTAATTTAATTGACTGCTCTGCCGAGGGATATCTATTCTGACATGCAGTTTTTAAATGATTTCATTCCAAAAGGCATTTAAAATGCACTTCCCTTTAAAGTACATGGTTTTGGGTCTCTTTAATTTAGAGCAATGGCTTTGACTTTATTTAACTTCATTTTTTCCCCATGCGTTACGAAAGTGGCGAAGGCAAAGTTGACTTTGAACACTTTTACGTTTCGCTGATTTTTCAAGAGTTCAGGGTTTTTTCTCGTCCTTTGCTGCTGCTGGTGGTCCCCAAGTCCTGTGTGGGATCTGCCCACATTTGACTACTACACTTTGTGGCTATATTTCTCCAATCACTCCCTCTTGAACACACACACACTTTCATTCCTTTTTTCTCTACGTTGTAGTCGTCACTCATTAGAAAAACGTTGCCAGCCCAAAAACCAAAGTCACACAAAAAATATGCACTACGTGTTGCAGGAGCAAAAGCGCAGTGGAAACGAAAAGAGGACAACACACGAAAAAAAAGTGAAAAAGAAGAAAACTTTGCACTTGGAAAAGTAGCAAAAAAAGCAAGAAAGTAGAGAAATGAAAGAAGGAAGAAAAGTTTATTACAAACTTTGGGTCTGGCAACACGTTCTAAAGAAACGAAAACTAAAAAACTAAAGTTTAATATTTGATTTAAAAGTTGATAAAATTTACTTAAGTCCACACTCTTTCACTCGTCTCTCAATGCGTGTTATTTGCTTTTTATTGAATTTGTTAAACAAAAAACCAAAAAATTAAAAAAAAAAGAAAACGAAGATTGTGTCTTGGCTGAGTTTTGCCGTGTTGCATGCGCTGGTTGCTGTCCTTGCTAAGGCCCAGTGATTTCTCATTTCGTCATGCAAATATGGAAAACAAACGGAAACGCAAAGCAAAAAGCCAAAAAAAAAAAGAAAGAAGAGAAAAAATATCGCCACTCTGCACGGAAAATGGGAAAATATTCCAAATGCCATTGTTTGTTTGCTCTGAAATGGAAAAATCCCCCTGCAGCCGACAAAAGTGAGAAACAATGGTAGCAAAAGGTGCGTCAGAGTGGGAAAGGAAGCGAATTGGCGGCTTTTGTTATGAGACCTGGTTATATGAGTGGGAATATTAATTTCAAGAAGAAACTCGAGCTATGTGCAAACACATGTACCAGGTAAAAGATTGCCGCAAAAATGTGCATGAAACTGGAGACATATTTATTTTGGTTGTTGTGTTTTCATAGTTTGCGAAAATTAAATGAAACCTTTTCATTCATTCTTTTCATCAAGCAGTAAAACCCAGATATGACAGAAGAATATTTATAAATAGTTTATATAATACCTAATAAACTGAAAAAAGACTTGACCTGAAACCTAAAGAAACTTAGACAAAGGATGAACGTTTTTGAGTCTAGTTAATAACTTCAGTTTGTCTTTATTTGTTTTTTAGGCATTTACCTTTACCAATGTATCTTTACATAAAAGTGCATTTCGGTTATTCACCTTATTCTAGTGAAGGACAAAGGAAACAGTGATGAAAAAACATTTCTTTGTTGCGTCTCCCTCTTGGACAGAAAACAGTTTGGTGTTTTCAAGACTTGTTTGACTATTTCAGCAAAAAATCACTTAAAGAAGCAAATGTGATGAAGTAAACTATTTATTTTTGGTGATAGGCAAAGATCGAGAATGGCTCGTTGATGGTCTGCAAAAATTAGTTAAAAGATCGTATACTGGTCTTAACAAAAAAATGTTGGGTAACTCTTAAAGAAGACCAAATTTAAAGCCATATTTAAGAGTCTCGGTTAGAAGCTGTTCCTTCTTTCCATTTGAAATTTAATTTTCACTTGGCCAACTTTAAAGTACTTCTCCTTCATCGCACTCACATATGGAGCAGAGAAGAGGTAGGATAGGAAAAGCACCATATGACAAAGAGGGAATTCGGTGCCAACAATTTTGTAGTATGTATAATGAATTTTACTACAGAAAGGTGGACTAATTTGATTTCAAGAAACAAAACGAAGCATGTGGAAAGGAAGCTGAAAAGCCAAAAGGTAAAATGGGGTCATGCGGGGGTTGAGAAATAGGGAAACTCTCGACCATGGACACGAATGATTTTTCCAATCAAATATGTAAATAACGTAAAATCTTAAAAGGGAAATTAAATCAAAATAACTGAGCACACACACACACACACATGAAGCATGTGTCTATGGATATAATTGCCCAAGCTTCTTACCTCTCCCTTTCCTCAAGTCCTTTTCTTGGCTTTTCTGCCTGGTCTTGTCCTGTCTTTCCTTGCCTTGTCTGTCTTGTCTTTTACAGGCCAATTGGCCTTTTGTAGCCAATTTTCCTATTGTCTTGTACATATGTGTCTGTATGTGTGTGTGTGTGTGTGCGTGTATGTTGTGTGTATATTTCTAAATTTATCTCTAAGTCGTTTTGCAAGTTATTAGTCTTGGCAGCTACAAACACAAACATACAAGACAATTATTATGTAATTAAAGTAAAACAATGGCACGATTAAGTCCGCTTGAGTGATTTGTTTGTTCGTTCTTTCATACGCCTCAAGTGTTTCTCTTGTTATTATTGTAAATATTTTGCAGTTTTTGTTTTTGCAATTTGCAAATTGATAAACGATGCATTGAAGCAGCTTAAGGAATTTCATAAAGGATTCTCCAAGTTGCTGGCCAACAATTGCAGTAGTCATCCAAAAAGCCAAAAAGTGCTCTTCCAAAGTCATTTAATCGTTTTAAATTGAATGCAGTCTAACGCACAAAAGACTAATTTTATTTAAACCTAAACAGTTGCTTTAAAAGTGTTTTGAATTGTCTTATTTCTGATCTTTTTAAGCAAAAGTGAACCTTAGGATGGAAATTGTGTTTGGTTCCTTTTAAACTGTTTGAAAGGACACACGCAATCAAAGGCAACCTTTCGTTGTCCTGTTCTGAGCTAGAGAAGTGTCTTATAAATACAAAGTCATTGAATATTTCGTTAAATTTTCTACGTTTATTTTTGCCCTCTAGAATCAATTGTTTGGCAGGGCACTTTTTTAATGCAAATATCATAGATATTTCCTATCAATTTATTTTTAGTTTCAACTTCACTTAGCTTCAATTGGTTTAGTTTTTATTCGCCCTCCTCTCTGTCTTGTTTGATTTCCTATACTTGAACTAAAATGCAAATGCATAAAAAAAATTCTTCGTACATCAGTTTGAAGTCGTCCATTTTTTTTTTCTCCATCCAACGAATCAACTTGTCAGCCATTTTCAATGTGTGTTCCGTGTGTTTTCGGTGTGTTCGAATGGAAAAGCTTACGTTTGCTTTATCTAAAATGAAATCTGCTTAGCTAGCTAGCTGCTGCCTTGCTCCATTCATTGAATCTACCTCTTCTCCTCAACGTACTATACCTATCTCATGGATGCACCTGTTTGGATGTTTAGGTATGCTGATGTCTATGCAGAAGTTTCAGCATCTGGCCCAAATTGAAGTTCATTAATGCAATGGACCATTTTTTGGGGCGTATTTTTAGATTCATTATTCTTTGGCCAAGTTACAAGAGACTCCAACTCGTCCATCTCGCCGTCTCTTGATGTGCGTGTTTTAATTGTGCAAACAATGCATAGTTTTTATGGAACGGCATTAAAGTTTACTATGGGCTAGTGGGAGGTTTACAATTGGCTAAATTTAGTCGACTTCCAGCTTGCACAACGCAAACAAAACGAAAACATTGAAGTTGAACAATGAGAGCAGAGAAGAAGGCAGAAGAGGAAAACAGAAAAAAAAAAAAACAAAAGCAAAGAATTGTGTTTTGCAATTCTGGAAAAAAGTTTTGTAACCACAAATCAGGCGGTAAAAACTTCCTGGGCGGCCTTTTTTTTTTCTTTGCCACGTGCCCCGTCCATAAATTCCAACACAGAAATTAAGTTGCTACAACCTACGAAAGACGCAGCAAACAAAAAGGGGCAACCAATCAATGGAAGTGCCTTCTGTTGCATAAATTAGTCGCTGCACGTGATCAAAATGGTCTAACTTTCAAGTACAGTTGCCCCATTAATGTTAAAGTTTGTCCCTACCATCTTTCATCTCGCTTTCGCTCTGCTGTCTCCTTCTCTTATTATAAGTCAATTTTTCAATTAGTAATTTCTACCACTTGAGCCCCTGGATATGTATCAAAAAAGTTTTTCTACTAAAATGGCAAAGTGCACTCGAAAAGTTTGTTAATCATACGCCAAGTAAGCCCAACCAAATGAAGCAACAACTACAC
The DNA here is from genome assembly GCA_018150345.1 of Drosophila equinoxialis. Classification (NCBI taxonomy): domain Eukaryota; kingdom Metazoa; phylum Arthropoda; class Insecta; order Diptera; family Drosophilidae; genus Drosophila; species Drosophila equinoxialis. Next base: position 7,352 of record JAECWI010000442.1, on the reverse strand, counting down.
AGGGCATAATGAAAAAGGGATGAGGTAAGTGTGTATTATTTTTGTTTATTACTGAAATTGGGAAATTCTAAAACAAAATAATATTGTTGATATTGTTTTTGTAGTTGAAATTTTTACACAATTATCGACAAAATTTAATCAAAATTTGTGTGTTTAGAAAATTTGTAGTTTTGTAAATATGAAAATTTTTGTTTGGTAAAAATAATTTTAAAGTTTAATGGTTATTGATATAACAATCAATTAAAAAACTTATGTTAAAATATAAATATAAAATGAAGAAATTTGTGTTTCCAGTGAAGTTGGACAAACAAATTTCTGAAAGAAGTCATTATATCAGGATAAATAACTTCTTTTAATAAGTAAATACTTATACTTAACCTGGCAATTTTTACTAATACTTAGTATGTTTTTTGAAATAATTTATGGACGAAGAGCATTTGGAATATGACTTTGATTTTTTGAAATAGAAATAATTGTTTTTAAGCTTATGTTGATATTTTGCTAGTTAATCGATTGTTGCAGCATGTGAAATACTTTTTCGTCCATTTGTTTCTTGTTTGCCATTTGCTCATTCGTCAAAGTTGTTGCAAAGCTTTCTAATTACAAATGTAAATCCCCTCCACATGGAACCCTATGTTTATGTATGTATGTGTGAGTATGTGCTCTGGTGTGAGTGTGCTGGACAGTTTGGGACTTTGTTTTTCCACAAGTTCAGTCTCAGTGGGGGAGTAGAAGTAGGTTTTTGGGGTACTTAACTGTGACTATGGTCTGGCTATGATAATTGTCATTGGCCGGACTGAATGGCGAGAATTGTGAGGCAAGGGGTATTTTTTAGCTGGTTGGGCGGTTTGACCGTTCCGGGGGTATTAGCTGGTAGATAACTAGATGGGTTTTGTGTGTTTAGATCCCCGGGAACACTCTCATGTTTTGGTAGTTGTCGCCTGCTGAGGCTTACAATGTCTGGTCTGTTTGTTTTCTGGTTTGGTTTTTTGGTCAAAGCACAGACACTAACAAACACACGCACACACAGAAAGTGGAAAAAAATAAGCGGAAGTGTATTACACTTCAATTGCCTCAACTTTGGACTGAATCCAACAACTGTGAAAAACATATCAAGAAGAAGAAGCAACAACAAAAAACAAGAAGCAACCAAAGAAATTGTGCTGTATATGTTGAAATATATATTTCTATTTTGAAGTAAAATCTTGCCAAGATTCACGCACTTAATTAGACACGGGACTGAAGAATCGGTATGGAGAGAAGATTTTCTAAGGCTCCTCTAATTGCATTTGGCTGCCGACTTCAAACGTACGACCCCAATTTTTGATGCCTCTGCATTCTAAATTTAGAGCAAAATTTTATACACTTGCTGGCTGTGTTTTTTTCCGTGTTTTTTTCTTTGCCTTTCTTCAGTTTTACATTTTCCGTTCTTATTTTTCCGTGTGTGTTCTCTGTGTGTGTGTGTTGCAGCAGGTTGACCCAGCCGGCAATTTCTTGAAATTTATGTTCACTTTACTTCCCTATGACATCAAACTCGGCGTTCTGTTGAAGGCCAAACCCAAAAGTTCAATGCAATTTATCATTGAAGAGGATTCTGAGATTCTAAAAAGTCGCCCACAACATTTAAGAATTATTGGCATTGTGTGTGACTTTGGTTTTGTCTTCCTCTCCCTCTCTCGGTCTATAGGTTGCAGTTGCACTTGAAGAGGTTACAAGGCAAGACACGACTTTGAGGCAAAAAGATCACAGCATGTTGCAATTGTTTTTGCAGATTTCAATCTGATGAAATGGGTATGGAAGCTTTCAGAGTAGTTTGGTTAAGATTCTTATTGATAAATAGCAAGATTATGCAAATAAGTTGGAATCCAGTTAAGTTGTCTAGAAATTATTATAGAAATACGAAGAAAATTCTGCTCATTCCAAAACTGTTCTACAAAAGATTTATTCAACAACTTCCATTTTAAAAAATGTTATTACATTTTACACTTTTACAAAAGTGAAAAGAAAATTTCCAAATATTACCTACTTGTGGAAATCTTTTTTATTTCAGTAGTAAATATTTACATCTGTACATTAAACTTACACTTATTTACAAACAAATTTCTCGCTTAAGAAAAAAGAATTAACAAATTGAAAGTTTACTTACAAAAAGTTTACATTAATTTGTATAAATGTTGCAATGATAAGCTAATGCTTAAGAAGCAGCACTTAACCATTTCAAGATTCAATTAGCCAAGTCCGGGAACAAGTGATGAACAAGTAACCAAGTTGTTTACAAATCTGTAATGTTTAATGTTTATTAAACTGAATATTAAATTCCATATCAACCTCTCACACAAAAACATAACACAGATTGGTCTGTATCGATACTGTGAAAGTAATTTAGATTATAGTTGAGTTCTCAAACCGATTTGGTTTCAATGCGGCTCATATTAGAGGTTCTTAAAAACCCTAACGCAATTAAATATAAACTATTTTTTAAAACTATTTACAAATTTTCTTGGACTTAAAAGCCGTAAAAATGAGTTTGAATGAAAATTCTTTAGAACATTTTTCAGGGATTCTAAATTTTTAAAAATATTTGCTAGCACTTACCGATTGACAAAGAGTAATTAAGAGTAAATGCAGTTCGTTAATCGAAAATTAAATACTTTTTGTGATATATTGATTTTAAATTTGGTTGCTTTCCATATTTGTAGTTTTGTTTTGGTCGCTCGAGTCAACGTCGTGATCGTCAGATGTAGACTTATCATCGATGGTAACATTTTGCCATTCATTTTTATGGCTTCTTTTTGCTGGTTCTTTAATTGTCTGTTGAGGTGGCTGCCTTATAAATCACATAGCATATATGCAGAAAAAAAAGAGCAAATTGCTTAACTTGGCCTACTTTTGTCGTTTCCACTCATAAACTCAACAAGTTCTGTTACTCTTTGTCCCTTTCCTCTCTCCCTCTCTGTTGCTCTCACGTGTTTGCAATTAAAATTTATGAAGCTATTGAACTCGCCAATTTTTGTTTAAATGAATGAATGAATATTTATATATATGTGGGAGCCAATCGGGAATCGGTAGTTACAGTATATATAAGATTGTTTTTATTGATTGACTGAAGGCATGTTGTCAAGTCCATATTCTGACATATTTTTTGATGACTTATTGGTGATTCCATTGAAAATTTGTTTACTCATTGCAAGCAGAACGAAATAGCAGGCAGACGCATTTATATTTAGTGGGAATATGTGTTTATGTCTGAAAGATGTCAGACATAACCAGGGTCAGAGGACTTGTGTCTGTGAGAACCATCAGAGAACTATGTCTCGCTCTTTCTCTCTCGTGCTCTCAGTTGTATAAATGTTCAGTTGGCTACATGTTGCAAAGCAAAATGTTGCATCGGTATAAACAGCATGTTGCAGGGGCATTGACAATGAGTTGCAGACTGATAAAAATACATAATTTATTGTTAAGTTGCTTAATGTTTAAGCTTCATATACTCAAGTAACAAATTGTTTGTAAAATTAATAAGATTTAAATGGTATCGCAGTAGATTTACCTAAATATTGGTATCAGCAAAGGATGTTTCAGCTTTTTTAGTAACTAGATATTGATCAGTCATTAATCTTACAAATATGCTGTTTCAGTCATTTAAAATACAATTGAATAACATATCTATACATCGTTTATATAATCTATTGTAATTCGTGTAAGATCTTAAGATTTCATTAGTATTCAAAAGTGCAATAAATTTCCCTAATAGAGTAGTAAATATTAAACCATTTTAAGCTAACTACATGTTGTTGTTGGCAACATTGTTTGACTAACTATGCCCCGTTTCTTTGGCAACATTGTCTGGTCACATTTGTTGCCAGCCAAGCCAATGCGAAAACCTGTCTGTCATATGTTGCTAAACATACCAGCTGTCAGCAGTCGGCAACAAAAAACAATTGCAGATGATGCTACCCCAAAAACAAAACAAAACAAAATCCAAACGACAACAGCAACAACAATGAGTTTAAGTCGAAGCCGAAACCGAAGTCCCAATACTGTTGATGATCACGATCACGAATAACGATCGTTTGACCGATCGCTTCAGTTTGGCCTTATAGTCTTTACGTTTCAGTAGTCAACCAACTGTTGCTATTGTCAGATCGATGCGGGTGAAATTAATGTCAAAGCCAAAAATTTGCGTGTCTTGACGAAGAAGCAAACATAAACAAAAGTTCGTAATAAAATAAAAATTTACATCGACATGTTTTTGCTAATTAAAGTGCTTGATCAATAAGATAATTAATTTAAATTTCTCTATAAATTGCTTTCAATTAATCGCTTGAAAAGTTTGCCACAAATGATTTCATGCAAATTTCTTTGCAAAAACGAAGAAATTGTTTAATTGTCTCAAGTGTCTCAATGTGTTTGTGTGTGTGTGTCTGTGTCTCTATAAATGATATCAATTAAACAAATTTAAAACAATTTTAAGTTTGAAAGTTTCTGTATTTTTTTTTGCTTTGCTTTGCTATTGTTGCCTTGCTCTAATTGTGAAGTGTGCGACCTCAAGTAGCTGCAACTACTGACCGCTGACCATCATATAAAACAACTTTAAACAACTTCAAAATACAAAAGGTAAATGAAAATATTGACCTATCCTCTCTCCGCCCTTCTCCCTTGCATTGTAGTGGCCCCTTCTGTTTTTTGTTTATCATTGAGAGATCTTTATCAATTTTCCGTAAAATTAACATTAAATCAACATAAACTATGCGTTGAGATAGAGACGGATGGTCGGGACGGTGGAAGGTGGAGTCGTCATCATAAAAAAGTAGTCAACACGCATGCCACACAAATTAGACACCCTGAAAACAACAGCAACAACAACACCAACTAATTATCATGACACAACTGTCAAACTGACAGACACGCCCCTTGTTAGCCTTCTTTCCCCCAACTACTCTTTCGATTCGATTCCCTTGCTATGCAATGAGAGAATATAAGTATTAACCAAGTCATTTTTATGACCCTTCCGATCCCTTGTGGTGGTCCTTGTGCCATTGTCCCTTATATTCCTTACTTGCCGCATAGTTCGTATCCGAACCTTTTGTGTCTTTTGTGCTCACCTTTCACCTACATTCACCTACACACAAAAAAAAAAAAAACACTCACACACACACACCCATACATACATACATACATGTTTAGGTAATTTAGTCTTTTGTGGCAAGGCGTGTGCGGCCAAAAAGATAGGTTACGTGCCCATATTCCAGCTAAAAGCAGGGCACAGCTGTGTGGCAACAGTGGCGTAGCTCTCTCCCCATGGGGGGCGCTTTTTCTGTAGGTAATTGAACAGAGAGTAAGAGTTTATTCTAAATGAAACTGTTGTTCTTTCATGTTGAATTTCATGGAATAAAAGATAAAATGTTTCTTAAAATTTATGTTTTGTCCTTACTTGAAATACTTTTTGCTTAAAAATAATAAATCGAAAATGAACCGAAAATTAGTTCTTCATTTCATTTAAAGGCCTTCTACATATATAAATAGACAGTCAGGATGCTAAAGAACTACCAATTTATTGTATCACTTTCTAATTAACTGTTCCAGAAATACCTTTTTTGTGATGATTTAATGTCATTATTTTCATGATATTTTAAGGTTCAAAACATTCCAAATATGTTAGCCATGTTATTTTCTTTACGGCTCACAATGCTTTCGATGCCATCCCTTTTTAAGGGGAAGCCACTGGTTTCATGAATGATGAGGGGAATGCTTTATAATTTCATTTTCATTCTCATTTCAAACGCATTGTTCTCTACGCCCACAATGCACACATACTCACTGCCACACACACTAACTGACACACACACACATACATATATTTCACTCAATTTTATTGTCGTTCTAACTATTAACCATTGTATTTAGGCCTGAATAACATGAGAAGTTAACAATAAAAGCGCTCGATTCGAATTTACGAACAACAAATTACATAATTATTTGTTGTTTGTCGGTCTTGGCTTTTGTTATCAATTGGCTTATTAAACTACAGTCAACCAACCACTTGTGTGGTTTCTATTTAAGCCACCCGCCGATATCGTTGCCAGCTAGATGAGGCTTAATGAAGTTAAATTTATCAATGGCTAAGCGGCGATTCATCATTGACTTAAGACGGCAAATTGAGCGTTAAATCGCATTTGACTTCTTCGACCCGGCCAAAAAAGAGGAAAAATAAAGCGCAAAACTGTCAAGTCAAGCGACTTTAGCCGTTTATTAATTTAACAACATGAATTTTGTTAGCCAAAAGCAAACATTGCATTTAATTTCTTGGTAAACTCATCTTAGATGAGGTGACGGATGAAAGGGGAATCTATTCGGAGGGAGGTTGGGGAGTTGGCGTCCATATGGGCTTACTTCATGACTATGCACAGCTGTCAGCTGCTGGCTAGACAGAATTAGGCTTTTCTTTTCGGTTTCTTTTTTTTTGTCTTTCATTGTTGTTGTTGGTGGTGGTGTCTAGCCAGATAAATGCTGCAAACCGCAGCGGCAACAACAACAACAACTGCCAACGGCTGCCGCTGTTGCTGCTGTTGCAACGGTTTTGGACTTTGGCCTAGAGGCAACTCTTGGTCTTGATGTTGGTGTTGTTTTAGGTGAAGCTGCTCTTGATGATGAGTCATGTGATTGAAGTTGGAGCTGACATATTGTAGGCTTACAATTGGTGTGTCACACATCTATGGGTATATAAAAAATTAACAGAGTGATAAATGGTTCGAATTTGAAAATTTCATTTAGAAAAACAAACTTTGTGGGAAGTAAATAACTCAAGTGTTACGAAAGTGAATCATCAATTAAGACAATTGTAGGAAGATCAAAAAATTGTGTTAACAATTCTAACCATAAAATAAAACTAAGGAGTAATCCTTCTTGCAACAATTTAATTTATGAATGAGCAAAATATTTTTGATTTAAAACATTTTATTTAGTTTCTTGGGAGATATTTCAAGTCACAGATCGGAATGAACTAAAAGCTAGAATTCTAAGGATTTTAGTAAAATTTAGTAGTTAGTTAGTTTGAGTTGATTGCCAAAATACATGATGTTTGGAGACATTTTAAGATGAAAACCCATGGCAAAAATCATCTGCCACATTTCAATATATTTTCAAACCATTTCAGATCAGAAGCGAATTCTCCAAAGAACAAGGATCTTACTAATTTTGTTAATAACAAAAATTCTCAAAGGGCTTGTACAAAGTGAAATAAGTTCTTATTAGCTATTGAAATAAATCTTTATGCTCCACTCCTTCATCTCGTATTTGTCTTAAAACTATTTTCAAACACTTACCAATTCAAGGGCTAATTGTTAATATATCGA